>CM024241.1:39948964-40162138 GCA_013421045.1 Propylea japonica
ATAATTATTCTCACAACATTTTCCTTAAACCTAACTGAAATGATTCAGTCATAGAAACTTGATCATAAAACCACAAATCAAACAAAAACCAAGACTTAATAATAAACCACAACATAACAAAAACCATCCACTTACGATATACGTGATCCCATCGTCCGTTCCCACGTCCCAAGGATACAATTGACAGTTCTCGATTCAATCCAGGAGCAATTTCGCTGGCACAGTTCCATGCTGGAGATGCCAACGATCCAATCAGGCGATGGATCAATCATCGAAACAATTGACATCAAATGGTTCTGTTATCTACTCTGAACACTGCGAATGTTTTGCCTGTTATGTTAGGGTAGCTTATGCCCCTCGCTTTCACTATGGTCCTGATATGGTCGCTCTGGAATCAAGATTGATGGATTATACTATTACGAATAACCATGTTCGATTTTTTATTCAGTTGGAATGTGTTATTTTAAGCCTTTTTTATTTGACGCTGCATCACTTCCAGACTGATGCAAAATCAGTTGGTGCGTGTTCTATTTGACATTGCTGTGATTTTGAATTGATGCGCATCATTTTCAAATCATGTTGCTTCTCAACCAGTTTAATTTCCGCAATCAATTTTCTTCATCATAACAATAACATAACCTAACATTTGGTGAAAGTTTACAATTTAAATCTAAAAATAACAGAACAAAAATATTTTCATTGATAGTAATGAATAATTCAGATTAGAATTATCGTCAATATTCTGATTTAGTACTTTGATTTCAAACTTTATTTTTCGTTGATTGTCATACGAAAAAATCATGTTCTTTTCTGTCAAAGTCACTTCACTTCCAACTGAAGCGATTTCGGAAATTATTCAGGCAAATAGAAAGCTAGGAAAAATGTTACAAAATGGCGAATGCGCCGGTACCGACCTCATTTGTCCAAATATCTTCCTTTTAAATAGAGAACATTACAGAATTTGAGGAAATTCATTGAGTTCGGTTTCCAAACGCCGCGGTTAAGTTCGTTAACCAGCCAAATCCTACAGGGTGTTCCATAAAATATGGTCATTCAAAATTTTTGTTCCTCATTATCTCAGATGAAACGGAACCAATCGAAATAAACTTTTGCGGCCACAAAAATTTTGTCGCCATAGTGTTAACAGAACCATAAAGAATTCAATTGCAATATTGAAAAGAAGAATCTTTATATTTCCAAAACAAGGTAAGTATCTGATTAGGATGAAATTTATTTTTTTAATGAAGATTGACTTAGTGAATGTTCTTGCAAAATTTCAAGAGGATCGCATCATCTGAACAATAGAATTAATTTTATTATTGACTTTTTACATATTTATATAGTTTTGAATAATTTTCAGAATATAATAGAATATAATTCCGATCGTGCTGAGAGTTTGCATTTATATACTTAGCATGAATCTCAAGTTCTATACAAAATTTTGAGGTAATAACGTTATATTGCTCCATCAATGAGCGAGTGCTCAAAAGCACCTGCCCAGGGCTTTTCTTAAATTTTTCAATAAATCAATTCACATGTTGAAGCTTAGATGAGCTGTATTCATAAAAAGAAACCATTTTGTATGAAAGAAGTCATAAAATTACTCAGTTGCAAAATGGTGAATTCGACGGTGTATCATCTAAACTTTCACTAATCTTGTGAAGAATTTGAAAATGGCTGATTCAAATGCTGAAATCATTATTCATGGTTACAGCTGAAAAAATAAATCATTTATAATGGAAAGATTCGAGTCTTGATGACATGTAGAAACAGCCAAGAGTAGAGTTGCAAAATGGTGAATGCGGCGGTTTCTCGTCATAATAAACTTTTTACCAGTGATGATAAAAATTCGATCGCAAATAGCTGATTTATGGGTCGATTACATTGAGATTCTTTACAAGCTGCTACCGAGCGAATTCAGTAGCTGATTGTAAATTCGCTCAGTGTAATCGTGTTCACAAGCCAACAATCTGATTGTAAAGAAGCTGCGACTAAAGTTGAAAGCTGGGCTACTTTACACGCTAAACCGCTGGCGTTTTTGCTAGTTGGCATGTAAACAAGCCGTGCGTAATCACAGTTGCTACTAAACAATTTGTGAGTTCTCATATACTCGGTGGTTCCTGGTTCTTAGATTTGAAAAAGTATTTGAAATTTATCTTAGATCCTTGACAACGATACAAACATAAACCTTACTTGATCGCTAGATTGTTGGCTACTCAGCGAGTAGACAGTTTTGTGTGTGATCATCACAATCTAACCAGCTAATTCACTCGCTTCTAAATTCTCTCAGTAGCAGCTTCCAAAGTATCTCAATGTAATCGACCCATTATGTACATAAATTATTGTAAATCTGGTTTTTATTTCCAGATGTGCCCATTTTAATCTGACCTGATCAGAAATATTGGATTTTCTACAATGCAAATAATTTCCAATAAATACTCGGATTATTTGGAGCCATTTACAATAACGCAGCTTAATTGACACAAATGCTTTTTGTTTCATTATACCCAACGGTGCCATAGTTACGGAACGATAGTATGCCCATTTAAATCTCTAGTTTAATTGCACATAAAATTCGCCGCTATACAGGTGATTGCGAGCGCAATTTAACTGTTATAGATATACGGCTATAAAAACGATAAAAATTCAATTCCTGATATCTTTTCGCCTATTGATAACAAAAACCACCGGGTCAAAACCGTTTCAGTTTCATGGAACTTCGAAAAAATATTGAAATTCATTTATTCAGGAACTTTAAAATTATAGGGGAACGTAGGGGAATATCGACCATCGGGTAAAATCGACCACTTTCAAATCTCATGAATTTTGCGCCATAAGAAAGAAATATACCGACTGACCGAAGTATAGCTTCGTAATGGGCCCTCTGATAGGGTTAAATCGGTGCCATCACTTGACATACATACATGCCGACTATATTGTTGTTTTTTTTACTTTACTAATGCTAATAGTACTCCTCTTCCTAACGTTATAATTTTTCTTTATTTTATAAATTGATTGTAATTTACTTTCATATAGTAAAGGGGATAGTTTACTACAATTTGGATCTTGGATTGAGCAACTATTTTATATAATTTTCTTCAAAAAAATTTCAAGATTGGGGTGTACTCTTCGGGTAATATAGTCCATGCTGATCGATATTATCTGTCAGTGATCGATATAACTCTACAGTGGTTGATATTGTCGTAATTCCAGATGCCCGCACATATATGTCCAAAAAACCGGGCGTTCCTAGTTTCCATGAGAATAGCAATAAATAAAAAAGCAATAAAAATAATAATAGTAATAATTAATAAACAAAAGCAATAAATAATATACTCCATTGAAATAAAACAGGATGTGTATAAGATATCATCAATTCATTTATACAATATAGAATCGTTCAAATGTCCATCGCAGTGTCTTTTAGTAACAAGTATCTCATATTTTAATTTCAAGTTTTTAAGCTCTAGAGAAACACCCTTTATATTCCAACCACTCTCTTTATTTTCTCGCGGAAAAGAGGCAATTCGCCCCTCACCCTCGTCCATAAATCTTCAGGGCAATATTCGCCATCCAACCTGATTCTACCATTAAATATCCCACCTTCACCTACCATTTATTTCCAAATCAGCTAAATATAAACCGTATTTTTCAAGAACCACATAAAATTCTGTTCAAGCTATTCATCATTGGAAAAACGGCAGAATACGAAGTGCGGTGCGGTGCTGGGTTCGGTAATTTCGATCATCAATCCAGAAGAGAGCATCTATCTTTTCCCTTTTCCAGGGGTTCATTCCCACGGACCTCTTGATCATCGACCGTAGTTTCAGGAGACCCGGATTGAATTCCAATATCCAATAATTAATATTTCAGGCGAAAGCTTATATGCCGTGCTCCCAAAATGAGAATGAAAAACCCTTGAAAATACAGTGGAACTTCCCTATAACGAATGTGTTAAATCCGCAAATAAAATTCGTTGTAAAGAAATTTCGTTATACAAAAAATTTGTTTCTATAGTAGGCAATGTCGCGGTCTACTTCACAGATAAATTTAATTTTATCATTCAAACTTAAGCACTTTCTTTTAGACATTTTCGCACAACTTTCATACTAGCGTAATGGTTAGATTGAAACCAAACAGCCAGGGGTGTATTTAAAACTGTTTCAGAAGGATCTCTCTGCCTGCCGTAATGATTTAGTTTAAGGTCGATATTTATAACGTACATCCGGAAAAATTTCGGAAGAAAACCCACCCTTATACCTTCTTACCAATACCCATTCAGAGTGATGTTCTTTGAATATTTCGTTATAGAGAGAATTTACTTCGTTTTAGAGGGTATTTTATGCATGGAATTTGGATTCAAGGTGCAATGATCTGAACGGAATTCGTTATGCAGAGAAATTCGTTACACAGACGTTCGTTATAGGAAAGTTCCACTGTAAACGGCAATCCAACTAAGAGAATATCAGCAAAAAAAATTATCCCCAACAAATTTTATCCTCTCAACAAAAAATAAGTCTTCCAACTGAAAATAGATAAAACTGTTCCAAAATAAATAAGTATCCAAATAATTCACCATACCATTTCCACTGGAAAAATGTTTGCTACAATCTTCAGTAGAATCTTATAACACAAAATAATGCTCAATACAATTGTTACCAGAAATATCAATATACATATACCTAACTATAGGTTTTCTCATGATTTCCGAGATATTTGCGCCAGTTTTGTGATTATACTCTTCAATTTACCTTATAGTGATATTACTTCTTTTACTTCAGAAAATTTGGGCGATACTGTACAAACAGCAATATTTCATAGTTGAGTACAGTAGCGTGGATTGAGTAAGAAGAGTATATTAATCTCATTAAGTTTTTCTTATTCTGTAAACCTATAATTATGTACCGTCGCTAATCATAAGTAGGATGCTACCTCTTGAATATGTTCCTTTTGATCACAGTTAATAAAGAAGTTATATTTAATTAGTTTCAGTACCCCTGAAAAAAGTAAAAGTCTGTATTTCGTTTATACTGAATTGTCAAATTTCAAAACTAAAACAAATACTTGGTTTGTATATCTGATCCTCAAATTAATTGCATTGATATAGCGCTTGGAACCTAACTATGTTCGCTATTGATCAGAGCCCTTTACCTACAAATATTCAGAATACGAAGTGCACTGCTCTAGTTGGTAGTTTCGGTCATCAATCCAGAAAAGAGCATCTATCTTTCCCCTTTTCTAGAGGCCCATTTCCATCTACCTCTTCTGCTTCACTTGGCCCTGTCTACGTCCGTACTTTACGGGAAACCGGTTTGAATGCCAATATCCACTAATTACTATTTCAGAACCTGAGAATTGATACTGGACTGGAATGGAAGGACTGATTCAAACTGTTCGAAGATTTCATTTCGCTAATGAAACGTTCAAAGAATTTATTACTGATTTAGGAATTTTTTTACTTGAAGCGCAGAAAGAAATAAGAAAGTTTAGTCCTTCTTTTTATTGGAAAACGTGTTTGAATCTGAATTTTGGTTCCAACTGATTTGGAATGTATCAATAGGGTGTGTGTAACAAATTCTCCAGATTGTTTAAATCGTAGACTTAGCGATGAATTTTGTTCAGCTTATTTGTTGTTCACCTATATCTGAATCTTTTGTTTTATACCTACCATATCGTGACACATTTCTGTTTGTGTGAGAAGAGATAAATCAATTTCACGAGTCTCTACGTGTTTTGTGTCCCTGGCCTATTGAATTGGTTAATGGTTGTACATTTTTTTCTGATATTACTGTAATGATAAGTGAATAATGAAGTCACTGTGGTAAAAAAAAACTGGAGAAAGAAAAAACATCAGAGAAAATGACGATCGTAAAAGGGGAATGACCTTTTAGAAAAAAAATCAGAACAAGAATCTCTGAATTGGGTATTTCCATAATTACACCTAGCAGCGAGAAATCAAAGAGTTTCATTTCGGATTTTCCGGAACTAATTCCGGGGCCCAGAAGGTAATTTGGGGAGAAGAAAATTGTTTTTCTCGCTTTTCGCGAACACTTCTGAACGGACCCCATAATCCAATGAGGGATGTTGAAGGATAAATCTCTCTGAAACCGAGGCTGGTAAATTGAAGAATGGAATGGTCCAGTCTAAGCGAGTGTATTCTATGGAATTGAGGGAATTATGGGATTTTTGTGAGTACGTTGTGGGTTTCAACCGTGTGAATATACAGTAAGTGAAATAATTTCTGACCAAATTGATCATACAAAAAAATACAGGTGAAACTATCTAGGCTATGCTCTCAAAAAAAATGAAAATTTAACATTTTAAATCAGAGAGTAGGGGAGAGTGGGGGAATATCGACAACTTAAGCTCTAAACAAAATATCACCCCCTAATCTTTGTATTAATATGATCAGTTCAGACAAATTGTATGATTACTCCTTTTATTGCGAAGGTGTTCTCTTGGTTCAGCAAAAATATCTATAAGTCTACAAAAAATAAGAAAAAAATCGGGTAATTTCCACCGGTAGGTTAATATCGACCACATTGAAGGGTAAAATCGACCATACACATATTTAAACTGAAGCTCTTTCAGCACTAATACTCTCAACATGAACACCGTCACCAAATGTCATAATCAAATCCAAATGTTCACTAACACAGCATACCCCTTTTCTTTGTTTTTCTTTTTTCCTACAAATTGTAATTTTTCTCGTAACCTCTCGCTAACATGTTTGTTATATTATTTCATTATTTTATTTTCCTTATGTGTATAACCATTTTGATCATGTTTATCAATTCCTGATATTTGTGTACACACAATAATTAAAAAATGTATAAATAACAGATATTATTTGACTAGATAGTAAGCCTTGAATCACAGCATACAAAGCCGATTCAATTCTGAGTTATTGTAATTAGTTCGGAATGTCCTAAGTAGGTAATGAAAACTTTCGATGAGCTAGCTGGGTACATCACAATTATATTCTTTCTGTGTCGAAGTAAGAATAAAAATCAGAAGAATGTATATCATTTCGTAGGATGGCCTGAGGAATCAGTAGCATCGTTATTTTATAGGAGTAACATACTATAATTTCTCCAAGAATGTTGTCGCATTAAGTAAATTAGAAAATACTATTACGACGTACTCGAAACTGCTATGAATATTACATTCAATTCGAATTACAGTTAGAGTTTATTCTCTATATTATCGAATGTGTTATATAATATTACTGTAATTCATTACTCATTTTAAGTGATGGTGAGAAATTCAGTCAAAATGCGTACTTTTTCAGATATTAGCAATCAAGTGCAATCAAATTCGGAATAAGAAGAACTATAGTGTGGAGTAAAGGGTTTTCCAATAAGAGGTATTATTTTGAATAGCCCGCTATTTCGGTAAATGTCACGTCATTTTTTGACATGACACGTAGAAACTGCGCCATTAATAAAAATGGAACGATACACGCTTCAAGAATGCATTGAAATTATTAAAATCCACTATAAAAATGGTGAAAATTTGACAGAGACGGTTCGTAAAACTCGAACATTTTTGGATCGTCGTGAAGCACCTTGTCAGACCACGATAAAGAAATTGGTGGAAAAATTGGAGCTGTTGGGACAAGTAGCCAAAAGAAGGCTGGAGCAACAGTTACGGTGAATGGATTACGCTATCGAGAGATGATTAATGATTTTTTATTGCCGAAATTGGATAGTATTGATCTGGACAACGTTTACTTCCAACAAGACGGCGCTACGTGCCTCACAAGTAACGGAACCATTAATCTTTTGCGGGAAAAGTTTCCGGACCGTGCTATTTCTCGAAGAGGTGATCACAATTGGCCACCGAGATCTTGTGATTTAATACCTTGCGACTTCTTCCTTTGGGGCCACGTGAAAGAGAAGATCTACACCAAAAGCCCAGCGTTGATTCAAGACCTCAAAGATGGAATTCGTGAGGCTATCGAGGGTATAGGGCAGCCACTTTGCGATTTGGTTATGGAAAATTTCACTGAAAGGATATGGTCCTGTAAGCGTGGTCGTGGTGGTCATTTGCCTGATGTTATTATCCACTTTTAACGGCATAGCTTCTTCTTTATAATGAAATAAACATCCGATTATTTATATTGAAAAATGGCATTTTCTTCGAATATCAAAATAACACTTCTTATTGGAAAACCCTTTAATCGTAGAGAAAACAATTGATTTTATTCCTAACTCAAAATCCATGAAATGGATCGTTTCATTTCTTCTCCTCTCGTTTTAAAAATTTTTTCAAAGATCAAAACATTTTTCCCACCAGGTATACCTACTCGAAGTTTTCAATTGAAATGAACTGAAAAGAATTTAAACAACAGTAGCAGTTCTCTTCCAGCCTCATCAACATCTACGAGATCTAACACCGCATTTCCATATTAACTTTTCCTACCTTTGCTTTGAGCTCGCTTTCCAGCATTCTCGTGTTTCCATTTTCCGCTAGCTGCCTTAGACCTTCGCTAGCCACGTCGCCGTACCTCCAAAAGGTGTAATTGACGGTATGCGACGCTCCTATTATGTCACTGAACCGTGTTAGTCATCCGTTCGGAGGAAACTCTTTGGGGTGGGTATTCCTGGACCACAGTCCTTCGAAGGTAACCTGGAATAAGAAAAAAGTTTTTGATGATCCTGTATCTGGGATGGTAATAAGTTTGTCTATATTTACTTCATGTTATGGGGAGGTTTTTGCAGATTTAGAAATTCAATGAAAGAAAAACTAATGCAGGGTTTCTATAAATGCTTATAACAGGGCAGTTGACTTTGGACTATTCTAAATATTTATATTCTGATGTAAAACTAGATTCAAAAAACTGACTCTGCTAGTTTAGGCTTGTCATTCCGAAAGAAATTGAATAATGTGACTGGAGTTATAAATTTGTAGACTTCGCATGAAAAACCATAAGATGAAATATTTCGAAAGCAACCTACGATGTTACAATCATTTATAAAGACCCTGTATTCAAATTTTTCCACCATCAAATACACTGACTCTTTGCCGAAGTTTTTTGAGCCTCGTCGATTCTATACCCCCTTCCTTACTTGAATTAACGGCGTAGGAACTTGTATCAATGGGGAGCGCCGTGTGAAATACCGTCATCATTGACAGATACAGGGTGAATTCTAATTATTATCAGATCCGGTAAAATTCACTTTTCAAGAGCCAATAACTCTTGCAAAAATGTCAATCCCACGTAAAAGCTCTAATTTCTTCACACGATTCTCACGAAACACATTTATCGCAATATAATTTTTAATAGCATCCTAACTTTACGTAGTCCGCTGAAGCATCCCATACATTTCTAGATTTATTTCTTCAACTAATCAATATACAATATGTAAAAAGTCAATTTCTTTATGAAAAAATTGAGAAAAGCCCTGAGCAAGTTATTCAGAAAATGAAATAGTAAAAAATATATATTGAAAAAAATTAAATTCTATGGTTCTGGTGATGCCATCCTCTTGAAATGTTGCATAAACACACAGTATATCAGTTTTCATTCACAAAATGAGTTTCACCTGAATCGGATATTCTGTAATAGAAATATAAAGATTCTTCTTTCAATATTCCAATTGAATTTTCTATGATTCTGTTGACTGTATGGCCACAAAATTTTGCAGGAAAATTCAGTATATCAGTTTACATTCACAAAAAAAAATTTACTCGAATCGGATATCATGTTATGGAAATATAAATATTCTTCTTTTCAATATTCCAATTGCATTTTCTATGATTCTGTTAACACTTTAGCAACGAAAATTTGAACGAACATTCAGTATATCGATCTCCATCTACAAAATAAATTTCACTCTAATCTAATATCTTCTTATGGCCACAAATTGAGAAATTTGGTGCATCTGGCGGAACTAGACGTGTGTGTATTCCTGTGCAAATTTTAAGCTGAATTTATGGTAAATTATCACAATACTTCACGAACCCATTATATCCTGCATATTTAAGCTGTTTTCTGACTTTGTTCTATTTTGTTTTTCACTTGCATTCAAAACTCCGGTGTATTTATTTGTCCGGTTTCTTTGTTTACTTTTCTTTCGGCTTCGCCTCTACGTAACGCGACCTTGAGTTCGTCCCAGTACCCGCTGCGCTGTGGAAACGTTTCTCGCTAAAGGTGATCGCCCGCCGTCCGGTTTGTCGCTGTACTCCTCGTACGATATTGTTCAATTCCTGACCACTTCATATCCATATCCTGCCGTGACCTTCCCATTGTGTGTAAGCCCTTCTTAAAGGTCCAAGAAGGTGAAAAGTCTATCCTGTTCCAGTCCTCTAGAACGTTTAGCGTTATAGCTATGCCGCGTAACTGTTATACTTGCAACGGGGTTGGATCAACCTCAGGTCCATTAATACAATGTTACACCTGCAAACAACATTTTCACCATGCTTGCGTCAATCTGAACGAGAACGATGTCTCATTTCTTACTGAGGGTATGCGGAGGTGGTCGTGTTCCCCCTGTACATCCAATCAAAGGCTTCTTCGTAGTGGCTCACAGAGCCTTCGTCAACCTGAGCCTACGCGTTCAGATGATATTGCGGGTAGTGGCGACACTTCGCTGACGGTCAAGCATTTCGAATTGTTGATGGAACAGATGCGTAATTTGACCACAAGTATGGAGCGCATCGAAAAACGGCAGGATGATCTATTGCTACAATTATCCAACTGTACCGATGCTATTGCTGAGCATTCGGGAATACTGACAGAACACAAATCAGCGATAGAATCGTGTGAGGCTGAGATTCGTCAGATTCGATCTGATCAGACAGCACTATCCGATGGCGTATCGTCGGTCACGACCAGGATAGTCAACCTTGAGTCATCCCTTCTTGGCAGTGTTTCTCAAGCCGGTGTAGTCGTTCCTCCAACTCCGGAAATTTTGGACAGAGTAAGAAGATCCTTCAACTTAATTATAACAAACGTTCCCGAGAGTGCTAGCGAGAATGAAGATAGGAATACTGCGTCAAGTATTATTGAGCACATTCATAAGTCATCCAGCCTCTCGCTACAGAGTGTGCTACAGCTTCGATCTAGGGATGTCTCTAGACCCAGGTGGATGAAGTTGACATTTTCTAACCCTGAAATTGTTTCCACTATTCTTCGCAACCGAAGTTCACTTCGTGGACACAGCAGTTTCCGGGACATAATGATTCAGGATGATAAAACCAGGGCCCAAGTTGCCACTCTGAACGCCTTGCGACAAGAATTGAAGGATCGTCAAAAACTTGGAGAGAATGATATCACGATTAAGTATGTTGACCGCACTCCTAGAATCGTGAAACTTCCACCACAACCTTCCCAGCCACGAAGCCCAAAAAACTGAACAATCTTACCAACTGGCCCATTTTATACACCAACATACAGTCATTATCCTCCAAATACGATGAGCTTCTTGCAAATGTCCAATTACTTTCACCCTCTATTATTCTCATCACAGAGACTTGGTTGCAGCCATCGATTCCAGACTCTATGTTTTCCATCCCAGGCTTTCCTCTCTTTCGCAACGACAGTTCTGAAACAATTGGGCATAGGGGTGTCTGTATCTATATAAGTGACAGCATTGCTGAAGGTTTCAAACTTGAAATCCTCCACAGCGATTGGCCTGGTATAGATAACCTTTTTGTGGTTATCTCCTCTCCCCAAACATCCCTCCTCATTGGCTGCGTATATCGTCCTCGTCCTTGCCCTTCCGACCTGGAGTGTATCAAATTCCTTAATTCAGCTGCAACTAGATACCAAAATATATTCGTCTCTGGGGACTTCAACTGCCCCGATGTTGATTGGACTTCTACAGCTTTACCCTCGCCAAACTCTCCTTCATTTCCTTATGCCGAGTTCGTGCATAATTCTGGTTTCCAGCAACTCGTTTCAAAGCCCACAAGATTCAGAACCGGCCAAACACCATCCCTACTCGATCTCTTCATAGTGTCTGACGCTAACATCATCTCTGAAATAAATTATCTTCCTCCTCTCGGCAAATCTGACCACATTGTTTTAACGTCAGAGATTCAGATAGAATTTTTATCCAACACAACCAACGACAGGAAAGTTTTCAGACACGTTGACTATGGAGGGGTTTCTTCTTATTTGAATTCCGTCGATTGGGCTGGCATCATGAACACAGATGACGTAGACTCGATGTGGACTATCTTCCTGGATAAAACTCGTGAAGCTGTATCCGCTAACGAGCAAATCCGATCAGCCAAAATGAATCCACTCAAACCGTGGATTGATGAACGAATACAACAATTGGTGAGGCGTAAGAGGTCATTGTGGCGTAGGTACTCTCGCAGCAAATCGACAACGGATTATCAGAACCATCGTTCCTTCTCAAATTATCTAGCTAAATCCATAGACCTAGCGCGGACTTCTTATGAGAAAAAGCTCATAACTTCAAAAAATAAAAAGAGAATATACAAATACGTAAGATCTTCTATGAATTGTAAAGTGAGCATTCCTGCAATAAAGAACCAGTTGGGAGCCATGTGTGAGAGTCCGAGTGAAAGCGCTGATGTATTTTCGGAAACATTTTTTTCTTCGTTTTCCGCAGAGCCTGATGGCCCGGTCCCTACTCCCATCATTGATCGTATAACAAACCAACTATCCAACGTCACCATCGACGAGCCAACTGTCAAGAAATATCTCTCCGAACTGAAGTTAGATACCGCTCCAGGTAACGATGGCCTAACAACGCGTCTGCTCAAAAACTGTGCTGATGCTTTTACCACCCCCCTTCATATTTTATTCTCTAAATCAATAAGTACTTCCTGCATTCCATCTGATTGGCTTTCTGCTTCAATCACCCCCATCTTCAAAAAGGGTGATAAATTCGATCCCTCTAATTATCGACCTATCAGTGTGCTTTCATCTGTCTCAAAGATTTTGGAGAGAATCATATGTGACCACCTACTGCGATTTTGTCTCGAGAACGACATCATTCCAGGGTCCCAACACGGCTTTCTACCACAGCGCTCAACCACAACAAATCTCCTTTCGTGCATCGCGGATTGGACTAAAGCATTGGACTCTGGATTTCCGGTTGATGTAGTCTACCTAGACTTTTCGAGGGCGTTCGACCGGGTACCTCATAGACGCCTTCTTACTAAGTTGGAGCATTTGGGAATAAGGGGTAGATTGTTGGGTTGGATTAAAGCATTTTTGTCCAATCGTAAATTTCGCGTCAGAGTTGGCAGTGCATACTCTTCAGCCCAGAGAAGTGTATTATCCGGTGTCCCACAGGGCTCAGTTTTGGGTCCGATTCTTTTTCTTTTGTACATCTCCGACTTACCTTCTCTGTTAAAATCGATTTTATCTTCCTTTGCTGACGACGCTAAGCTTTATAACCTGCCACTCCTGTACGCCCACATTCTCCAGGAAGACCTGGATGCTCTTTCCAGATGGTGCCATCAATGGATGTTACCTCTGAACATTGAAAAATGTTGCGTTCTCCACATGGGCAGAAACAATCCGATGGTGTCCTATTTCATTGACGGTCATCAAATACAGCCAGTGACTCGTCACGTCGACCTTGGAGTAACCCTTACCTCCGATCTCAGCTGGTCCGCTCATGTCGAGTCAGTCACGGGAAGGGCGAAGCAAATGGTTTATATGCTAAGTAAAACTTTCAAGAACTCCGATATAACAACCTGGATATTTCTATATAAAACTTACATACGACCTATTATCGAGTATGCTGGACAAGTATGGTGGCCTTCAACCAGGTATGAGGAAATTCTCCTGGAGTCTGTTCAACGCTGGATTACACGTCTACCATACTCATATGTGCGTCCAACCTACGAGGATCGTCTTCGCATATTTGGTTTACCAAGCTTTGCTGAACGCCGGACTAGGGGGGATCTCATTTTTACATTCCGAGCCCTTCATGGCCATTTCGGTGGAGAGATCCAGGACATGTATTGCCTCAATAATAACAGCTTGCGAGGGCATCGGTATAAGCTATCCAAGGAAGCCTTCAAGTCGACACCTCGGCAAATGTTTCTCCCCAACAGAGTATTCAGTTCATGGAATGGTCTACCGACGGCGATTGTGGAGGCCCCTTCTGTGAACGCTTTTAAGAACAGGTTGGATGGATGGAGTCGAAATTAATTTTTTTAAATTAATTTTTTATTTTGTTATTTACCATTGTTTGAGCCACTGCGTATATTGAGAATGTTTATTATATTATTTTCACCTTATGTGCCTGTGAGATTATCTGCGGTCCGGGCGATATCGCCGGGCAGCATGTGTTCAGAATGAAATCGAGAACTGGCTAGACGCTAATGTACCTATCACTTGCTAATTAATTAAATCGAGTTTATTTAAAATATCATAAAAGTGTTTTATTCCGTCTTCAGAAATAAAATAGCCAAATTCACTATACAGCTAACATTAAGTGGTCCGAGCGAACCGGATGTTGAAGCTATAATTCTTCCAAATTATAAAAAGAAGAATTAGGGAAATTTGTTGCATTCTGAAGAAAATGGAATAATTCCTTTGGAACAAAGTGGTTGCGAGAAATCGAGTCCGCTTCTTCTTAAATCGTTCATATTATTTATTGCTTGCTTGTTGAAGGCACTACTTTTTTATCGAAATCGCGCTTTATACATAGTGGTTTGTCGGAACTTTTGCATATAATTTTTTTTCCAAATTTTGCTTCGAGATGACTGAATTGCTGACTGAGCAGGCCATCTTACATGGCAGAATTGATCGAACTTATAGTAATTTTAAGAAGGAGGGAGCGGCAAAAATGTGTGTGAGCGGTTGCAAGGCGAGAATTCAGAATTTAGAAAAATTGTGGACTACCTTTGAATCAAATCATTATGCCTTACTTCGGTTGGAATCTATTGCGGAACTGAAAAAAAAGGATAAGTATTTTACGGCTAATCTTTTCGATATTACTGAAGAGCTCTATTTGCAAAGAAAAACTGAATTTCAAACCTTTTTGGATTCGCAACCAGATACTTTGAATTCGGGTAGCTCTCAAGTTGCAATCAATTCAAATTCTATGCATGCTGAGGAAATGGAAAGGCTTCCTAGAATTTCTTTGCCTACATTCAGTGGTGACTTTTGCGAGTGGGAGTCCTTTAGAGACTTGTTCAGTACCTTAGTACTTAAGAAACACAATATTTCCAATGTTACCAAGCTCCACCATTTGAAAACAAGCCTGCGTGGAGATGCCAAGCGTTTGATAGACAGTTTTGCTATAACTGAGGATAACTTTGAGTTAGCTTGGAATGCTCTTAAGGAAAGATACGAGAACAAGCGTAGGCTAGTATCTTCTCACCTCAATGCTGTTTTTGCGGTCAAACCAATGAAGAAGGAATCTTCTTCTGAAATTAAGAGAATTCTATCTGGAATAACTACTCCTTTAGCTTCTCTTAGAGCCCTCAAGCGCCCGGTCGATAGCTGGGATGATGTTTTGGTACACTTGGTGGTGACTTTATTGGAGGCTGAGACTAGAAAGCATTGGGAAAATCACATTGGGAACAACATGGACTCACTTGAACCCCCCAGTTTCAAATTCTTGTCTGGTTTCCTCGAAAACCAAATTTCAATTTTGGAAGCTTGGAAGATACTTCGCATAAAAACAGTCCAAAGGTAAATTCGGATTCCGTGCAAAAGAGCTTTAATCCCAAGCATGCGAACTTAACATTAGCATCGTCTAAAACATACCACACCGAAAATCGTGTAAACAAATGCCTCATTTGTTCGAAGGACCATTTTTTTCTATTTTGCAGTTCGTATAAAAATAAGACCCCAGCTCAAAGAGGGGATTTTGTTATGAGCAAGAAGCGTTGTTTTAACTGTTTATCTCAACATACTCTGAGGGATTGCAAATCCCGTAAACGTTGCCAATATTGTCAAGGAAAGCATCATTCTTCACTCCACTTTAGCATTCAAGAGAGCACAAATCCGACATCCACCAGCGGGGCTGATTATCCTATTAATTCTGCTGGTCCTTCGACTAGGTCTACAGTAAATTTCTGTAGATCACCTGCAACAGTACTGTTGGCTACAGCTCTTGTGAGAATTTGCTGCGACAATGGTACTGTAACTTATGCTCGGGCATTGATCGACCAATGCTCTCAATCTTCATTTATTTCCGAATCCCTATGCCAGAGGTCAAGAATGAGGTACAGACCTGTAGTTTTACCCATTTCCGGTGTAGGGGGAAAAACAAATTTTACGTGCCGCAAAGTTGTGAATTTTGAATTGAAACCACATTATGCCTCTGAATTCTTATCTAAAGTAGAAGCGTTTGTACTGCCAGAAATTTCTTCATATTCCCCAAATTGGACCAACGATTCACAATGGAGTCATCTTGATTCTCTTATGCTAGCTGACCCAAATTTTCTTAAAAAAGGATGCGTGGAGGTGTTATTGGGTGCCACAGTCCATGCAGAAATTATGAGAGGAGAATTAATCCGTGGAAAGGCTGATGAGCCAATTGCTATGAACACAACTTAGGTTGGATACTGTCCGGTAACACTGCAATGCCTGGTGAATTCGTTTCTCCGACTGTCTTGCATCTCAATGATTCAGAAGCTTCATTGAATGACATGTTCTCTAGGTTTGTAGTTCAGGAGGAATTTTTTGATGAAATAAAACATCCAACTCCCGATGAATTGACTAGTGAGAACCATTTTGTTGGGACTCATTTCAGAGATGCTGCAACAGGTCGCTATACAGTCCATTTGCCATTCAAAAATTGTGCAAAGAGTTTAACTTTTCCCAACATATACAATACAGCAAGGAACATGCTACTCAAAATGGAGGAACGTTTTCAACGGGATTCCCAATTTGAATTATTATACAAAGATTTCATGTCCGAATATCTCGAGATGGGGCATATGAGAGAGGTAGAATACTCCAAGCTTTCTGATTGCCGCTATTTTTTACCTCATCATGGAATATTGAAACAAAAGGATAATGTCGTTAAACTGAGGACGGTCTTCAATGGTTCGGCAAAAGCTGCGGATGATCTTTCAATTAATGATGTGCTTTTTCAAGGTGCAAATCTCTTGCCAGATTTGTCCAACTTAATCCTGCGGTGGATGAAATACCCGTTTGTTTTTGCAACCGATATTCGACAAATGTTTCGTCAAATTCGAGTTGCTGAAGAAGATCAATCTTTTCAAGCTATCTTATGGCGATTTCAATCCGATGAACCTATAAAAATATTTTTATTACAAACGGTTACATATGGTATGATAAGTAGTCCATTTTTGGCCAACAGAGTACGAAAGCAACTTGCTGAAGATGAGCGTGCAACTTATCCATTGGGCTCCGAAATATTAGCAGACGAGACCTATATGGATGATGCCATGTCTGGAGGCTATGAACTAGAAGATGCTTTGAAAAAGCAAAATGAATTAATCAAAGTTTGCAAAGTGGGTGGTTTCGAGCTACATAAGTGGCTTTCTAACGATTCAAGATTGGTAAATCAAATACCAGTCGAGGATCGAGCTGCTCCGCTTAACAATGATTGTTCCGATCTCTGTTTTAATGTACTGGGTCTTTCGTGGAATACTGTTGGAGATTTTTTCTGCATTGAAATGAATATTGATGACCTTAAGGATGATTTCTTATTAACCAAAAGAACTGTACTCTCTAAGGCATCAAAACTATTCGACCCACTAGGCTGGTTGGCTCCAGTAATAATATCTACAAAAGCGTTTCTGCAGCAGCTATGGCTTCATAAAATGGACTGGGACAATCGAATACCTTCCGAATTGGCAACCAAGTGGATGATTTGGTACAAAGAGTTAGTTCATCTCAGAAATATTCGAGTTGGACGGTGGTTGGGTTTTCATCCTAATGCTGAAGTAGTTGAAGTTCATGGGTTCGCGGACGCCAGTAAAACTGCTTACTCGGCTGTCACGTACTTACGTGTAGTTTTTGAGAATCAAGTCAAGGTTCATATTCTACAGGCTAAAACAAAGGTTTCTCCAGTAAAGCCTCTACACACTATACCAAAGTTGGAATTATGTGCAGCAACACTACTTGCAAAGCTTGTGAAAAAAGTTCACATTGCACTTTCTATAGAAAAATGTAGTGTACATCTGTGGACCGATTCTACAGACGTGCTCTGCTGGTTGAAAAAGCATCCTTCCAATTGGCCCGTATTTGTCGCCAATCGTTGCTCCAAGATCCATTCACAGTGTCCCAATGCCACATGGAGACATGTTAAGTCTCATGAAAACCCTGCAGACTGTGCTTCTCGAGGAATCAGTGCTCAAGCTTTGAAAGAGCATGAGCTCTGGTGGACAGGTCCACCTTGGCTGCACAATTCATTATCTTCATTTAGTATTGAACCTAACAGCAGTTCTGGGGGAGATGGTGCTGATGTTTGTGTTTTATCTTGTCGCAGTGATGTTCCTCAAGCTTGGGATTTACTTGAAAAATACTCTTCGTTGCAAAAGTTACTTCGCGTTATGGCTTATGTGCTGCGTTTTATATCCACTATTCTGAACAGGATATCATCATTAAAATCTCGATTGACCTTAACCACATACAAATGGTTTGCTATAAACAATGCTGTTTACTCTTCTGCTGAGTTAACCGCTGATGAACTCACTAGATCCCGACTCACTTGTGTTTACCTCGTTCAACGCACTTTTTTCGATCAAGAATTGAATTTTCTTTCGAAAAACCAAATACTCTCAAAGTCCAACCCCCTTACTAAACTTGACCCATTCATTTTCGAAGGATTATTGAGAGTGAATGGCCGCTTACATAATGCTAACTTGAACTTTGAGGAAAAACACCCGCTAATAATACCATCTGGTAGTTACTTTACGACGCTTCTGATAAGAAATGCCCATGCTAGATCTTTGCACGGTGGATTGAAACTAACCATCAGTAGTTTGAGGCAGGAATATTGGATTATCCGCTGCAGACAATTAGTTAAGAGAGTGATAAAAGAATGTACAACTTGCGTCCGATATCGTGGCTCAACTAGCTACCAGAAGCTTGGTACATTACCTTCCTTCCGAGCCAAACCTTCCCGGCCATTTTCAAAGTCTGGTGTTGACTATGCCGGACCATATCTCATAAGGTCCTCAAAGGGTAGAGGTAAAACTGCGTCAAAGGGGTATATTGCAGTGTTCATTTGTTTGTGCACGAAAGCCGTGCACCTTGAACTAGTGTCAGGTTATAGTAGTGCCGATTTCGTTGCTGCTTTTCGTCGGTTCACTTCAAGGCGAGGTCATTGCTCAGATCTCTACAGTGACCAAGGAACTACGTTCATTGGCGCGGACAAAGAGCTCAAGGATTTGTATAGAAGATCTTCGTCCTTCATAAAAGACATCACCCAGCAACTCCGTAATGAATCCACGCAATGGCATTTTAATCCACCTGCTGCGCCCCATTTTGGTGGAATCTGGGAAGCTGCCGTTAGGTCTACGAAGCATCACTTACGTCGTGTTGTGAGGAGTCATAGACTTACGTTCGAAGAATTCTACACTCTTTTAACGCAGGTCGAGGCCTGCTTGAATTCTCGCCCACTCTTACCGCTTTATGATGACTTGTCAGATATCCAGTCGCTGACTCCTGCTCATTTTCTTATACAGTCTGCTTCATACATCGTACCTGAACCTCGTCTCCTGGATGAAAAAATTTCTCCAATGCAGCGTTGGAAGCAAATTCAGCAGATGCTTCAAGATTGGTGGAGAAAATGGTCGAAGGAGTACTTGCAAACCCTACAGCTGCGGTATAAATGGCAAACTGAACAGTCAGTAATTCAGGTTGGTGATATCGTTCTTTTAACCAATGAAAATTGCCCTCCCGCTAAGTGGCCTCTTGCCAGGGTAATTGATACTTATCCTGGGTCCGATAAACTTGTTAGGGTTGTCAAAATTCGTACTGCTACCAATGAACTAGTGAGACCTATAACTAAGCATGTACTGCTTTGTAAAGATGCTTCCTGAGATATATTTGAAAATTTGTATTTCTGTATGTTGCATTTTCTTATTATGCTGGTGTTTTTTTTTGGAATTTATCATTTTATTACATAAAATGAAGTGGGTGGTAATGTTTGAGCCACTGCGTATATTGAGAATGTTTATTATATTATTTTCACCTTATGTGCCTGTGAGATTATCTGCGGTCCGGGCGATATCGCCGGGCAGCATGTGTTCAGAATGAAATCGAGAACTGGCTAGACGCTAATGTACCTATCACTTGCTAATTAATTAAATCGAGTTTATTTAAAATATCATAAAAGTGTTTTATTCCGTCTTCAGAAATAAAATAGCCAAATTCACTATACAGCTAACAACCATGTTTTGTTTGCACAGTAGTTAAAGTTCCCTCAGTTGTTTATCATTAATGTATTTGAGTTGGGTTTATAGATTTAATAATCTCAACCCTTGTCGTTGTTTAAATAAATAAATAAATAAATTTTTGCATGAGGCTTGTTATGAGCGTCTTGCATTTGGCCCTAGCATTTCAACACTTAAACTACGATTGAATTGATTTCTGCGCCGAATCGTAATTTCCACCACGTTTCCTCCATTCATTTAAATCAAACTAAACTCAACCACTTCCTCAACTACAGTCACGTAACCAAAACTTATTCAACCCCTAAGAACAAAGACACTCTCGTGACGAACAGAACAATAACTGCTATATCTCAAGCCTTCCCAAATTCCTTTGCACAATTTCCCTACCAATCTGTTCTTCGCAGGAATGTTGCCATAAACCGAATAGCCATCGTTTAGTGAGATCGGAAACGTGAATCGCGTTCTAAACAGTCGAACAATCGGGAAACTAGAATGCACGCAACCACAGAATGTTCGAAACATTCATCCCTTTCGACGCTGTTCCGTTTTAACGGCAGATTTAGGACAGCACGAATAAGATACAAATTACCCTGTATTTAGCACGGTAGTTTGTAGAATAATTGCAAAGAATGTCGCTTCTCACTTGTCTTGCTACCCTCTTTTCCCAAAGGGGTTGTTTGGGGATCAGATATGAAGGAACTGCTTCGGGTGTTCCAACAATCTGTCTTTAAAATGTTGGAAGCTTCTTATGGGATTTAGTTTGTTATTTCGTCCTTTTTGTAAGCTAGTTTTTTGGGATGCCAATTTCTTTTAAATACCTAGTGCTCATTTTTTTCTGGCTGAGATCCTACTGTCTTTACATTTCATTCGAAATATTTGTAAGTTCTTAGGTAGGCTAATTCCTTTTTCTAGGTACTAATTACCTTCTAAGGAGGCTAATTAATTTTCAAGAGGCAAAATTCTTGGTGGATAAATTTAGTTCAGATAATAGTTTTTGAATGAGAAAGTATAAAAGTGGGCTAGTTTTAGCGGGAACGATGTTTTTAGAGGCTAATTTTTCTGGTAGTCTATTTTGTTGGGTGCTTATTTCTTTTAAATCTCCTCTCAAGTGATTTTGAAGAGCTGATCCTAGTGTCTTAACAGTTTATTTGAAATTTCGGTAAGTTTTTAGTGAGACTAATTTTTTTGTTGGTGCTCAATTTATAATTACTATTTTCTTGGTTGGTCAATTTTCTTGAGATAGTGATTTTGATTGAGCAAGTCTTCAAATGAGGTTTTTTTTGTACGAGTATTATGAATGATTTTTCCTGATTCACCGAGTTTCGGTTTATATATTCTTAGGGGGCCGAATAATTTGCAAGAGGGATAATTTTTCTTGGATTGATTTATTTTAAATGCAATTTTTCGAATGAGCAAGTATCAAAATGTTCTATTTTTGCAGGACTGATATTTTAGGTCCAAATTTTTTCATGTAGGCTATTTTGTTTGGTTGCCCTCGTATTAGAAATGTTTATTTCTTTTTGAAGTGAAACTTGAAGAAGCTTGGTGATGTTACTTCAGTTAACATAAGATTGACGTCTTGTTTTCACAAACAAGCTTACAATTATAAATATTGAAAAAATTATTTTGAATAGTAAAAATTACCTCGTATTTGGCTTCATCACAAGCACAACAGTGACGTAGAATGCTGGGCTGGGTATCTCCTTCATCTTCAACCTCCCCGCACAGCATTTTTGTCAGGGGACCGTGTTCATTATACCACAATTTGGAGGATTCCACAACTATGGCTTTGAAGTAGACACAGCCTGTCTTGGCAATTGGTGCAACCCAAAGAGCCTGGAAAATAAAAGAAAAAGATAATTCGAGGGAAATTTCTCTTAAAAAATCGTAATATTGAAAAAAAGTAGCGATTGGCTGTGAATACAATAACTTCTGAAAGGAACAACTTCAAAATTTGAAATTTTCATTGCAGATTCAATAGATTTCCAAGTAATCACGTGAGTGAAATAAAAAAATAGTATAAAAAGATTTCATCTGTCATGAGCTTACACGCATTATTTTTGCATTTGGGTTGCAGCTAGGGAGTTCAGAAAAAATATATCGCCAATAAATGCGTTTGATTCAAAATCAATTCACGTGTGTCAGTTTTTCTGTTCAAGTATCTGATTGGAGAGATATTTATTTTATCAAGGACTTTCGCCCAATCCTGTAGAATAAGAAACTCTCACCTGCACTTCAGTTTTTTGCCGCATGTCAGCCTCCACCACCATATCTGGACAATCGTCAGACATCCTTGAAAGACCGTCCCCGGATACCTGCAGCGTACCTACATTGGGATTTGGTTCACCAATTGGAGTAGTTGAATTTTCCAAGTACAAAACAAATCTCATGAACTTTGGACCATCATCTTGTTTTGGGTTCGTGCTTCGAACGTAAACTGAAACAAAAAATAATCCAATATTCAGGATTAAACGAGAATGTCTCAAAAATTAAGGTTGAAAAACTGCAGTGGAAGTACAGAGAATTTTTTTTATTCCTAGGTATTGAAAGTACTATTTCAGTCCATAAAATTAGGGGTTAGAATTACTTCTTTAATACCTGCTATTCATTAATAATTTTTTTAAAGTCAAATGCTGACTAATTAGCCGAAGTTGCGGAAGCGAACCAGAACGGAGAAGGCACGGGAATGAAGAAAACTGTAGGTGAATAAACTGTGATATTACAGCATACGCTCCACAGATTATTCACCTACAGTTTTCTTCATTCCCGTGCCTTCTCCGTTCTGGTTCGCTTCCGCAATTTCGGCTAATTAGTCAGCATTTGACGTTTGTGTTGTTTTCCTGTCCCACGTAAGTTCTTTTTCAGAGGATAATTTTCGTGAATTGATTGTTTTATTGTTTTAATTTTTAACTTTTTAATCTGTCCAAATTTTGTAATCGTTTATATTTATTGTATATATCTTTTATCTATTTTTCTGTTGTTGTTTGTGGCTTAACCGCTTTTTATTTACTCTTTTATTCCTGTAACTTTGACTATGTTTTTTGACATTTTATAGTTGACACGAACATCTCCTATGTGAATTTACTTGTATTTTCAGAAGCCTGAAGATGACCCTAAGTTTGTAAGGGTCGAAACATGTAGCACAGTTCAATTAAACCAATTTTTGGAGTAGACACGAAATCTTTCATTTATTCGGAATAAATAATAGCTCCAATTAATATGATGGACAACATAGCCAAAAGAATACTTGTATAGTGACAATTCAATTCCATCAATTAAAACACATGTATTTGAGTCATACTACCAGCGTTTTAGCGATACCCAACGCATGCACCATTTTGCAACTGTAATCAGATTGTTGGATTTTACGATTCCATGTCATCTCATATACTATATTGCCTAATCAGCAAACTGATATCAGTATAATAAAATTTGTAGAAAGAATAGAAGGAGAAATTTCAAAACCGTGAACTGGATGACATAAGTTCGTTACTAAAATTTTTTTAGGGGACCCGACGCATTCACCATTTTGCAACTCTGCCTGTTTTAGGTTTTATATATTAGACAGTGACAGATGCCTATCCAAAATGAAACTATGCATCCAAAACTAAAAGAAGTTTAACAGTCTCACCTACTAGTTCAAAGGACCAGAACAGTTTAAGACTGCAGATTACCGATTTTATTCACGTTCAAAGTTGAAATTTATTGCAAGCGAATACCTCCTTCGAATAGGAAGGTACTTCATTCTTACGATTTATCGCTGTTTTCATCGAATTAAACTCATATGTTAGGAAAGCAGGTACGAAGGTTGAAAACACCTTTTATATAATTTGTTTTCGCCAATGCAAACCTGTAGGTGTGCATCTTTGATATGGTGCTTTTATTATAGTGGGTATATTGATTTAAGGATGCAAAAATGCATCGAAAGTTTGGTTGAATTGCTTGAGCAAGTAAAACGTTAGGAATCAATTGTTAAAGAATGATAAATAGCCAGAACTTCTGATTCACAAAAAGAAGCAGAAGGGAGGGAAAAATTCCACCACTTTATATTGTATTCACTTGGAAAGATTGCAGAAAGTTAAGTTGAAGGTGCGAAAGAATATATTTCAGAAGCCAATTATTTGTTTGTTAGCTGTTTATATGTATTGTTAATTGTCATGAAACTTTGAAATATGATGTTGACTTAATATGTAATTACAGTAATGACGTTAGAATTAGAAAAGGAGTAAATAAATGAAAGTGAATATAGTCCGAAGCTTTAAGGTTGATTCACATTAGGCGTGCAAGCCACAGGCTCGGCACAGGCAAGGCACCGAATCGGCAAAATATATCAAGGCGTTGCTTGCCGAGACGTTGCCGGTATAATGTGAATTAAACCACACAAAAACCATATGATCAATGGAAAAGATATTTTGACGATGCGGTGCCTTGCCTGTGCCGAGCACGTGGCTTGCACGAAAGTGAGAATTGGCCTTTAATACCTGGGATATTCGATATTGGTGACGTTATAATTTGAATTGAAAAGTAGAGTTCATAAATCAAAAGAATGAAACTAATATTTTTCAAGATATTTGATCCTGAATTATTAATTTCAATGTAAACAAGCATGCAGTAGCTTCTAACTTGTATGACATTGTGATTATTGTAACGGGACCAATACGATATTGTCATAGAAATTCACAATTGATGGACATTTTCATTATATAGTTAAGTTCAAATGTCGCGAAATTATGATACATGAACAAGAATAATTAATTGATGGGGTTGACGATTCACAATAAATTGGCCATTTTGCATCGTGGTAAACTGTGATTCAACATTCAACCAATGAAATGAAAGCTAACGCGTACGTCACACTCAACCGTCAATTCTGTTCGTTTGAATTCGCTAGTTCATTTTAGTGATTTCAATAAATTTTTTCTCAAAAAACTGACAACGAAGAAAAAAACAGACAATCGATATATGACTTTCTGAGGGTCCATTATTTGTAAAATGATTTTTCCTGAAACAATGTTAGTCCAATATGTATCTCACCTGTATACTGTTCCCCAGGGACATAAGTATCAGGATTTCCAGATATTCCGATTTCAAAACGCACTGGATCTTGCATTGTGCTGGGACTGGTGATCCCATCTGGAATTTTGGCGCAATCAGCGCTTCCTTCTCGTACTATGGATTGGAACAGCAAAACGAAGACCCACGGATTCATCATTTTCTTGTTGCTCAAATGTTGGATCTGCAAAAAAACAATAATGTACAGTGTAGACATAACTATGGAATAAGGTTTTTTTGTCCTAATCTAAGAAAATGATTACCAGGGGATACGCAAACAACGTCAATTAAAAAGTGCGATTTTTAAACATAAAATATAAAGCTTTTAGTATCAAATAGAAATCTAAATAAATCAGAATTCTATGGTTCTGATTGCACAATCTTTTTGAAAATTTGCATGTTCATTCACTTTTCCCCGATTTACATCCAGAAGTTTTTTCATAGGAATATCAGAATTTTTTTTCTATGGCTGTATTAATGCAACTCCCACAAGTTTTTGCGTACTGCTTTGAATTGGTATTGAACATTTTACTGCAAAATTTCATCTCGATTGAATTGAATTGTTTGGTTGAATTCTTAACCCTCAAAATTTCACCCGAATCTAATATATTATTGTGAAAATGAAAGATTTTTTTTTTCTTCAATATTCCAATTGAATTTTCTATGGTTCTGTGTTAACAATTTAGCTACAAAATGTTGTATCTTGCATGTGTCCGCAAAATTTCATATCGATCGGTTTTGCTCTGTCTGAAGTGTTGAGGAACAAAAATTTTGAATGGTCATATTCAATGGAACACCCTACACCATTTGGGTGGTTAACGAACTCAACCGTGGCATTTAGGAACCGAACCTATCCTGAAAATTTCAAGATTCTAGGACAATCCCTTTGCGAGTTATCGTAATTACGGTCGGACGGCAGAATTTGACAACGTATTTGTCATCAAAGAATCGAACCCTATCGAGAATCACAGACATTTGTGCAAAACGATATAGCAGTCGTTTAAGTAGAACGGGTACCAAAAATATCTTATTTGAGAACATAATAGCTCTCTAATATGTAAACTTTTATCATTCAAGATAATTTTAGTCAAGTTAAGACCGAAGAAAGCACAAAAAAGCTTCTTTGTTCTTGTGTGAGCTCTGCAAGATTTTCTTTTTCCATTCGAAACTATCAACACTTCAAAAAGTTCAAGTTTCACTAATGCGATTCCAAGTTGAACCTATTGTTTTCCAGGATTTGATAGTGAAGTGATTGATTTTCTTTTCACGTACTATCAAGTGCACTTCAGATCTGTATGAGGTGAGAGGTCACCGATGAGGACGAGAAAAACAATTTCAATGTTTACACTTTCAAAAGGAACTCATCCGAGTGCTGACTCTACAAAAGAATGAAAATACCGTACCCAGAGATGGATTTCGAAGGATTCTCTTTAATGAATTATTGAACGGTTGGATACAGCTTCAGCGAACATTTTTATTGTATTTCATTGTAATGAATGAAAGAGTGAATCTAGGGGCGTTAAAAAGGTTTAAGGAGTTTTAATGAAGCTTTATAACCCGATAAGTTCATTGAGTTTGGTCTGATATTGGTTGATTTTCCAACTAGGTATTATTAGAAGTTGATGGGGAACAGAATAAGAAACAAGACATGGATCTTCTGAGTAAACTGTAATGAAACAGTTACCAATACAGTGGAACTTCCCTATAACGAAAGCGCTTAATCCGCAAAAAAATTCGTAATAAAGAAATTTCTTGTTACAGAAAATTTGTTTCTATAGTCGGCAATGTCGCGGTCGACTTCACTGATAAATTTAAGTTCATCATTCAAACTTAAGCACTTCCTTTTAGACATTTTCGCACAACTTTTACACTAGCGTAGTGGTTAGATTGAAACCAAACAGCCAGGGGTGTATTTAAAACTGTTTCAGAAGGATCTCTCTGCTCTCCGTAATGATTGAGTTCAAGGTCGGGATTTATTACGTACGCCCGGAAAATTTCGGAAAAAAACCCACCCTTATACCTTCTTACCAATACCCATTCAAAGAGTGATATTTTTTGAATATTTCGTTATAGGGAGTTAACTTCGTTTTAGAGGGTGTTTTTAATATGGAATTTGGATTCAATGTGCAATGTCTTGTACGAAATTCGTTATACAGACATTCGTTATAGGGAAGTTCCATTGTATTTGATACTCTTTCTGCGGAACGCAGCGCTATATCAGTGCAATATTTTGGGTAGTGAACTTGTAGCTGCCAACGATTAGGCTCAGTTTTGAAGATTGTAGATTGTTAAGGTGGTTAAATTTTACTGCAACCTCATGATGTATGGTACGTCTTATCAGAGCTTTTTTCGCAACTGCGCTACAGCTCGCTCTCCAGTTTCAGAGCCACAATGAACTTCAGTATCTGATAATCCACGTTTCTTTCATCATTCTCCTGTCCAAGACATTTTTTGCACAGGTTCGCAATGGCGAGTCATTCAGTAACTTAGTATACAGGAGTCCTCTCAGCAGAATATACACCAGTCAGTTTCTGCTGAGCCTATTCTCATTATATGAGGCGACCTTGCAGTTTGGAGCAGATCACACCCTTAATAGTTTCTTTTCAGGTTTCTATCTATGCATTTTTCGATTGCAAATATTTCTGCCTGAAAAACATTACGTACAGACACTTCATGCACGGCAGTTCGTTCAGAAATGTTTGATATTTCTCAATAAACATCGAGAGATCTATTCTTTCAATTTATACCGTCGATAAACACCCTTAAGCGTAAGCGTAATTCTCATGTAATCATCTAATTCATTTATATAATTTGTATTAATTAGATTAATTTTACGCCTACGCTTACATTAATTGTGAATTGGGTGTTACTGTAAATAACACAAATAGAGTAAATGGAAACTTTCCGAATGTAACAATAGAGTTGTCAGTTGCCATATTGCAAAACGAAAATTTTTCAACACAGAAAAATAAAATGCAACCGTAGTATTTAATGAGAAGAATCTGAGTTTGAAATTAAGGTGAATCTAAGATTCACCTTGTATAATTAGAATCACTTTATACACGCATATAAGTAATAATCACCGATAATCATCATCAATTTCACCATAACCAACAGGGAATTTTTCAAATGATACATGAAAGCAGGATTGAATACCAAGAAGAAAAATTAACACGAATCTTCAAACATCTGCCACGCCACCAGTGGCGGTCCGTTTTTAGAGGTCAACAAAAATATAAGTATGGATTTAGTTTCTCTCAGATACTCAAATATTGACGAAAATGTAACAAGATGTAGGTATATTTGCTAACCTTATGTTAAAATGAACATTTGGGTTCATCACATTCATGAAAAAGCAATGCATATCTATAGAATAGAGCTATTCTGTGTCAAACCTCCATTCAATGAACTGAAACTATCCAAACATGCTCTGTAGAATCGTTCAATTTTTGGTTTCCGGCAGTGTAGGTATGTTAAAGAACATAAAATTTGTAGTTATTTCTGAAATTATTTTTATTTCGTTTCATTTTGAAATCCAAGCCTTATGACTTGGGGGATATATCGTTATTTCCCCCTCGTAGTTACACCACTGGATTCGTGCATATATCCTTCTGATTAGTACCTCGGGCAACCGGTCGTTAACGCGTAATTCCATAGGCTCTTTCGACCCCTTATGGTCTTCATTAAGGCCTGGAGTAATGTACGTGTTGAAGATCAAAAACTCACATGTCTATCTGATTAATTGGCCCCACGCAATTTGCTTTCTTGAAATCTCTAGGTCGGTTATCTCTGGGCCCTTTGAGCTTAATATATCCTTTAATTAATATTCATATTTGTTGTGGCTGTATGGCATAAATATATATATTTTTTGAATCGAGAGTTAACATAATGCAATGCATGAAACAAAAAGGTCCCTAGTTTCTAAACGGAGTATTATACTAGTTTTCGTATGATACCAGAGTTCAGGGAAAATCCTCAGTAGAAAAAAAAGGTAAAACTATTCGAATTTATAAGGATTCCTGGAAATAATTATTCTTCTTTATTATATCCAACAGATAAACTTATCCAAGATGCCTGCGGAATTCTGAATCTGAAAGAAAAACTCGAAACAGAAAAATCAATCATAAAAATTTTTTTTCAGCCGACCTCGAAATAAAAGGTGATTTTAATGTGTACGAAATTGAGCATTAATGACCCATTTTAATGCTCAATTTTTTAGCCATTTTAATGTGCAATCCTCATGGCAACCGTACACAAAGTATTCAGAAGCACTACGAGAAATGTCAAAACTCTACTGGAATATAGAAACATAGAAGTTCCATTACGTCAAATGAATGTCTTGTGCGAATTGAGAATGTGTTTTAATCAAGAATTTATACACTATTCATGTTGAGATCGTCGGAAAAATCTTGTAATAAACTCGGTTATTAATCGAGCGACTAATGGTCTCGAACTATTAACGCGTTCGCTCCGCTCACGCATTAAAATATCTTGACCATTAGTCGCTGTCTTTAATAACCTAGTTTAATAAATAACTATTAAAGCTGTATCAAAATGATTAAAAATTAACAACCCAATTCAAAAATGACTTAGTAACTTAATGTATAGCTCTCAAGCTACCCAGAAATCAATATATGGAATTTATGAGATGTTCTATTGTTTCCTCTGCTTTTCCACATTCGCAACTAGGACTATCAATTAAATTCCATTTGAAGAGCATGTTATTTCAACGTCCATGACCTGTTCTTATGCGATTAAGAGCAGTCCATATTTTGATGGAAGATCAAATCCAGGATTTTCACTTGAGAGATCAGTTATTAAATCTTTTTTTTTTAATATTGCATGAGGTCCACTCAGATTGCCAAGTTGCCCAAACGTTTTTATTTGTGGCCAGAAAAGGTTCTTGAGCACAACTGTGAATTTAAATGCAATAGCAAAAATGACAGCACTGTAAAATCTTGCGTTGATTCTAAAGGGTTTTCCAATAAGAGGTGTTATTTTTATATTCAAAGAAAAATGCTATTTTTCAATATAAATGATCGGATGTTTATTTCATTATAAAGAAGAAGCTATGCCGTTAATAGTGGAAAATAACATCATCCTTTTAATGAAATTTTCCTGACCAAATCGCAAAGTGGCTGCTCTATGTCCTCGATAGCCTCACGAATTCCATCTTTGAGGTCTAGAATCGATGCTGGGCTATTGGCGTAGACCTTCTCTTTCACGTAGCCCCAAAATCAAGAAGTCGCAAGGTGTTAAATCACAAGATATCGGTGGCAAATTGTGATCACCTCTTCGAGAGATAACACGGTCCGGGAACTTTTCCCGCACAAGATCAATAGTTTCGTTGAAAGTAAACGTTGTCCAGATCAATAATATCCAATTTCAGCCATGAAAAATCATCGTAACACTTTCGGCTACAGCAGCAATATTCTCGGCTGTTCTTGAGCGACGTGCACGGGTTTTATTTTTCACATCACTAACTTGTCCCAAGAGCTCGAATTTTTCTACTAATTTCTTTATTGCGGTCCGACAAGGTGTTTCATGACGACCAAAAAATGTTCGATTTTTATGAACCTGCTGAATTTTAATAATTTCAAAGCGTTCTTGAAGCGTGTAGCGTCCCATTCTCATTAATGGTTAAATGGAAGTTTGAATCAGTTGAATATTTAGATAACCGTATTTCATTATTTAGAATTTATTTGCCGCTTTTGAGCTTCAGCAGTCTGTCAACTTCAGAAACTTCTGAATTAATAGTCATTCTAACCGTTTCATTATACGAAATAAGCAGAAAGAAACATGATAATACTGTGAAGTGAAAACTTCTCGATTTAATTTAGAGAACTAGCCATTATTTATCAATTTGAATCTTGGGGAGAATGATTAAGTTTCTGAAACTTTGACTGTGATTTAGTTGCACAGCTGGGATGCAGTTGTTGGGAACGCCATTTTGTGAATGTCTGAATGAGATATGATGTGCAGTTGGTAATTATAAATGGGATTTGAGATTACTCATGATATGAATCTAAAGTTCGAAATTGAGGCATATTCATTGTGAAGAGTCTACAATATACAGGGTGCTTCTGGATTGATGCGAAATATTCAAGGGGGTGATTCCTCAGATCATTGTTTGAACGAAAGTACATAAATGTACATAGGTCCGAAAAGACATTTTTTCTAAGATACATGATGTTGAAGTTTTACTCAGAAACTGACCAGAAAAAGTGGTACACCAGTACACCACTGAGATATTTGAGAAATCACTCCCCTAAATCTTCCGCATCAATTCAGAATCACCCTGTATAAAAATGAAATATAATCATAAAAACCATGTGAAATTATATCATGGCAAGAATGTGTTCTAAAAGGCATAATGGTATAACGAACGGATTTACCATAAAGTTGGAGAAAAAGTTGATGAAATTCAGATTCAAATATTTCAGGATGGATCAATATCCCTATCTTTAGCTGTACGCATTTCGTAATTAGATTTCTTAATCACATCGCATTGATTCTGAAAGGAGGATTGCAAATAACTGGATTAGAGGCAATCAAATTCAATAGAAGTGGAAATAAGATGTCATTCCGATACTTGGATTCCACGGATTTACGAGTAGGTACGTCGTAAAATTTTATCGTGTCTTTCTTCTCATCCTTTCAATGAATAATTCCAAATTGAATGCTGCACTTGTGAATCGGAAGAAACGGACTTTTATGGATGAACTAATCTCTATGAAATTAGAGAAGTGATTTTGAATACTTGCAAATCTTTTCTGTACAAATTAAATTGAGGAAATACCGATATAATGATAATTCATGAGACGATAGTTTCATACACAAATTCAAATTGTACTTATTCAATATTTCTGTTAGAAGAAGTCAGAAGATATTTCGCGATTTTTCAATCAGGAAAACGACAATGCGAATTTGAATAACCTAGGAACTATTGGTTCCATTTCATTCGTTCATGAATTCAACTCTCATATTTGAATCTTAATTCTACCCATAAAATATGTCCGTTCCAAATTTTTGTCCCTTAATATCTCAAAGAAAACAAAACCGATCTATATTAAATTTTACGGCAACATGCAAAATACTCATTAATAGTTATTTAATCAACTAGGTTATTAAAGACAGCGACTAATGGTCAAGATATTTTAAAGCGTGAGCGGAGACCATTAGTCACTCGATTAATAACCGAGTTGATTACAAGATTCTTCCGACGATCTCAATATGAATTGTGTATGAATTCTCAATTGAAATACATTTTCATTTTGCACAAGACATACATTTGTCATAATGAAATTTCTATGTATCTATGTTCCAGTAGAGTTTTGACATTTCTCGTAGTTTTTCTGAATACTTTATGAGGATTGCACATTAAATTTGCCGAAATTGAGCATTAAAATGGGTCATTAATGATCAATTTCGTACACATTAAAATCATCTTTTATTGCGAGGTCGGCGGAAAAAGTATTATACGGGGTCTTTATAAATGATTGTAACATCGTAGGTTGCTTTGGAAATTTTTCATCTTATGGTTTCCTAAGCAAAGTCTACAAAATTTATAATTCAAGTCACATTATTCAATTTTTTCGGAATGACCAGCAATATCTCACAGTATCATTTGTTTAAATTAAAGTTTACATCAGAATATTAATATTTATTTTATAATAGTCCAACGCCAACTGCGCTGTTATAATCATTCAAAGAGACCCTGTATTTTATCTTGTCGCTAACAGAACCATAGAAAATTCAATCGGAATATTGAAAACAAAAATCCTCTATTTCAACAACAAAATATCCGATCCGAGTGAAATTTATTTATTTTTTTTCATGAAAAATAGTTGTTTCAAATATTTCGCTATATCTCGTTTTCTGTTGGAGATATCACGAAAATTCCAAGTTTTCTTTTGTAATTTCTATTGCCTATACGCTGCATCCATCTGTTTCGAAAAATTTAAAAAAAATTGTGTTTTTTGAATGGGACATCTTATATTTTTCAATTCAGATATCTGGGAAATGTTTGCTGGCAATTGATCATTTTGAAAAAAGAGATCGAGAATCTTTGAACAATTTTTCTCTAACCCTTATATGGTTCTCGAGATATTCTCAGTGATCATCGAATTTGGACACACTGTACAGCACGTGAACATCCTGTAATTCTTGGGAGCCTTTTTTTCGAATAAATGATTTCCCATGAAACCCCAAGCACTAAATCAAGGTAGTGTTATCAAGCACTAGGCTCATGAGTACCGAAGTGCTTCCAATACCTTTTCGAACACTAATAATAGAATTTCGGCACATATCTGCTGTCTTAACCATCCTACAGCCCTTAATACAGTGGAACTTCCCTATATCGAATCCAAATTCCATGTTGAAAACACCCTCTAAAACGAAGTAAATTCCCTCTATAACGAAATATTCAAAGAACTGCTGGAAATGTTGAATTTGACGGTTACTTTAAATGATTTCGTTAATGTTGATGTAAATATTGTAACAAATTTACCTTCAACTGAAAAGAACATGTTGAACAGTGTCAAATACGATTTTCGAGATCGCTACGATAACAGTGATGATACCGACAGCGTTGATTTGGAGGGGCAACCGGCCGAAAAACCAAATCGTGAAGAGGTACTTCAAGCCTTTCAAACGTGTCATCTCGCTTTCCGGAAAATATTTTTGAATCTTTGAAAAAATGTTTTTTGATGAGAATAAAATGTTTTTTAATTATATCACTGAGACAAAAATTACGAATTATTTGCCCTAAATAAACGTGAATAGCTATGTATTGTATACGTACCTACATAAAATGCCTATAAGCTATTAGAAACACACTTACACACGTTTTTGAGTATGTACAGGGTGTTCTGATTGGTTTCCGACAAACTGGAATGGGTGATAGATCAAATAATTTAAAAAAAAGTTCCTATAAACATGGGTCCGAAAATGCTTCGTTTACGAGATACAGGGTGTTAAAGTTGAAAAAATAATTCGCGTTTTCTTTGATATCTTTCGACTGATTCCAAATAATTGCATGAAAGTTGGTACATAAGGTCATTTTGTTCATTTTGGACTAGAAAAATCGATTCTCCTGACTTTCCTAGTCAAAAAAGGTATATCTCATTCAAGTTGCTAGGAGCAACCGTTTCAGAGAAAAACGCATTTAAAGCCAAATCCATATTATTGTAATCTCTAAAACATGTAGAAACAAATTTGTAATAATTTTAAATTAAATATTTTTCAAGAGTAACAATTTAGAATAAAACAAAATAACATATTTTTTGAAAAAGGTATTCGAAATGCCCACCGTTCAGTTGAATGCACAAATGACATCTTCGAAACATATTAAAGAAAACGCGAATTATTTTTTCAACTTTAACACCCTGTTTCTCGGAAACGAAGCATTTCCCATGTTCATAGAAACTTTTTGGCTTAAATTGATGTGATCTATCACCCATTTCAGTTTGTCGGAAACAAATCAGAACACCCTGTATATGAATTCACAATAAAAAATGCAATTGCTTGTTTCGATACTTGACACTAAAAAAAAACTATCGTATAACGATATTTCTGTAGAAGGAAATTTTTTTGCGGATTTAGCGATTTCGTTAAAGGGAAGTTCCACTGCAATTAGATTATTTCGTTATAAATACCTTAGATTTATCGAACCAAATGACCAATGAAAACTTATACGGCTTCAAACTAACAAGTTGCGCATATCTCTTCAGTGTACAAACTGATGAAGGGTGCTGTCTGCGGAAGAAACTTCATCGCACTAACCGACGTCGAGCGCCGTTTGGAGCGTCACGAGCGTCGATTTTGCGCCTGACACGTTCAGACAACTAAGAGCTATTGCCGACTATTGGCGGGTGGAATTCAATTCTGAGCAAAATTAAAAATCGACAGGAATCTCGTAGTGTCAGCCGTGTAGATTGGAGTGAAGGTTTTTGAAAAAAATACGAGAAAGCATGTTTTTTACGCTTCTCGCTTGGGTATATTAATAAAATATTGATTAATTATTAAAATTTCTAAAACTTCAATATTATGAAATCTAATGGCTTGAAAAAGATAGTCAAAATTCTTTGCGAATATTCGGAGTTAATTCTTAAAAAGCGCTTCTATTCTAACTAAACAAATCAACAAGAAATGTTGTTCTAGATCTAGATCTTTGTTCGTTTGATTTAAATTCATCTGAAAGATGAACCAGTATTTTCCAGGATATCAAAATCAAAAATTGAGGGAAGCCCTGAACAATAGTATAGGTATTATGTAACGAACGTATAATAATAGCCATTATACGCGAGTAGCATACTTTACTATATCCACGACTACTGAATATATTTCTTGAAGATTTTAACATTTGGCGACCGCGATAAGAACTTTCTATGACAAGCGTGGAAAAAGTCAAGTTGACACATGAGAAATGTTTGGAGAACTGTATATTTAAAAAAAGCTCTAATTGATATAATGAAAGTAGATTTGGCCCTTGATTGACAAGGTATGCCCATATTTGTTAGTTGGAGTAGGTACTTTAGAATACTGAAAAAATACCAATTTAAAGAATATTATATTTAAGCTAAATCTATGAATCATCTGACAGCAGTGAATTATAGTCTCATTATTCCCTTGTGATTAATGGGCATGATTAAGTCCGAGCACAGAGACATACAATAGACGGATTTTACAATAGTCGTTCGAATTGACACATTCTGAAGTATCCGAAAAAATGGATAATTTCGAAAAAATATAAATTATGTGGTTCTGATTATGCGATCCTCTTGAAATTTTCCATCAAAAATCAGTATGAGAATCTTAACATTCAAAATAAATTTCACTCGCATCGGATATTTTCTAGTCAAAATATGAGGATTTTTTTTTTCAATATTCCCATTGAACTTTCTATGGTTCTGTTAACACCATGACCACAAAATTTGGTAGGAATGATCATAAGATATCCTGCATTTAATCAAGATCAGTTTTGTTCTGCCTGAGATGTTGAGGAACAGAAATTTTTAATGGCCATATTTCATGGAACGATTTTGCTGGTTAACGAACTTAAACGCGGCATTGAAGAACTGAACCATTTCAAGTCTTTATCCTTTGGAAAGTTATCTTGTTTACGGAAGTGATGGTCTCACGAACAGAATTGAATTTGAACAAGGATTCGTCATTAGTGAGTCGAACCTGTTTTAGACCATTTCCGGCTCAAAATTCGAAAATTACAGACACGCTCAAAAAGCATATCATAATTTTCAATTTCAGTTGAAAAACCTCTTCAAAACATTTCACTTTTCTCTTTCTAAGTTCTACCGCGGGTTTCACAAAGCTTGATTGGCAATCAAATCGTTGATTTTGAGAAAAGTTCGATGGTTTACGTCAAAAATGAACTGAAATTTGCACAGAAATAATGACACTTCGTCAATCAACGTGATCGGGGTTTTTGTGAAACCCGGCTTTAGGGAGCAGAGAACTTCGATTTGTCACTTTCTCTACAGACAACTTTTTCTAATAAATTGAGAAAGCCATAGAAATCCATCGAAAATTCAAATATCCGTTCACTTCAAAATATCTAAGAAGCTCTACGTCAAGTAGATGAAAGTTAATCACAAAATCATTTGTTTATAAAGTTGGAGCAATATTTTTTAATAATTGGAAATTTGTGTCTACTTATTGTAAATTCGTTCGGAATATGTGAAGTACTATCAAATTCAAACAGTTATGTCGACGTCTGAATACGAGTTTAACGTGAACCAACGTAAGTACCATGCAAATTTACTTTTTGAACATTTTTCAAGTGACATATAGTGTCATTCCATCCTGCAGGTTCTCAAAAATAGTAAATTCTCTCTATTCCTTTAATAAAATAGGAATTAATCATTTCACTGACAATATGAGCATTTGAAAATTGCGAAAATTCGAAGAGAACCTACCAAAGATGTGGTAAAGTTCCCATAACGAATGGCACTCCTAAATAAATCGTTGAATTTTGCGAGACTAGAGATTCTACGTATATTAATTTCGTCTTAAGCTTGCACTTTATCATCTAAATTGTTCTTTGGGAAACTTTCACCGCAATTCCTGCACTTAGGACAGTGGCGCACTGTGACATGAGAAATAGACGAGGTAAAACTGAAGCCCATAAAAAAGCTATTTAAAGTTTTCTCATTCTCGTAGGTTCATGAGATTTTACTGGAACGAATTTCCCAATCAACTGTCACTATTTGACACGAATAATATTATTTCATTCGTAAAATTGAAGTGGTTTCAAAGAAGTTGTGGGATATCTAACTCACTTCGAATTATTTCTTAATATAATATCCTAACAAATTTCATTTATGTACGTAGCTATTTTTATCTTCCATAATTCAAATATGAAACGTTTAGTGTTAACATTAGATTGTGCTTCATGCTAGTTTCCAGTTATAGTTTCTTGAATTGGTGGATATCTCAAAGAACAAGTAGAATTTTCTTATTGTTGTTGGTTTCATAAGTTTTGTTAGGTAAAATATCTGTAATAAGCTCGTTTTTCGTGAATCATGATAAGCAAAACATCGAAAATTGAAGAATATCAACTGCCAGGGTTCTCTGCTGACCTGGGAGGACCATCGCATCATAAAGCAATATGCAATTAAGTGACTCTTCTATAGTTGCCAATTAAATTAGGTAGGCAAGAAAAATAATGTCTTTTCAATCTGGACTCCCGGCCATCCGGGAATCAAAGGATACGAAGAGGCCAATACACTTGCCAAAGAAAGCGCACGAATGTCACTCATTGGCCCAGAACCCTATAGGTAAATGGACCAATAAGAAGGAATTTCTGGAAAAGGAGAAAGCCGAGAGGGAAAAACTCTGGCGGAATCTCCCAGGAATGGTTCATTCCACTAAGTTCCTTCGGAGCTTTGAAACAGCAAGATCCAAAAGATATCTGGATCTTAGTAGGAAACAATTACACCTCCTCACTAGCTTTCTTACAGGACACTGTCGCCTCAGGAAGCACCTGTTGAGGATGGGATTGTCGGACACTGACACGAGTAGGTATAGGTTCTGTGGGTAGAAGGAAGAAACCCCCATTCACCTAGTCACGGAATACTTTGCCATTGCGAGCCTAGAAGAGAATGCCTTTGGCGAGAAACTTGTAAGAGTGAGAAACTAGCCTTGTTTAAGCCTTCACAGATATTGGATTTCATCAGATCTCTAGAACTGGAAGGCAAGCTGTAAAAGATGTGGTCAGAACAGCTCTGTAAGGGGGCACAAAAACCTTGAGGTCACCTTAACGATTCCAGTTCAAATAATATTATATGATTCTATGAAAAAGAAGACGAAACTTCTCAACATCTTGAGACAATGTCTGATCATCAGTTCTCAAAGAAGGGAATGCCTGGGCAGGGAAATCATCAGGTACGAAGACATCGCTTCCTTGAAACCAATCCAGTTTCTAAGGTACATTGAGCTCATGGAAATGAACTGAGAGCACAATAGACCATTAGGTTTCAGTACCAAGACACCCCTTTTATTGAATTTTTAATCCACCTCAATCATTAGGACGCCTCTGATCGAGAACAAGGCCCGAAGAAAATTCCAAGTCAGTCGTGTTAGTGTCAGGACGTTACGGAAGTTGGATTTGGGTGCGTTCCCTTCGAATACTTTCGAAACAACCCATCCGTCAACGTCTTTCACGAGGCTCCTAAACAAACTACGCGTTCGAAAACAATTTCCACGGCTGGAAAGCTAAAGAGATAGCGGGCGCAAACAATTTTCTATCGAGTTTCTCTAGGAAATGCCAAATTGACTTCTAAATTCCATATCGAAACTGTCTCCTACTAGGTAAATATCATTTTCCGCCGACCTCGAAATAAAAGGTGATATTAATGTGTACGAAATTGAGCATTAATGACCCATTTTAATGCTCAATTTTTTTAGCCATTTTAATGTGCAATCCTCATGGCAACCGTTCACAAAGTATTCAGAAGCACTACGAGAAATGTCAAAACTGGAACATAGATATATAGAAATTTCACTATGACAAATGTATGTCTTGTGCAAAATGAAAATGTATTACAATCAAGAATTCATAAACAATTCATATTGAAATCGTCGGAAAAATCTTGTAATCAACTCTGTTATTAATCGAGCGAATAATGGTCTCGAACTATTAACGCGTTCGCTCCGCTCACGCTTTAAAATATCTTGACCATTAGTCGCTGTCTTTAATAACCTAGTTGATTAAATAACCATTAATAGTTTCTTAAGAAGCATACATACATTTTAAATTTTATAGAATAACGAAAGTATAAATGTCATTAATTGTGGTTTAGAACCGTACTCAGACTTTGCTGGTGGACGAGAAGTGATTTCTGATAATTTTACAAAGCAAAAATATAAACACAAGGTTTTATACTATAAAGAATTTGAGAGTCATCTTTTCACCTTTTTATCTCAAAATGCTGGCAGGCAAAGAGTTTTATTCTGTTGACGAATATTTTAATTCTACTCTGGATGACCTCGACTTTGTGTAATAGTTATTTAATAAACTAGGTTATTAAAGACAGCGACTAATGGTCAAGATATTTTAATGCGTGAGCGGAGCGAACGCGTTAATAGTTCGAGACCATTAGTCGCTCGGTTAATAACCGAGTTTATTACAAGATTTTTTTTCCGACGATCTCAACATGAATAGGGTATAAATTCTTGATTAAAATACATTCTCAATTCGCACAAGACATACATTTGACGTAAAGGAATTTCTATGTTTCTATGTTCCAGTAGAGTTTTGGCATTTCTCGTAGTGCTTCTGAATATTTTGTGTACGGTTGCCATGAGGATTGCACATTAAAATGGTTAAAAAAATTGAGCATTAAAATGGGTCATTAATGCTCAATTTCGTACACATTAAAAGCACCTTTTATTTCGAGGTCGGCGGAAATAGTTATTTAATCAACTATGTTATTAAAGGCAGCGACTAATGGTCAAGATATTTTAAAAGGTGAGCGGAGCGAACGCTTCAATAGTTCGCGACCATTAGTCGCTAGATTAATAACCGAGTTGATTACAAGATTTTTCCGCCGATCTCAATACGTATTTTGTATGAATACTTGATTGAAATACTTTCATATTTTGCACAAGACATGTTTCTGACAAATATTAAATTTTTATGTTTCTATGTTCCAGTAGAATTTTGACACTTCTCGTAGTGCTCCTGAATACTTTGTGTACGGTTGCCATGAGGATTGCACATTAAAATGGCTAAAAAATTGAGCATTAAAATGGGTCATTAATGCTCAATTTCGTACACATTAAAATCACCTTTTATTTCGAGGTTGGCGGAAAATGATTATTTAATGATATTCATCGAACTTTATCTTTTATTTGTGACCTATGAAAACAATGTTGGTATTAGAGCCGCATTCATAGTTCGCCCTTGAGGCTAAGTGAGAGTTGAGGTCACCTTTAAGGCTAGTATTCATAAGGCCGATACAAACTCTCACTCACCCTCAAGGGCAAACTATGAATACGAGCCATAATTACCAAAAATTTTCTATCATTAGGTACTTGTTACCTGCTGACTCCAACGCCACCTAAAATCTCTATCCTAGACGGGAATTTCCTTTACTCCCACGGGAGATAAAAACCCAGTCAGGCATAATCCTGATACTGTTATCCCTTATGCGGGAAACATCGCGGCTTCTCGAAGTTGGTTCTCGTATCGTTCACATCGGGAGTATGTCAACAGGAGTTTTTTAAAGCGGCTCGATCGAAAACTGTTTAAATGGGCCCTCCCTTATCGCCAGCAAACTTCGAAGCTTTTCCGTCTTGGAAATTGTTTTCCCAACCACGGCTTCTGATGGTATGTTGAAGGATAGATAGATCGCTTCGGGGACATTGGAATCTATAACGCCGAACCCTAAAATAAATTCGCCTCGTATGATAGATACCGAAATTAGGTACTTCGCTTGTTTAGTACAACATCGATCTCATTACATTTCTGACACACCTCGTATATAACCCTTTTTGATATTACGTATAGCGATTGAGAATAATAATAAGAAATACTCTTATGCAAATAAAATAAAATCAATATATTTTCATTTTTCTTTTCATCCTTGGTTTGTATTAATTCCCTAAATCTCATAAAAATTTTTTACTCCTTGCCTCAAAATCAGCTGAAATTACCGACGAGATTCCTAGTTATCAGAGAACTCTATGTTATATTGACGACATTGCGTATTAATCTCACAAGAAAATAAACAACATAACCTAAAATTTTAATATGCACAGTGGAATATGCCAAATTGTCATGGCCAACCGATGGCTCAACCTTTCGTGAACGGACTATAGGCATACATTTTCTAGGTGACTCCGACATTCTGAATCCTTTAGCGATGGTATCCCTTTTTATGCCATTATATGGACTCTTCTTTCGACTTAAGCTCAAAGGGATGAACCCACGTTTTATCTGGAAAAATTCACTGCAAAATCAGTGCAGGTTCGTCCCCATACAACTCCACGAATTATTTAAAAGCATACGCGCAGCTGTTTCTGATGATATCTCCGAAAGAAGTCGGACACTAATGCTCTTTCAGTCTCGCATATTTATGTGGGTCTGACATTGTCGAAGGTAATCAAATCTCTTGCGCCCTTCCTCCTTACACCCTTCAAGCTTATAAAAGAATCGACAATAACCACTTCCAATTCAAGACCCTTCGCCATGACAGTTGTTTACTGTCCAGCCCATCCAGCACCTGATTAACGTCGACCCTTAGGCCCGACCACCTAAAAATTAAACCTTGACAGTCGGGACTCGATAAAAGGAAATTAAAGCCTTGCAAGTTGGGGGGAAGCACATAACCAGGGTTCCCCAATACCCAGCAAAAGGAGATGGCAGATATAATCATAGAATTCAGTTTCGATCGAGTCGATTTATGAGGGACAATTTCCGACAACATCATTGTGAATACATCGCCTGATCAATGTATCTATGCCGTTGTAAGCGAGAATATAGCCAGAAAGGAATCCAGACTCAAGGAAAAGGTCTTTCTTGTTCTATTTTTCACCATGTGGGGAAATGACTGTTGTCGTTTACTCGAGATTCAATTTCCTGGCAGCTGATTAGCCGATAGGAACTCTTCTTTTGATTTGTTGTCGGAGGATAAATCCGAGAGTGGAGAACCTTCATAGTCCAGACAAGGATATCAGGGTGCAATTCCTCATAATACCTTGTATCTAACACCAAAAGGAAGGTACAGGTAATGAGAGAATAAAGAATCAGATAATCTGGTACTCTCTGAACAACTACATCTCATCTGCGAATCTCACTAGTTATGTAATGATCAAGAAAGTAAGCACTGATGAAGTAGCTAAGTAAAAGAGAGGAATGGGAACGGGAAGACACCGACTATAACCTCAAAGAATATACCGTAAAATGGTATACATATGGCTCCAATACCTCTACAGGAGCTGGAGGAGCGGAAATCTTAGCTGTTGAAAGATGTCTAGATATAAATCTGGAAAGAAACTATCAGAAGTGCGATATAGCCATACCAGATAGTCAAGCTGCTATTAAAGCACTCAGCTCCTACGTCATCGGCTCAAAAATGATCTGGGAGTGCCGGAACAAACTCAATGAGGTAGGCAAGCATAATAAGGTATTTTCAACCTGGGTTTCCGGCCATTCGGGAATCAAAGGAAACGAAGAGGCCAATACACTTGCCAAAGAGGGCGCACGAATGTCACTCATTGGCCCAGAACCCATCTGTGGTATAGGTTTTTAAACTATAACTATAACGCCAAAATTATCTAGCTTCGACAGCAACGTTTCTAATAACCGTCTCCAGCAGAGATGACTCGGTGTGCCGACATTCTCCTGATGCATTACTTTGCACACCAGAAATGGTACAAAACTCACATTTATGGTTTCAGAGAACCCATAAGTGTATCGAATCAGACCAAAACTTTCAAACAAGCTACCGTTGGCTTTCGATTTTCCTTTTTCGCTCAACTATACCTATATTTTTTCAGCTTCGTTCGATTCGCAACCCGAAGAGTCTCGTCCCGATATCATGGATCAGCCAAACGTCATATGTTGTGAAGATTGTGGAGAGATTCAGGTAATAAAGTCCAATATAACATTCACACATGCAACATTACTCTTGTTCACAGCACTTCGACTTTGATCGTCCTATGAGTCCATCGCCAAGAATGGAGACTCCCTGTGCTCAAACGCCAAGATCAGAGTCGGAAATAACTTCAAATCAACTCTCTCCTAGACCCAAAACACCATCAGGTTCAATTCAAGAAGCAGAAGTTGAGTATAGTGAAACATGCCCGTTTTTGCCGCATTATGACACCGAGTGCGATCTTGCCGCTACCCAGGCACCTGTTGAACTTCTTCCTCAGATAGAGTCTACAACTGCTTGTCCGAAACCCGAAGAGAAGCCTATACCAGAGCCCCAACCTAAAAAAGAACCGATCAAAACGAAAAAAATAATTCCTTCGAAAGGACGACTTTACTCTGGAATTCCAAAGAAGAGTGACACGGTGCAAAGTAATTCTGCCATTCCAGTGAAGGCGCCAACCAAACAACCTTCGAAAATTTCTATCAAAACATCGAGGACAAGTTCCTTCAGTAGATCCCAACTGAGAACCCCTCGAACTGTACAAAATAAGCACACTCTAGAGGTCCAATTCATAAACAAACACAAGAGACTCTTGGAGTATAAGAAAGACCTATTGGAGAAGCAAAAACCAGTCATGGATCTATACCACAACCTTCTGGAGGTGAAGAAACAACTCGCGGAGTTTGGAAAGGTAGTCGAACTCGAAGAAATCAAGCTGGTGTCTATGGACGAACCTAAAAAACAAAGCGACCATCCATGCGGGGATGTTCTCAACCAGGAAATCGTGCAGAACATGAAAACTTCCATAGAAGACATTCCCAAACAGCTAATGGGCGTTTGTCAAAACCTGGTAGGTCGTAGGGCAGCCATCGTTGAGCTATTAGAAAGCGTCTCTCAAGCCGAATTAGGACCAACAGATTTGGCAGACAAGATCGAAAGATTGAAGGACGAAGGTAGGGAACTGAAGAACTCTTTAGATGTCCTCATTGCCCAATCAGAAGAACGAATCACTGAACTGGTTAAGAACTGGTACATACTCTTGGACAGCAAAAACCAAGAGACACATAACTTGAAGATGGACGAATACGAATCTCAAATCAAGCAAAAAGACGCTATGCTGCAGGAGTCCAAGCAGATGATCCTAGATCTCCAGAAAAAACTGGAAGAGAAGAGAAATCTACACGAGAAAACCATTTGCGAATGTGAGATCACCATCAAGGAGTATACAGAGACCATAAAGGTAATTTCAAACTTCCTTGTTTTCGAGATTAGAGATAAACTTTATATTTTAGAAACTCACGCGTGAACTAGAGTGTGAGAGAAGAAGTATGGTAGAGGTGAAAAGTAGAAATAATAATAACGGTACAACCATAAAAACTTTGAAACAAAAACTGAATGAGGCTGAAGCTAAACTCAAAGATACTGAAAGCAAGAACACTGAATTATCTAGGAAATTGAAGTAAGTTTCAACAACTAGATGAATCTTCTATAAACTAAATATTCATTCTTATAGAAACAGTCAAGACCAGCAACGTCAAAAGGAGAACGTGTGGTTCAAGGAAAAGGATGAGATGCAGAAGAATATCAAAGAGCAAGACAAACTGTTGGGCAAGCTTACCGATGAAAGAAACAGTTTCCAAACGAGGTGTTTATGTATTTTAACACTGAAAGCACTGAATGAGGTGTTCACGCCTACCTTGTTATTAAACTTTTATAACCCCATTTAAGTTACACACTAACATTTTGTATATTTATAACGTTTGCACGTCTTGGTAATAAACATTTTGGATTGATCCTGTTCGTAAGATTTACCTTATTAACCCTAACATCTAGAGATGACAGGTGAGGTGACGTCTGCTCTAGATGTTAGGCGTGAACTGCTATCATAAAATCATATTTTTCAGATTGGAGAGCTCCCAAAGTAAAAAGGCAAGTGAGGAGGATAGTTTGAAGAAGGAAATACAGAATTTGAAGGAGGAATTGAACAATGTGAGGAGTGATCTTGAGAATACTCGTAAAGAGAGAGATGATGCTGTAGAAAAGTTTGAAACCCTTGAGAAGGAGCTGGAGAAACTGGGTCATGAACACGAAAATAATATGCAGAATATTTCAATGCAGATGGACTGGGGAAAAGGTAGGTCATTAGATAAAGGGTTTTCCAACGAGAGGTGTTATTTTGATATTCAAAGAAACATGCTATTTTTCAATATAAATGATCGGATGTTTATTTCATTATAAAGAAGCTATGCCGTTAACAGTGGAAAATAACATCAGGCAAATGACCATCACGACCACGCTCACAGAACCATATCCTTTTAATGAAATTTTCCATAATCGCAAAGTGACTACCCTATGTCCTCGATAACCTCACGAATACCTTCTTTGAGGTCTTGAATCGACGCTGGGCTATTTGCGTAGACCTTCTCTTTCACTTGGTCCCAAAGGAAGTCGCAAGGTAATAAATCACAAGATCTCGGTGGCCAATTGTGATCACATCTTCGAGAGAAACTTTTCCCGCAGATCGATGGTTTCGATTCTTGTGTGGCATGTAGCGCCATCTTGTTTAAAGTAAACGTTGTCCAGGCCAATTCTTTATGCAAAATACGGTGTTATGACTTTTGTGGAATGCCTAATTCCAAAAAACGACGAGGAATGGACAAACCTGGGTTTTCTTCAATACTTTCGGCTACAACAGCAATATTTCCGGCGGTTCTTAAGCGACGTGCACGGGTTTTATTATTCACATCACTAACTTGTCCGAACAGCTCGAAGTCTAAGTAGTCATTGTTCTATGGGCGTAGTTTTTACTTGTCAAACAGCTTCAAACGTGACATCTACCGAAATAGCGGGCTATTCAAAATAACACCTTTTATTGGAAAACCCTTTAAATTCATGAAGAAGCGTAATTGCTTATCTTTACAGCAATTCCTTATCCTGATGCCCAAGCCGAACTGTACAGCGAATTTTTGGCTCTAAAGGTGACGCTCAGGGAACAGGAGGAAAAAATAAAGACTTACGAGAAAGAAAGCGCAAAGTGGGCTGTAGAACGTTGCGATTTGGTAAGAACTTGTTTTCTTTGAAACTGGGTTAAGGTTCGAATCTAGATTATGCTGATATAATTTTTTCTTGCAGATCGAAAAAATGGGTTGTGTACAGAATACTTCAGACATAACAAGGCAGGAAGAGATAATCACAAAATACAAGGACATGCTGCAGGATAGCGAACTCAAATTGAACGAGAAGTGAGTATATCACTATAAGAAAAAAAACCTCACTAAAATTCGAGTTCAATAAAGAAATTAACTACAGAAAGACTTGAACGAAAATTAAGTACCGGACGCCAGGGGTCTCTGCTGACCTGGTAGTGCCAAAACACTAAAAAGTAACTGGCAAAAGGAAATAAAGTAACTTCAATATGGGTGCCATGTTGAAGGAATTGAAAAAGCCAATGAACATGCAAAAAGTGCACCAAGATTAACATCTGTGGACTTGGCAACGTTGGTGTCAATGCTGCACCCCTTTCAGTGTAATCCGTTATGAATTTTTCACCATCCACGCAGCAACGTACAGTGTCGTCCGTGTCAGTGTTTTTCCACCATTGCTATATCCACTCAATGGGCTTTTTCAGTTCGGATCGGGTAACTGACGTGAATGTTATTGTCCTGCGAAATGAATTGCTGATCTGAAGATCTTGCTATTGGACGAGGAACAAGAAAATAGAAGAAGACTGGCTACATTCCATATGACATTTGTAAAAATTTAAATATCCTATGACAGCCGTGCCCCGGTTGGCCATGAAAATTTGGCATATTACACTGCAAGGGCGTTGCCAGGGGGGAGTTTTGGGGGTTCAAACCCCCCCCCCCCCCCCGAAATGTTTCAGAGTTATTTTCTTATTCAATATTTGCCACAGAAAGCGACCCTCACAATTCCCTGCACCTACAAAGTCAATTGCCAAAATGTCAAACCCCCCCCCCGAAATTAATTCCTGGCTACGCCTTTGTTACACTGTGTATATTAAAATTTTAGGTTATGTTGTTCATTTTCTTGTCAGATTGATACGCAATGTTGTCAATATTGCATAAAGTTCTCTGATAACTCGCTAGCTCGTCGGTCGAGGCCGGGTACATTCGGCAACGTTGACTTTATTTTACTTTATGACAGCAAATACTGCCAACTTCAAATAAATAAACAAAGGCTAACTATGCGCTCAAACTTTCGTGAACGGACTATAGATTATCAATTTTCATTCCAGATCTGTTGAGGTGGCCAAACTCAGCGCCGAACTGAAGCATCTGAAGATACGTCAAGACGCTTTGGAAGAGCAAAATCTCAACTGTCCCACTGACGAGCTGAGAAAGATGGTTGCAGACGGCAGACAGAAACTAAGCGAGATAATGAAGAAGTCGATGGAGAATGAGCAGAAGCTGGCCTGTTATGAAAGTACCATCGAGAAGCAGCACAAGCAGATGAACGAGATGGAGAATCTACTCAGAGTCAGAGATGGACTGATTGGTATGATCAAAGCGAAAAAGGACGAATTGTTGATGGAAAAGGACAGTTTGACTAGGTACTGCAAGGATGTGAGGAATATGTTAGCTGAGGTAATCCTTATTTACTTTGAGCAGTGACAAAAATTGCAATAGGTTAGGTCAAATTGAGGCCGTAACATCCTTTCTGCGATTCAACTAATGGAGTGCTCGTTGGCATAGTACAACTTCGTTTTTGCCAGGAATGTGTGGATGATAGCCAACATTGGGGTATAGGTCTGTTGAAGAAAGTATTTGGTCTTCTTTGTGTAGGGCATCAACTCTTTAATTTCCCTCCACTATGTCAATGGAAACATTGGGTGGAATTGCTGAAAGACATTTTCTTGGGTCGCGTGAACAACTAAACCTATAAAAACGCTCACTTAAATTCTAACCTTGAAATGCTGCGCCCAAGTATCTCTGTAGCTAACACCTTTGCAAAAAAGGTACCACCCATACTGATTAGAGCAGAGGTAGTTGATTAAGTAAAAAGAGAGACAATATTACTTGATTAACACACCAGACCAGATTGAAGGCAAGCGGAGAGACTGATTGAACCTTCAAAAGAGAAAGCTCAACAAGTGCTATCCTTGTCGAAAAACGAGTTAAGACTGCTTATTGGGCATCCTACAGGTCTGTGTTTCGTAAGATATCACCTGACAAGATTGGTAAGGAGAACAACTATATCTGTTGGTTATGTGTGGATCAGCCACAGAAACCAACGAGCACATATTATGACAATGTATTGGAGCAAACCAGGTTCTACTGGGTCGCACGACCTTGACGCCAGCCAACATAAGAGCGAAGTCTCCTAGAAAAATGATTAACTGTGCAAAGGAGCTTACATTTCTGGGCAAAATGTAGCTCCAGTATGGTAACCACAATCGAATCTACAATCTACGACGTCAAATGAAGAAGCAAATGATAACTTCTTACTCTGAGGTATCATCTTACTATTGTTATAAACAAAATCTATCATGATTTTTGTAATGTGTTTCTTAAGGAGCGTCCACCTATCGGCAGCGGACGAAGCGGATTTTAGAATTCTTTGTATAGAATCCGATTCGTTCGGCGCGGGTAGGTGGACGCGCTTGCCTTAGTTTCTATACAAAGGATTCTAAAATCCGCTGCGTCCGCTGCCGATAGGTGGACGCTTACCTTAAAGGGGAAAATTCATTAGAAGTGTTTTTTGATCTTCACATAACTCCCCATTCAATTTTCAGACTCGAGAAGACCTACGAGTAAAATCCGAAGTGATAAGGGACCTCCAAGAAAAGCAAGAAAAAAAGGAAAAAACAGTATTGATCCTAGAGAAGAAAATCAGAGAACTGGAGGAGAATTTGGCCTACACGAACGAGAAACGCTTCAAACTCCAGGACACGATAGGCACGATGGAAAAAGAGCTCCAATCGACCAAGGCCCACGTCAACCAAATGGCCGAGTTACAATCACGGTATGATCTCGGTATGACCCATTCAAAAAACCATAATTTGAAAGCACTGCCTTCGCAAAACCCTACTTTTGAGAGTTTGACCTTTCATCAGCCGTGCAGCGAATTTAACCTCGACCTGCCCATACGAGAAATGGACTGTATAAGACGCAGACTGTACAAACTGAGCAACTTTCAACTACCCGTGTCCTTGAGCAAGGAGAATTCTCGCGATAAGTCCAAATCCTGCAATATGTTGCACTCTTCCAAAAGTCTGTACACCTTTTCCAACAAGAACGCTTACCAGAAAATGATCGAACTCGAGTCCAAAAGGTACGAGATACTTCAGAAACAAACTGACGAATCCTACGAGAACTTGAGTTGTCTGCTTAGGCTCTCTTTACCTTCCGACAGTCCTGTCAAGGACAGTTTTAGAGATTTAACAGAATCTGACCGAACCTCTTTGGTTACAGGAAACAACTCGAGAGAATGCGAGAACAGTAGTAGTAAGAAATTCGGCCTGAATCCAAAACTCCATTACAACAAAATTTATTTGTCTCACTTGTCGGAAACTTACAAAGACCTCAACGATTCTCTGACGATTATCAAGAACACTTTGACGGAAGTTGATGAAATGAAAAACTCTCGAGATTGATGAACTATCTTTTGTATTGTTATAGTCAATTGTGTTGTTAAATTTCAATAAAATGATCCACTGAAATGAATGTTTATTCAAGAAGTAGTGTTTTGTCGAATTTAAATTTGCGTATGTTGATTTAGATGCTTGTAGAGATTTATTGTTCTTTCTTTTATCTTTCAGTACCAGATTTAAATTCGTCAAACCCTTCTGATGGTCCTGTGAAAATTAAAATTAAGTTGGGTTAGTAATTTTCGAATCGTTTATTTTGTGAATTGTATTGTGTAAGTTGAATTTCAGTAATAAAACAATTGCAGCACTTGTATTTCTCATTTTGGTCTTCAAATGAGCTACTCTATCTTTTATCTTTAAATTGAAATATGATAGTCACGAAAGTTTGAGCCATAGACTAACTATTTTAGTTTGTCTATGGTTTGAGCCGTCGGTTGGCCATGGAAATTTGGCATATTCCACTGTGTATATTAAAATTTTAGGTTATGTTGTTTATTTTTTTGTCAGATTGATACGAATGTTGTCAATATTGCATAGAGTTTTCTGCTAACTCCATAGACATAAAAGTCTATGGATAACTCGCAAGCTCGTCGGACGAGGCCGGGTAAATTCGGCAACGTTGACTTTATTTTACGTTATGAAAGCAAATACTGCCAACTTCAGATAAATAAACAAGCGCCTACTATGCGCTCAAACTTTCGTGAACGGACTAAAATCTTAGGTTATGTTGTTTATTTTCTTGTCAAATTGATACGCAATGTTGTCAATATTGCATAGAGTTCTCTGATAACTCGCAAGCTCGTCGGACGAGGCCGAGTACATTCGGCAACATTTACTTTATTTTACGTTATGACAGCAAAGAATGCCAACTTCAGATAAATAAACAAACGCGTACAATGCGCTCAAACTTTCGTGAACGGATTATACTTCATAATTTTTCATTTACCAAATTCAGAATGTCCAAACAAGAATACTAACTTGCAATTGGAAAGTTGAAGTATATTAAAACATTTATCATCAAAAAATATTTACAAAACATGTTTCAATTAAAACAATATGTCTGAATCAAATTACTGATCACTTTCATCACTATCTGAATAATCCCCTAGCATAGATAAAGCTGATTTGACTTCAGCAGGTGGTGTTTTACTGTCTTTTACATGCGCTGTTTTACTTTTATCTGTTATAGTTTCTACTGTATTTTCCGAAGTTTTTGTGTCTTGATTATTACTTTTAGGTTTTACTAACACTAAGCCTGGTTTCTTGACTGGCTTGGCAGTATTTGTGACTTTCCACTGGAAAGTCGAGGTGGACGAAGTAACCATTGGATCAAGTTCCTTTGAAGAGCTCTGCTGCGTTGGATCTTCATCGATTTTAGGAACTTTTTCGGTAGGTTCCTCTTCGATGATTTCTTCTTCGACTACCACTTTTCTTTTTTGGGTAGAGCCAAACTTTACGGTCCTAAAATCATAAAACTTTGTTAGTTATTAGTAAAAACTGAAAGATTTTGAGATTTTTATGAATTTATGGATCCGAAGAAATAAAGTGGGACTTATTTCAAATCATTGAAACTATACAAATTCTCTCAATTGGTAATAGCATTAATAATACAAATAGATAATAATAATTAGTGCAATATTCTTTATTGAGACATAAACAATGATCGCAGAGGTTTTAGGCTGTACATATGCCAATGAGAAATAAGAACAACAAAATATATCTACTTAAATTGATAATTCGACCATTATTCTAATGAGCTCAATAAATCTTCCCTTCAGTTTTTGGAAATGAACTGAAAGGCAAAACTCAAAATATCTTCTCATTCAAAACTCTCAGAAAAATATCAACTTATCTTTGGAACTTATTCGAAAGGAACTTACTTGATATATTCCTCATCCATTTGCTGCATCTTCTCCTCCCTTTCTCTCTCCGTCAATTTATTATCATATTGCAATAACATAGCATCATAATCGATAGCTTCCTGTCTCCTATTCAAATCCTTAATTTCCTCCAAAGACTCCAACAGTTCAATTTCGTTCTTGGACTGTTTCGTCCTGTTTTCTAATAATTTCATAGGGTTATTCGCTTCCTCTTCTTTTGCTTCTTCCTCTTCCCTTAACGCTTGCTCCTCTGCTAATTTGAGAGCCATGAAATTTCTTGTAGCACCAGCTTCAATCACATAATCTGTCGATTTCGGGTCTGTTTTGAAGGAGATCTCCTGGAGACATCTTGTGCACTAAAATTAGAACATATTATTGATTATCACAGTTTATTGGGAGAGCAAACTTACTTTGATATAAAACCGGTAAATTCTAATTCCCAAATAATCCTCATTCTCTACATCCTCTTTGCGAGCATTGAATTTCTTTCCTTTGTAAATGTATTCACCGCAGGTTTCACATCGCATGTTGAAGGGAGCCATCAAACGTACAGTATATTGTCGGTTTTTGGGTAATTTCATACGAGGGATTTTACTGGGGTCGAAATCTGGTGGATAGTATTTCTACGAAAGAAAAATTTGATGTAGAATCTTTGCATGTTTTTAATTCCTATAAGAAATACTTACATTCAAAACTTTTCTTTCAGACATTGTGACTTTTTGAGTTTATCACTGGTTCGAATTCTATCTAATGAGAAATTTAAATTAATGAACTAACGGAAGAGAGAATATCTTTTTAATAAATGGGAAACGAAGGAAAACAATTTTTGACAACTAACATAACCTACAAAAAAGTTTCACAGAAATATAATGCTCACTTTCTATTTGTTCTTTTCTCACGAATATGTGGCCCCATTAATAATCGAGAAGAATTGCTGCCAACATGCAGATATGATATTGAATGAATTCAAAAATTTCTTCATTGTTATTGAATTTTTTCTGTAGGAATTCCGAATAATAATAAGGATAGAAACATATACATTTCTCAATAATGGAAATTTAAATTGATCATATTCCCACAAAAAGCATCTCTTATTTCCGTTTCAATAATAACATTGGTATGTATTCATGAAGATAATGAAAAAAAATCTGTTTGGATCTGTTTTAGCTCAATTGCTCAGATAAACCTTTGAAACTGATAAAGGTTGAGAATCCTAGATCTTCATTTTAAGCATACCTACATAATTCGCAAGACCATTGATTTACAATTCGGCAATATAAACGAAACATATTGCAAAATAATCTCGCATTAACAAATATCTAAACTTATTCGCAACTATACAAAATTATTTCACGATAAAAACGGATATTATTCATAGGAACTACGATAATTTCTGATTATGAAAAGATAGTACCATTATCATATCCGCTTTTGGAGAGTAATTTGAAATGAATGGAATATAAAATTATCCACGATTTTGGTTTACTGTTTTAGAATTAAATTATAATAATATCGACATTAGCTGAAGGTAATAAAAAGTATGGGACAAAATAAGGTACTTAATAGTTATTCAAACAACTAGGTTATCAAAGACAGAGACTAATGGTCTCGAACTATTAACGTATTCGCTCCGCTCACGCATTAAAATATCTTGACCATTAGTCGCTCGATTAATAACCGAGTTGATTACAAGATTTTTCCGACGATCTCAATAATATGAATTGTGTATGAATTCTTGATAGAAATACATTCCAATTCTGCACAAGACTTACATTTGACATAATAAAATTTCTATGTATCTATGTTCCAGTAGAGTTTTAACATTTCTCATAGTGCTTCTGAATACTTTGTGAACGGTTGCCATAAGGATTGCACATTAAAATAGCCTAAATTGAGCATAAAAATGGGCCATTAATGATCAATTTTGTACACATTAAAATCACCTTTTATTTCGAGGTCGGCGGAAAAAATAGTTTTTGGACGCTATCCATTTTGCCACCCTGTATGTAAGAATTTATTCAGAAGCCTTAAGACTAGACGAGACAAAATCTCAAGGATAAAACCATAGGTACTAATAACAAATGGCACTGATATAATGGAATATCACACCATACACTACCTGTCCCCTATAATGATTCAATAAACTTTTCAAATTATATCTATATTAAATTCTGTTTTCCATACAAATACCAATCCAACGTCATAATTCAATAAATTCTGAAATCTGCAGGGTGCCAAAGAACTTACAGAACCCATAGGCTATATTATTGTAACACTACCTGCACACAGGGGCGGTAGTCAAGAAATTTTTTATGTAACTGAGACAAATACTGTATTCGTTTTGCGGTATTTCGAGCTCCTGAGCTGTACCAGTGCTTGTGCGCAGCCAATGGGAAGCCGTATTTCGAGCTTTTGAGTTACTCAGGAGCACGAAATATCTCAAAACGAATAGGCTAAAAAAGTAAGGTTTTGCGCACGGAAAACAGTACGTAGCACACGAAAAATGTCAAATTTGTACACGCTTCTCTCGTTTATTCAAGATTTTTATTGGATTTCCACCGAAAACGTCAAATTTCTGCAATGTCTCAATTTGTTGAATGAAAAATCATATTTGTGAGTTTTTTAATTGCATTCAAGTGGAAATATTGTAATAAAAGCGTTTGATAATGACTTATTTCACTATAGTTGTTTACTTTTCATTCGATCAGGCATCTATTAGCAACTTTTGACCTGTTTAAATAGGAAACCAATATGGCGGCGGATGGCAATCGTGAAACTTGCTTAATTTTTGTACCAAGATAACTGATTTTTTGTGCTCGATCTTGATAGTATTGATGTGAACAATGTTTGGTTTCAACATGCCACTTGCCACATATTCCATGTCACAATCGATTTACTGCCTCAAACGTTTGATGACTGTTTGATAAGCCGAAACGGTGAATTGGCCGCCATTGGACTATTTTATGTTAGGTGCCGTTAAAGACAAGTGTTATGCCGACAAACCAGAGAAAATTGAGCATTTGGAGTCTAACATTCGTGATGCAATTTTCAAGATTCGGCCTCATAAACACGTAGAAGTGCTCAAAAATTGGTCCTATCTATTGGGGTACTGTAAGGCCAACCGCGGCAGCCATATAAATGAAATTATATTCCATTTCTAACGAAAATTATAGAATTTCACAACAAAAAATCAATTTGGCAAAATTTCATACCGTTTTTGTTTTATTGCATTTTTGAATTTGAACTTCCAAATGGCCGACGCATATTATTACCAAAAGCATCATTCCAGGGTTCAGTACAGTAGCATGGGTTGATTATGGATAGTAGGAATTAAAATAATTATGTTTCTTTTATTCTGTAAACCAATGATTAGCTACATGATGAACCGCTGCTAATAAACATAAGGGGGATGCTTCTTATTACTTAAAAAAAACTATTGATCTCAGTTTAAGCAGATGTCATATTTATACCTTTTCAGTAGGTACCCCTAAATATAGCATTAACTCTGCCTTTTGACTGTCAAATTTCAAAACAAAACAACCATTTGCTTTGTATATTTTGTCCTCAAATTCATTCTATTGATATCGAGCTAAGCTTCAGGCCTCTATCTAAGTGTTTTGTTGATCTGAGGTTTAATTTCCTTAGGTTAATGAATTTAAAAGAAAAACAGCTTTTCGAGGTTTTTCTTGTCATCTTTGTATAAAAGACAACACTCGTACTCTGATCATATGGACATAATCTTACTCTCAGAGTACCTTACTTTAATTTTAAACCGCCCCTGTTTGCAGAGCCTTCAAATTGATATTTTAATAATTAGTAATCGCAATTAGGATAGGCATCGAAACGCAAGAATTAATTCCCACTAATTGGACAAACCTGGGATTTCTTCAACACTTTCGGCTACAGCAGCAATATTCTCGGCTGTTCTTGAGCGACGTGCACGGGTTTTTATTCTTCACATTACTAACTTGTCCAACAGCTCGAATATTTCCACCAATATCTTTATTGCGGTCCGACAAGGTGCTTCACGACGACCCAAAAATGTTCGAGTTTTACGAACCGCCAAATTTTCACCCTCTTTATAGTGAATTTCAATAATATCAATGCGTTCTTGAAGAGTGTATCGTTACATTTTCATTAATGGCTTAGTTTCTACTTGTCAAATGTCAAAAAATGACAGCTTCAAACGTGACATTTACCGAAATAGCGAGCTATTCAAAATAACAACTCTTTTTGGAAAACCCTTTATCACTTTGAACCGTCCCTGTCTTCAGAGCCTTCAAATTGATATTTTAATAATTAGTAATCCCCACTAATTGTCACCGTAGAAAAATTAGAGAAATTACAAAAACACGCTCGGAATCGTACTTGTACGCAGGCAAATTGCCTTCTTGCGTGCAGTTTGCAGAAGGATGACATTGCAGTGGTCGCGCCATATTTAGTCAAAGTGGGGAACTACATGGTACTTTTATATCTGGACTGGTATTCCAGTAATTTATAATCGCCAGTTGGTTCTGTACGTTTGCAAACTTCTATTTTGAGATCCTTAATCGCCTCTTCGGAACCGAATAGTTTTATTGCGATTGCTGTTGAAATTGGAATCGAATGATTTTCTTGCGAAGGATTCCTCAGATGGATGATTGATAGGAAATTGGATGCGGTCGATCCTACGACATGTCTGGTTGATTCTTCTTCGAGTTTCAAGAGTTATCTAGAAAAATGACCTCCTCAAAACCTAAACAAAGACTTGTGCTTAATTTCCTAAAGAACATGAGCATAAAAATCACGATACTTGTAAAAATTGGATTCCTCAGAAACTTTTCAACATTGCTGAAATTTTGGGGAGTATATATGGGAGGTTGATAAAATCTGGTATACAGAAATTCAACTCTTTAGATTTTTACAAGAAAAACATTTGGGTTTTTCTAATTCGGAAATGGTACATGTGGTATTATTATTTATACCTAATTTGAATTGGGGCAATTATGTAGGTTTTTGTTCTCTACCCTACTCATTCATGGAAATCCTAGGAGATCGTCTATGGTGCTGATAAAACCTACATCCTTCTTAGGGGCCTTGGCCGTTACCTCTTTGGTATCCAGGAACGGTTTCCCCTTATGAATTATTCTTAGTACCACCAGCTCTGGACACTTGAATACCAGTTCAGCTGTTTCTGCTTCTGACCCAAACAGCCTGCGAATCTCATCTGCTGACTTTTCCATACGGTACGAATGATGTTCCGACAGTGGCCAGTCCAGGGCTGTTTTCTCAGAGGATTATTTTGTTATTCAACTCTCATTGCTGGAGCGCTTCCTCTTATTGGTCTTTTCCAGGACAACAGAAAGGCTCAAGTCCAGGAGGTGTTGACCATTGGCTTTTTCATTTCCTTGAACACCACAATGGCCTGGCACCCATAGTAGAGTCACTTCATTGCCTTTTGCCAGTTGCTTTATGGTGTCACGGCACTCTCAGGTCACTAGAAAACCCTGGAAGTGTGGTTATAGGTTCATCTTAAGACATTTCTTAGCACATGTATAGAGAGCCATTATCTCCGTCTGTAAAATAGAGAAATACTTCCCAGGGACTTAGAGATTCTCAGTTTAGGTCCAAATACCCCAATGCCAGTGTTTCTTTTTCTGATTTTGACCCATAGGTAAACTATATGGATGGATTCTTGATCAAGCGCTTTATTAACTTATTGTGAAGATCAACTATGACCGCCAGACTTCAGATAACAATAATACCATTTCATACCGCAACAAACTTTCTGTACCTATTTCAACCTACAATAAAATCTAACGTACTGCTATCAGGTCAGCAAGGAGACTGACAAACGCCACAAAACCACTCAGTAAACCTAAGACATTTACATTAATACCTTTTCTGCCTCAAAAGTTCCAAAGTCTATGTTTCTACCATCAATAAAACCTAAGAACTGAGATCAGGCCAGCAAAAGGGCCACCAAACGCCTCAAAATCCTTTCCAGTCGAACTTTTATATCTCCAGCGTATTGTCTGGAATGGTCGGGCTGAATTTACTAATGAACGATGGTTATGATCAGCGAAATCTGGTCATGACCAGATTATGATTCAAACTCCAAGTTTTTGAGTTGATTTCTTCGTGAAATATCGTTTGAACTACACAGTAAACGTAAGTCAATTCCAATAATACTCTTTTCAGTCTCAACAAATCCTCTATGTTTCAACCTTCAAAATAAAACCTAATGTACTTAGATCAGGTCAGCGAAAGGACCACCAAACGGACCGAAACCCTTTCCAGTCGAACTTTTATATCTCGATCGTAAGTCTGGAATAGTCAGGCTGAATTTATCAATGAACCATGGTTATGATATGATCAACGAAATCTGGTCATGACCCGATTATAATTCAAACTCCAAGTTTCTGAGTTGATATCTTCGTGAAATATCGTTTGAACTACACAGTAAACGTAAGTCAATTCCATAGAGATAGAATAGAGAAGAGACGCTATAACATACAATTGTGTAAGGAAAAATGGAACCACTGGGCGGGGCTTATATATTACCAATATGGCTGAAAGTTCAGGGTTGAATTAAGTTGCCAGTTTTTTCTGTTTACGAATTTCACCCAAAAAATACGACGTGTTGGGTCTTTAGGAATCCTGTCCAAATAAGGTCAATTGAATATCAAATAAACAATTTTTCTTCCGGCGATAATATGCACATATAAAAAGATATCAGATTACCAAGACATACTAGCAAAAATTTCGAATGCGGATCTGTCCAGTACTCATCCCTACCTGTGATATGTTTTTCCTCTAATTTTCTTATCTGTCCCTTCTCTGCTTGTAGAAAGCCATACAGCACACGATACCATTTCATTATTGTTTATTAAGCACAAGAAATCTCAATTTAACTTGAAAAATGTACAAAAATCACTATTTTTAGAAAAAATTCAATGATTGTCAAAATTCGACATATCGCAGTAATATGGCGAATCTGATACCACTTTCATTTTATTGATAGCAACTCTATACTATTCTATCTCTATGGTCAATTCCAATAATACCCTTTTCCGTCTCAACAAATCCTCTATTTTTCAACCTTCAATAAAACCTAATGTACTTAGATTAGATCAGGTCAGCGAAAGGGCCACCAAACGGCCCAAAACCCTTCCCGGCAGTACTTTTATATCTCGATCGCATTGTCTGGAATAGCCGGGCTGAATTTATTAATGAACGATGGTGATGATCAGTGAAATGTGGTAACAGCTGATTGTGTTATCGTCTACAGAATGTACGCGTAGTGGGAGCGGCATTTCCCACGAGCCGTGACAAGGACGACGACTTGTAGAATGTTTAGGATGGCGGAGGGCATCCAGTCGGCCGGGAGGTCTGCCAGGATGCGTATAACCGTTGCTGACATATGAAACAACGATTATGATAGTTGGTATAAAATTTGAAATATACATCAGATCATAGAATATAGAATCTGAAGGAGAGGAAGGTAGGATAATTAATATTATCTTCCAAACATGTATACAATGATAACACAACACAAATTGTTAAAAACATTTATTTGTTTCTCATTTGTAAACGTCAGTTTCCAAAAACACATATTAATCAAGAAAGTTTATTTTATCAAGTCACTAACTTGTAAAACTGACAGTTAACTTGTAAAATTTTTACAAGTTAGTAGTATTATTCACATTGAGATTTGTCAAGTACTTGCTTCTAATTTCATTCATCCTTGTAATTTCATAGTTCCTGGAACAAAGTATTTCTCAATAAACGTTCTCGAACTATTCGAAAACGATATTCGTACCTTGTTTTTATTCGTCTATATGTTTTCCTTCTCAGAATTGCAAATATCCTAGAGGTTTTTGACCTGTAAACTCACTGACAGTTTCACGTACTCGCTTCTAATTTCATTTATTCGTCTAATTTCATCGTTCCTGAACCAAATATTTTTAGTAATAAACGTTATAAAAGTATTTAAAACGATATCATGCCTTGTTTCATTTGGATCTGGCCTTTTTCATCAGAAATGAGCAAATATTCTCGAAGGACTTCCATCTCGTAAAGCCACTGACAGTTGTCATAATTTTCCGATGTCATAAATAATCATAATAAATAATGCAACTTACTACATTTGCGACAAATTCTTGAGATTTTTTTTGGAATTTATCTAACCTTTTTACAAATGAGAAACAAATAAAATATAAAACAATACACGCAAGGTAACGGTTACTGGCTCAAGGAGGTAACTGACTCGCCTGCGGCTCGTCAGTTATATCCTCCATTCGCCAGTAAAAACCCTCTTACTTTGCTAGTAATGTTATATACTATAAATAGAACCTCAATTCCAAACGATACTCACAAAAAACGCTGCAAAATCTATAGAATCGCCAACTCACATTGGCAAAGTTTTGTCAAATGAATTCAAATTGAACTGAAATTGGTTCTTCACAATGACCGATTTCCATCCAAACTTTTTTACCACTAAATTGACGATATGCTCCTCTCCTATTTTACCTTCTATTTCTCAGATCAATAAAGAACAAAGACAGGTCCTCTCAGATGTAAAGAGAGGCAAAAATGAGGAAAAGATCTCTATGTTTATGAACCTCCCTCCTGCTGTTTATAAACATTATACTAACTCTGGTTTTTCTTATGATTTTAGAGATACTCGACCCAGTTTTCGTGATTCTACTTTTTTTTAATGTGCCTCGCAGTGATAATGAAGTTCAACTGTCTAATTTCAAAACTAAAACAAACATTTGCTTTGTATACCTATTAAGGAATTTTCCAATAAGAAATTTAAAGAAAATGCAATTTTTCAATATAAATGATCGGATGTTTATTTCATTATAAAGAAGGAGCTATGCCGTTAATAGTGGAAAATGACCACCACGACCACGCTTATATGACCATATCCTTTTAATGAAATTTTCCATAACCAAATCGCAAAGTGTCCTATATCCTCGATAGCCTCACGAATTCCATCTTTGAGGTTCTGAATCGACGCGCGGCTATTGGTGTAGACCTTCTCTTTCACGTGGCTCCAAAGGAATCAGTCGCCAGGTGTTAAATCAGAAGATATCGGTGGCCAATTGTGATCACCTCTTCTAGAGATAACACGGTCCGGAAACTTTTGCCACAAAAGATCAATGGTTTCGTTCCTTGTGTGGCACGTAGCGCCGTCTTGTTGAACGTAAAAGTTATCCTGATCAATACTATCCAATTTCGACCATAAAAAATCACTAATCATCTCTCGATAGCGCAATACATTCACCGTTACTGTTGCTCCAGCCTCATTTTCGAAAATGTAATTTGCAATGACTCCGCCGGACCATTAACCGCACCAAACAGTCACACGTTGAGTATAGAGGGGGAACTATTTATGTTCTTTATTGATCTGAAGTTTGAAATTTTAAATATACAGACATCGTCGAACGTCTTGGCTCTATATTTCAACTTTCAAGTTGTTGAATGCAACATAACAATTGCTTGTGTGTAGAATCTTCGCACTATCTTATCACTTGAATGAAAACAATAAACCAGTAAAAATGTTTCTTGTTCTGGAGAATACAGGTGTATTTGAAAATGCCGGGAGAACCAATTTTTCAGTATGACCCGGCTAGAATAATTGTAGACCAACCTCAAGAAGCAACGTTCGAATATTCTACGGACAGTAAGGCGCATAGTGATCCTTTGCTGGAAACCGGCAGCGTTGTTCAGCAGAGACCGGTGACTGGTCGATCTAGGATAACATCCACGAAGGAAGATCGTTATATTGCAAATTTTATTCGAAGGAATCGAACGGTAAAGCCCTTCGAAGTCATTTTTTGGGGACCTGTAGACAGGGTAGTTTCAACCATTACCATAGGGCGACGGTTGAATTACTCAAATTTAAGGGCAAGAATACCTTTAAGAGGCTATCACCTGGACATGGAGTTACTAGTCGGCAAAGGCCAGAACACCACTAACGTTACTGATAAGCTTTGATCCCAATGGCGCAACGTTCTTTTTCAGAAGACGTCGCAATTCGGTTTACAAAGAGATAGTAAACGAGAAAAAGTTTGGAATCGTCATGGAAGACTAGAGCGACTCAATTTAGACCGGGAATTTTTGGCTCTTCTCAGGTCGGATTAATAATTTGCTGGAAGGGTGGTGCCCCCAGCGAAAAAAAGTTTAGATTCGTATGTATACAATTTGGATGTGTGAATCCTGTTCTGTTGCTGCGATAATGGAAAAAAATGTAAATGGAAGTTTTGATTGGACAATGCTATATGTGTATATAAATGTTCGATTTATGAATACGCCCCCTGGTGGCCCTCCTGGGAAGGAACCCATACGAGAATGCCTTAATACTTTGCAGGTCCACGGCGCAGATTATCACCAGATTAGGTTCCGTTTCTGCACGGATATTCTTTCAGAATGGACCGAACAACGATGTTGTAGTCGCACAGACTGGGATCGGGATGCTATGCCGGCCACCGCTAAAAAATCCAATTGTAACAATATGATAATTTATATGGCCGCGATGGGAGTTCTTACAGCGATCTTTTTTACCCGCAATGCTGTAAGTCTGCATTTTTACTCGATTGGCAATATTGATCGAATAGAAATGCGGTTGATCGGATTTTCAGATTTCCATAGTGGATAAGCATTACAGTATTTGATGGGGGTATGTCAGACTAGCCGTTAACATGTATAAATATAATTTGTTCATTTTATAGAATCAGTCAGCTGACAACGAAAATTTTACACATTTCTCTGTGTTATTAACGGGAAATGCATGGGTACCTAAATCGTTTTTCCTTATGTTTCTCACATACCCACTATGAAATAGTAGCCATTGAAAGATAAAATGGGCGATAATAGATCGATTTCGTCTACGTTAAACTATGCTTTTGTTTTGAGTTCAACGGAGTATAATTAATCCCTAGATATGAAAAATGCCTCTTTTGGCTTCCCCTGTAGATTTTTCAATGTTTTTTGTGACTGGAAATTTGAAACTTCTTTTGTAAAATCATTAATCGGTATTTTTGCTCATAACCATGGTCCCTCTTTTCCATACCATGAATACAGTACGTTAATGGTATTTGCTGATAGCAATATTTCCTTCTTTTGTATCTTAATGGCCTAAAGCAAAGAAAGTTTTCTCAACAACGTTGAAGCCTTGTGTTTCACCGACATCTTAAAAAATATGATAATAGGTTTTTTTCTTAGGATATTCAACTTGGAATTATCGTTTTCCCAATATGATAAAGCGCGCAGAAGCAACGTCAGAGCTTGATTCAATTTTTGAGGTTTAAATTCGACAAAATTCGTGGTCAATAACAATCAACATAAACGAGTGCTATATTTTTTAATAGATTTCCGAATTTTGAGCCGAAAATGAAATGAATTGGTCAATCCGATCTAACTGAAATTTTGCAGTAAAATAGGTACCAATTTGATGCAGTATGCAAATTTGTGGGAGGTGCGTTAATATAACTATTACAACCATAATGAAGTCTATTTTAAAATCGAAAAAAAATCTACAGGTATTCCCATGAAAAAGTTTTTGATTGAAATAAAATCGAGGGTGTAAATTGGCGAAATGAATAATCATGTGAATTTTCAAGAAGATTGTGAAATCAGAACCATAGCATTTTAATCTTTTTAGCTATCAATATTTTACATACAGTGGAACTTCCTTAAAACGATCTTCTGTATAACGAATTTCTCTGTATAACGAATTTCTCTGTATAACGAATTTCTCTGTATAACGAATTTTGTACAATACATTGCACCTTGAATCTAAATTCCATGTTAAAAATCCCTCTAAAACGAAGTAAATTCTCTCTATTACGATATATTCAAAGAACATCACTCTTTGAATGGGTATTGGTAAGAGGGTATAAAGGTGGGTTTTTTCCGAAATTTTTCCGGACGTACGTAATAAATCCCGACCTTAAACTGAATCATTACGGCGTGCAGAGAGATCCTTCTGAAACAGTTTTAAATATACCCCTGTCTGTTTGGTTTCAATCTAACCATTACGCTAGTGTGAAAAGTTGTGCGAAAATGTCTAAAAGGAAGTGCTTAAGTTTGAATGATAAACTCAAATTTATCAGTGAAGTCGACCAAGACATTGCCGACTATAGAAAGAAATTTTCTGTATAATGAAATTTTTTATAACGATTTTTTTGCGGATTTAGCACTTTCGTTATAGGGAAGTTCAAATGTATTTCATTTTTCGAATAATTTTCCAAATACAGGGTTATCCATTTTGCGGTTTCAAAAGTAAACGTAAATAAAACACATAAAAAATATTTTTTATCATGATATTTCTTTTTTTTTATAAAGTTTGAACGTTGACATTTGTGTGAAACACTACATCATTTAAATGACAACCACCCGAATTGTTGCAAGCATCGATTCTTTTGAGGTAATTTTCGACCACCTTTTGACACATATTGGGCGGTATCTCAGCCATAATGTGCCGTAAGACAGTCCTAATTCCTGAGAATGACGAGGAATCGACAGATTCGGGTCTTCGGCAACACTTTCACTTATAGTAGCGATATTTTCAGTGGTACGAGCAAAACGATGATGCACAGGGCTTACAATATCTGTAACCAATCCAGTCTCTTCAAATTTCTTCACAATTTTACCAATTGCTTGCGTAGTTGGACTATTATGTAAACCAAAATCTGCTCTTAAAGCACGATATGTGGCTGTGGCAGAATCGCCATTTTTGTATTAGATTTTTACAATTTTCATGCGTTGTGCGATAGTCAAGCGATCCATTTTCATAAATGTCAGACTTTCAACTGAACAAAAAAAATTTTTTTAAAAAACTTCGTTTGACAGATATCGAATTCCAGCCCTATACTTTTGAAACCGCGAAATGGACAACCCGTTATAATTCCGACCATGCTGAGATTTCGCATTGATATATTCAGAATTAATTTCAAGTTCTATACAAAATTTCGAGGTAATAGCATTAGTGCTCCACTAATGAACGAGTGCTCAGAAATATCTGCTCAGGGCTCTTCTTGAATTTTTCTCTTTAAATAATAAGTTTATGGTATAAGCTGATATTGACTCCACAATGGGATGTAAGCCAATAACACTCTTGCGAAAAAATCAATTTTGATCTCGATGTATTCATTATTAGTCGAACCGAATCGTTTAAGACCACTTCCGGCTCGAAATTCGAAACTTACAGATATTCATACAGATAATAACAGTTCAAAATAATTCATAATATTTCATCAATATTAAACACACTTCATCATCTCTTAAAGAACCATATTCAGAGCTGGTATAACACGTCACACATTCCATTAACCAATTAACCACAACGATGTCGGTTTTTTGGTTTTCGGCCCAGGTATGTTGATTAAAAGCTTGAAATCTCGATCCTATATTTCATGCAGACCCATTGGTACTAGACCATCATTCTACAGGTAGGTACCAGGGGACTAAATACTTAGCCAACCCATAGAGGTGATTTGAATAAAAATCGAGTTTTCTAATTGCTCTAATCGTTGGATTTATTGGTTACTTCCTCAGTTTAAATCTCCAGTACTCAGAGATCTCTGAGTCTACATGTGAATACTTTGAATTGTTTCTACAGGGTGTCCCGTAATAAGGCCGACAAACTTCTAGTGGACATTATAGATCGTATTTTAGACAGATTCGACCAAAATCATATAATGCAAAATAGCTTCGTTAAGGAGCTAGTGGCCTTGAAGATGACGTTCTGTCCACACTTTTGCCACATATTCGCAAAACGGAGTGCTGAAAGTTTACACATTGTCTAATATCAAAAATACGCATCGATTAGATTGAGTGCATTTCTTTCCTGTCAAGCAGAATCGTATCATTTGGGGGGGCGAAGGGTATTTTTAGTTGAAACTTTTTAACTTTCATTATTTCGCGAGATTTACATCATATTCATAAACTCTGATGTTTTTTCTTGAAAAAAGATGCTCTTGTATAATAACGCCCAGATGCACCATTTCTGAAAAATATAGATTTGAAATTTTGTCTCTTTTCACTAAGTCTTTAGAGTTAGTTAAATGATAAAAATAATTTTTTTCTCAGAAATGCTGCATCTGGGCGTTGATATTAGCCAATGTGCAAACTTTCAGCACTTTATGTGATTCCGTTTTGAGAATATGTGGCAAAAAGTGTGGACAGGACGTCATCTTCAAAGGGCACTAGCTCCTTAACGAAGCAATTTTGCATTATATGATTCGGGTCGAATCTGTCTAAAATATGACCTATAATGTCCACTAGTAGTTTATCGGTCTAATTACGGGACACCCTGTATAGTTTGTAGGCATTTTCAGTTATACATATTTATCTTCTTACCACGTCAGTAATAAGTTGTTTCTTCCGCAAACCGCTAGGAAATTTTTTATATTTCCAACGAAATTTCTGAAAAAAATTTCTTACTGTTAGGAATATGATTTCCTTGTTGCTATAAGGAAGTGATTGTTCCTCCCAACTGTTAGTGTTCTACATAAAACGTTTATAAAAATAATGAAAGCATAGAATGATATTAATCGATTGAAATCAACCAATATTAAACTCATACTTCGGAGCTAGGCGATGTTACGCGTTAAACCTCTCCTTATTAAAACTTTTATAATATGCATTTATTTCGTACTTTTCTTTTGATTTCTTCGGCTTTCAATTTAATGAAACAATATTCATTGCCGCAACCACCTTCAGAGCAGTCCAGGAATAGAAATTTCACCATAGCTTATCATTTCACTCATTTACTTTAGAGAACACCAGCAACTAAATTCTGAGGCGTCAATTTGTACCTAACCCAAGTAATTTTATTGTGTATTTCAAAGCACCATTTATTGGTGAATGAAAATTTTTTCGAACTATTTTGTCGAATTTCAAAGGATTTGTGGAAAAAAATGATGTTTACCCCTTAGGAAAAGACACATTCCTGGATTCTGTGTCCACAAGTTTTACAGTCAGCCATGAATGTTTTTCCTACCCGCTAAACAATACAGGGTGTTACATAATAGTTTATCACAACTTAAGAGGATGAATCTACGAATAAACTTGAGAAAACAAGTTTATATAAACATGGGTCCGCAAAAACTTCGTTACGGAGCTACAGGGTGTTGAAATTTCCAGAAAAACATTGGTGTTTTCTTCATAGCTCCTGCAGTTTTTGAGATATTCAGTCCAAATTTGGAATGTGAGCTATTTTCAACAGCCTCCATCATTACACGTTCTGAATCTTAACTAGAATTTACAGGGTGTTTTCTTTTCCGGATCCATGTCTGCTTTTTCCTTCTCAAACTTTTGTGCGGTACGCCACTGGTCAGCGTCAAATCAATTTTTGATATCTTCGTTCAATTTAATAACTGTTTTGACTATTGTAATTTTTTCGTTCTCTAACCGTTTTTGAGTAAAAAATTATTGAACGATGGTAGTTTGATATTGAATAAGCTTAAATTGAGTCTCAGATAACAAGCTATCAAAATAAGAGCAAATTTTGGACATACCTATAGGGTATTTCTATTATTTTTTTTATATAGCGAACAAAATACAATCGCTCAATAATTTTTTACTCGAAAACGGTTAGAGATACGCAAAAATTACAGGAGTCAAAAAATCATTAAAATTGAACGGAGATATTAAAAATTGATTTCATGCTGATCAGTGACGTATCGTAAATATACTGATGGACAAAATTAGCGCACCACCTAAAATTTCGTTAAACTTTAACAATTGATATCTTCCCAATATTTAGTCGGATTTCAACGTTTTTTTTCTTTCAATAGTAGCTGTGTTATTGTCGCATTCCCTCCATTAAACAGAAGTTCAAAAAATAAAATCTTCATGTTGTACAGGTCGTTTAAATAATGTCATGTTTTATAGTCAAATTTTAACTTCTTCTGTGGGCAATGCCAGATTGCTGAGGTATATAGAAATAATAAAGCGTTGTAGCCTAGTGTCTCTTGAGTATTTTGTTTTTTTTTAAACCAATTTATCTTGAAATCGTCCAGAGATATTCAACATTTTTACAACTCTTGTATTTTATGCATAAGCCATGAATATCTTCGCAACCATTTGTCCGATTTGAATGTTTTTTTTAGTTGTAGCTCTTTTATTGGCGAATATCATACTACAATGAGATGTTCAAAAAAAGAAATGCATCATGCTGTACGGGGCGTTTGAATATTCAGGTTTTTTTCATTACAGTTTGACGCCTTCTGTTGGTAATACCAGATACCTGAGGCTTCTCTACTATACTATATCAACTATATAGTTATGTAGCCTGATTTTTCCTGAGTATTTTGCTTTTTTAAAAAGCAATTTAACTTATTCACATTTTTATAACAACTAACTGTATAGTTTTTAGAAGCCTCATATATCTGGTATTGCCCACAGAAGGCGTCAAACTGTAATGAAAAAAAACCCGAAAATTTAAACGCCCTGTACAGCATGATGCATTTCTTTTTTTGAACATCTCATTATTCTCATTGTAGTGTAGTATGATATTCGCCAATAAAAGAGCTACAACTAAAAAAACATTCAAATCGGACAAATGGTTGCGAAGATATTCATGGCTAATGCATAAAATAAAAGAGTTGATAAAAAGTTGAATATCTCTGGACGACTTCAAGATAAATTGGTTTTTTAAAAAACAAAATACTCAAGAGATACTAGGCTACAACGCCTTATTGTTTTTATATGCCTCAGCAACCTGGCATTGCCCACAGAAGACGTTAAAATTTGACTATAAAACATGACATTATTCAAACGCCCTGTACAGCATGAACATTTTATTTTTTGGATTTCTATTTAATGGAAGGAATTCGACAATAACACGGCTACTATTGAAAGAAAAAAACGTTGAAATCCGACTTAAGATTGGGAAGATATCAATTGTTAAAGTTTTAGGTGGTGCGCTAATTTTGTCCATCAGTATAAGTTTGAGAGGCAAAAAAGAGGTATGGCTCCGGAAAAGAAAACAACCTGTAGATTTTAGTTCAGATTCAAGACGTGCAATGATGGAGACTGTTGAAAATAGCTCGCAATTACATGTAGATTCACCCCCTCTAGTTGTGACATACTATATTATGTAACACGCTGTATACTACTTGTCTGTTGTCAATTTCCAGACTTGTGGTCAAATTTGATACGGCTTCAAGTATAACTGAAATTCAATTGATTTTCTGGAAACATTCGAAAGATTCTGTCAAATCAAGGGAGGAATGACCATCAACAATTCGACTATGTGTTCTATGACATTCTTTGTTGCCAATGAATTGTATCTCCCTTTGAAATTAGGCCCTCTTAAAAGTAGACATCTTCTATAGTCCGTTCACGAAAGGTTGAGCCGTCGGTTGGCCATGACAATTCGGCATATTCCACTGTGTATATTAAAATTTTAGGTTATGTTGTTTAGTTTCTAGTCAGATTGATACGCAATGTTGTCAATATTGCATGGAGTTCTCTGATAACTCGCAAGCTCGTAAGACGAGGGCGGGTACATTCGGCAACGTTGACTTTATTTTACATTATGACAGCAAATACTGGCAACTTCAGATAAATAAAGAAACGCCTACTATGCGCTCAATCTTTCGTGAACGGACTATATATGAAATTCAAGATTTGAAAAATTGAAAAACAAACTGCTGACAAAATAAACTCAACAGGAAACAATACCAAGGTTCCGGTGCCAAATACCTCTCTCCAAAGTGCTCACATATTGGTACATACCACCATCGGGAGGTGGAGCCAAGAGACTGAGAGATAGACAAGTCGACATTTTTATAATTGAAAATCGAAACCAATCATATGGGAGAATTGGAGGTCGACGCAATAAAATTTATACTGCCAATGTTTCTCGTACGCTTACTCACATTGAGTTTTTGCCATACACCTTGACTTGGCTGTAAAGTTACCGACAAAACGTGATGTTATGCAGCCGCTGGTCTCGGAGAATAAACAATAGTTGGTCTTGTGGTGTGGTCTTCTGTATAATGTAATCTCCTCGACAATTTGAATGGTCCACACGAAGGTATTTGACTGTTACAAAATGAGTGTACGTTTCATTGTTCTCTCGTATGCGATTTCTATTTCCTACGCGTTTTAGAGACCAAGTCCTCTCTTTCTGATTCCCGGAATGTTGAACGGATGCTGGGTCTTATTCTGGAGTCATTCGAATCAATTTCACAAGAGAAATCGATCAAGATTCGCATTCACTTTCAAACACTTTTTTTTCTGATCGAATCTATATTGAGCCATATCGCCTTAGTTACCATATGTATTCTCATAACACACTCATATTTCCCAAGGGAAAGTCATTTTCCCAAGAGAAATATGAAACTTTAAAGTCATATTTTACTAAAAATAGTATAATATGTAACCTTATACATCAGAAAAAAGTCATTTGGAGCTTCTATCAAAAATTTCTTGATCTGGTCCCGGGACAACACAGCTGTTTTTTTGGAACGGATCCTTCATTTTTGTTCTTAACAAATATTTCCACTTCATCGAATGATTTGACATTCGTTTTTCCTTCAAATATAGCATGGATCTTGACATAATTTTGGCCATAACGTGTTTGGTGAATATTCCTGCAACAGGAGATCGAATGAATTAATCATACATTGAAAAGAACAAGAATCAGAGCAACATACCAAATCTTCAAAATATGCTAGCAAAATATTTTCGCTGACACCGTCCACCAAACTTTTTCTTTTTCACTCCTGAAAGCCTCCATACTCTTCATTATAGGCAGCTTTAGATTTGGCCGGAATCAAAAATTCACGGCTTTCGCCGCTTGAGTTTCGACGTAGTTCGACATTATTTCAATAATTTTATTTATGACAAGACGTCAAAATAAAACCAGTCAACCATGATTCTCACAAACACGGCCCATAGCAACGTTAAAAATCCAATTAAATCAAAAATTTACAATATTATCAATTTTCCATTTAAGAACGATATTGTTTCGATCAGAAAAAAACTATTGATTACAACACGAGAAATATGAATACATTTCCCACGGTTGCCTATACATCTAGGACAACCTTGGGAAATATAGTATTTATATTTCCCTAGTTGTGATAATAGCTATATTATGACATTTATGTATGAAAAATAAGTGGAACTTCCCTATAACGAAAGCGCTAAATCCGCAACAAAAATTCGTTTTATAAAGAAATTTCGTTATATAGAAAATTTGTTTCTATAGTCCGCAATGTCGCAGTCGACTTCACTGATAAATTCAAGTTTATCATTCAAACTTAAGCATTTCGGAAAAACCCACCCTTAAACCGTCTTACCAATACCCATTCAAAGAGTGATGTTCTTAGAATATTTCGTTATAGAGAGAATTTACTTCGTTTTAGAGAGTGTTTTTAACGTGGAATTTGTATTTAAGGTGCAAAGTCGTTATACAGAGAAATTCGTTATACAGACGTTCGTTAGAGGGAAGTTCCGCTGTATCTTGTAGCTCTCAGTGGCGGGTCCAGCTCACGGTCACGGTCAGGTGGATTACATACCCGCCAATTGATTTTTTGGAGACAAATCGGCGCAACTAAAATAAAATTCTGATGAGGTCTCACACAAACAAAAAGTTTATTTGATTCATTACAGAAACAAAAACTTAATGAGGATAATAACAAAGGTATAACTAAATAGCAAAGGAAATTTTTCTATTTCTCCTTCTTTCAAAACAAGTGATGACTTCCTCTACATCAACAGATTTGTCATTATGGATATGAAGTAGTGCTAGTCCAATAAGTTGTTCTTCTGCCATCGAAGCTCTCAACCACGTTTTGAGCCTTCTGCTGTTTATTCTTAAGAAAACCACTCAATGTATATGGATCGATTTGCTTTTTAGATTTTCATTTCGGAGAAAATTAGGGGTAATAGAAATAATTAATTCCAATTATTTCAGAATCACCTTGTATATTCGCAACCAAGATAGCTTAAATTAATAAAAGTTGAATGACTACGCACATTTCTCGTTTCATTCTTAAACCAAGATATTCCATGTTTTCAACCGAACAAAACTCGGTAGCCACTTTTAAAATAGATGTTTATGAAAAACCAGAACATAAATATCTGATTTTTCTTCTTCGTCGATGTGTGGCGACAAACACTGACCAGAGAATGTTGATACAAGAATCATCAACGTACAGTTGAGATTCTTTCTCTAATTAACAGGTATGCAGGTAAGTAGCTGTTAAGTCTTCATTATTAGGGGGGTTTATATTTTTCACACTGCTAGCTGGAGCAATAAGAAAATTTCAGGAGAAGAAATTACCTCGTTATTTCTGTATTGAAGCAATGAATTTGAAATTAATGAATTTACAAGGATTTCTTCATGAATTCAACAGAGAATTTTTGTATAGTTGGCGAGGCTATAGGTACTTTGTTAATAATGTATAATTACAGTGGAACTTCCCTGTAACGAAAGGGCTAAATCCGCAAAAAAATTCTATATATTGTTTCTATAGTCGGCAATGTCGCGGTCGACTTCACTGATAAATTTAAGTTCATCATTGAAACTTAATTTGCTTTTAGACATTTTCGCACAACTTTTCACACTAGCTTAATGGTTAGATTGGAACCGAATAGCCAGGGGTGTATTTAAAACTGTTTCAGAAGGATCTCTCTGCCCGCCATAATGATTCAGTTTGAGGTCGGGATTTATTATGTACGTCCTGAAAAATTTTGGAAAAAACCCAACCTTATACCTTCTTACCAATATCCATTCAAAGAGTGATGTTCTTTGAATATTTCGTTATAGAGATAATTTACTTCGTTTTAGAGGGTGTAATTAACATGGAATTTGGATTCAAGGTGCAATGTCTTGTACGAAATTCGTTATACAGAGAAATTCGTCATTCGTCATAGGGAAGTTCCACTGTATTTTATATTTTTTATTTATTATTGTTCACAGTTACCGAAAGGGTTCACCTCCGAAAAATGATGGAATCCTGAAAATTTTCATGCTATTATTTCTTACAACTTTTGACGTGGATTTACCTAAGTTTCTAAAAACAATGCAATACAATAACGAGCTCGCAAAGTTTGCAAATACCTATGGCTTTATTCGAAATATTTCTGCAAACACATCGGTGAGAAAATAATGGGCGAACGTCGCCAGACATCAAAGAAACCATACGTAAAATGGCGACCCTAGATTTACATAGATATAGATCCGAACTCGCGGTTTCTATATAAATTTTAAATTTGTAAGAATTGAGAAACTTAGTTATTAGGCAAAAGCTCGATATAATTAATTGTATGGCCACAGATTTCGCATAATATTGTGAAACGACCACATTCTGCAAATATCTACAACTCAGATGATTATGCAAATTATAAATACTGACTTCAGTAGATCTCGTTCATATAAGCTGACCAAGATTGAGAAATATGTGACAAGTATACAGAGTGTACGAAATATTAATTTACTTAGTGCCTCTGTGGGACATTTTCAAAATATAACCGTTCAACTTATCTTATGAGTGAATGTTTATAATTTCCAGAATATTTTAAGTTTGACTTAAAATGAATACAAATAATGAATTAAATGAAGCATTTCTCATTGGGACACTCTGTAATATATACTTAATTCATGGGAAAAGTTCAGATCAACATTATCTATCTGAAAATAGTCGTTCAAGTAGACATAGGGGAAGTATGCCTATGATGGCATCCTGCTTATGATGGCACACTTCAAAGAAGTCTGTTAACATCAACTGAACAAACTTATATTTACTGAGTTTGTATGCCAGATGGCATTTACGCTTGATACGTAGTTACACCTTGCATATTAGTCCAAGAGCTAGTAACACGTGTTTCATGAAGTGTTTGATGCACCCTGAAATTTTTCAATTCTAATATGTATGAGATAAGAAGCCAGAATACCTGTGTTGGCTTAGCCCAACCCGGGACATCAGGTACTGCGCATAATAGAAAGGTGTAATAAAATTAAACCCGAAAAAAGTGTTTGATTCAGAGGCCAACAAACTTTAATCGAAATTTTGTATAATTTTAAAAATAAAATTTAATTAGGCAGACATTTTTGAGAGGGTTGGCTTATAATTAATTCTCCCCAAAGTTTTTTTTTTAAATACAATTTGAAGTGTTTGATTCACTCTGAAATTTTAATAGCCTCTTAATCAAATATTAAAAAAATTAATAACAAAAAGCCAGACACTTTTTCCGGGGTTTAATTACCGGCAAACATGAAAATAAGTTTTATTTAAAATAGAAAGAGATAGCGTGTGGCTGGCGGCGTGAGTGAGAGCACCGATCATCGGAGTAGCTCACTCGCTTTCTACGCTCTCATTGGTTGTTGGTCACGTGTCCTTTACTAGCTGTAAATTTCAAACTCATATTTGTGAATAGAACTAAGAAATTTTTAATTATTTACACAATTTTTTTTTTAACTTTAAATTTCTCAAGATACAACAATTGTGCAATTGAGTGGTAATGTAATCCTTGATTTAAAATTTTATGGAAGAAAAAAAAGGAAGTTGCGAGGTTATCATTCAAAATTTCACGAGTGTAAATTCAATTTTATAGGTTTATTATTATTATAAAAAATATTTTTTACAAAGAGGATTCATAAAAGCATTTTAAAAAGTCTCTTCAATTTTCCTCCTCATCACTGTCCTCTGAATTTTCTTCGGCAGAATCATCACTCGAAAACATGTCGTCATTATAAAAAGTTTGTTCGTTATCTGAAAAAGATGAAACATAATTAGCATTATGGCAAATTATTTCTATTTTACACGGAACTTGCCATAATGCTAATTATGTTTCATCTTTTTCAGATAACGAACAAACTTTTTATAATGACGACATGTTTTCGAGTGATGATTCTGCCGAAGAAAATTCAGAGGACAGTGATGAGGAGGAAAATTGAAGAGACTTTTTAAAATGCTTTTATGAATCCTCTTTGTAAAATAGTTATTTATGTACCAAGTGCGTTATATGGATCCTAACGCCCGGAGGGAAACATTCGGCCCGAGGGCCTTTGGCCCGAGGGATGAATATTGCCCGATGGGCGTTAGGATCTAATAACGCTCGTGGTGCATACAAGATTTTATTTTTCACGAATATATCATTTAATTACAATAAAATTCGATTGCTCCTATGATTTTTTTCCATTTAACTTTCAGTAGTAACCATGGCATTTGTTAATATTTTGAAGTCCGTTATTGCTGTCATGATTTTATTAAGTGAATGTCATTACTGTTTTCACAACGAGCGGGCGTTATGATCCATAATGCCCGCTAAAATGCCCACGGGCATAATGAGTGTATTTATAGCAACCGTTTCTAAGGTAAAATAAACATATAATGTACAAGTGAAAAATAAAATATTTTTCATAATAATAATAAACCTATAAAATTGAATTTACACTCGTGAAATTTTGAATGATAACCTCGCAACTTCCTTTTTTTTCTTCCATAAAATTTTAAATCAAGGATTACATTACCACTTAATTGCACAATTGTTGTATCTTGAGAAATTTAAAGTTAAAAAAAAATTGTGTAAATAATTAAAAATTTCTTAGTTCTATTCACAAATATGAGTTTGAAATTTACAGCTAGTAAAGGACACGTGACCAACAACCAATGAGAGCGTAGAAAGCGAGTGAGCTACTCCGATGATCGGTGCTCTCACTCACGCCGCCAGCCACACGCTACCTATCTCTTTCTATTTTAAATAAAACTTATTTTCATGTTTGCCGGTAATTAAACCCCGGAAAAAGTGTCTGGCTTTTTGTTATTAATTTTTTTGATATTTGATTAAGAGGCTATTAAAATTTCAGAGTGAATCAAACACTTCAAATTGTATTTAAAAAAAAACTTTGGGGAGAATTAATTATAAGCCAACCCTCTCAAAAATGTCTGCCTAATTAAATTTTATTTTTAAAATTATACAAAATTTCGATTAAAGTTTGTTGGCCTCTGAATCAAACACTTTTTTCGGGTTTAATTTTATTACACCTTTCTATTATGCGCAGTACCTGATGTCCCGGGTTGGGCTAAGCCAACACAGGTATTCTGGCTTCTTATCTCATACATATTAGAATTGAAAAATTTCAGGGTGCATCAAACACTTCATGAAACACGTGTTACTGGCTCTCCGACTATATGTGGCAATTTGTGACTGTTATAAGAGTTCAATCATTTTGGTAAGTGTTGATGTATGATAGTTATTTCATTATTTTTCGTTTTATTTGGATATTCAAAAAGTCTGTGTAAAAATGATTATACTTTCCTTTAATCACATTATAACAATGCTTTAAGTGTGAAAATTTTAGATTTTTTTGTCTTTTTAGTAGCTTTATCGCTTCGTTGAAAAATATATGTTACTTAAGCTTATGATGGCATAGCGAGAGTGTTCCTATGATAGCATAGGGTGCCATCATGGGAAAGAAAATCAAGATCAAGAGACGCTTCCTTCAAAGCCTGGTACTTTGCAAGAAATATTAGAGGTATCCGAAAATAATGAGAATGAGCAGGTTTCAAGTGAAGTATCGGGATCATTGAAAATCATACAAGAATTCTCACCCCTGCCAACTGCCGTTGCAAAATCAACAGTGAACAGAGGAAGAAAACGAAGAAAAGTTGGAATCCTCAACACAACCCCGGACCCCCATAAAAGAAAAGAAGTTGGAAGAAGAAGAGAAAACAAAGAAAGAGAGAGAGAAGCTAGCTAAAAAGTCAAAAGACAGATGAAGTTCGTAGAGGAAAATGAGAAAAATGAAGAAAGACATTATAACGATGATTCAAACGCCGCTTGTCTTTATTGTAATGAGCTGTTTCCCATGTCTCGACCAATGGAGAATTGGTTGCGTTGCCTAAAATGCACCAGCTGGTGCCATGCCGAGTGTGCTGGCCCAAATTAAACAACGAAAACTTCCGTATGTAAATTGTGCTTATAAAAATTATATCTTTATATTTTGTTGATGCCAAAGATTGTAAATTTAGTTTCTTCACACCTATACTTTCATTTTCATGAAATAAAAGTGCTATTTTCTTCAATAAAACATTTCAATAAATAATATCATTTTATTTAAAGTTATATGCCATCAAAGGACATACGTGATCTTATGATGGCACCCGTAGCCAAATTTTCAAAAATGCTATAATCCGTATTTTCATGAATTTATATTGAAATTATTTATAAGAATGCATACTACATACGAGTATCAGTAAATCTGTACATTCGATGACATAGAAAAATATTCCTTCAATGAAATATGTAAATAATTCGTTAAGGGTGCCAACATGGGCACACTTTCCCTATATGTTTTTTCAAGATGGCGTCATTTTTGGATTTATCAAGAATCGACGCCATTATGATCATTTTGAATGGCCATAATTCAGTCATTTTATACATGTTTATAGGAACTTAATATAATTTTGCTGCTGTTTAGTGGTTTTTAAATCTATATTGATCCATTTGCGCAACTATTTTTCAGAATTGAGCTTGAAGATACTTGAAAATTATACAATTGTTACTCGAGTTACTTTCATGGAAAAATGATTCGTTCAGATTCGAATCGTAAGTTTAAACAACGTCCTTATGTTAAACAGAATGCGTGGGCATCCTAATCAAAGTATCTTATATTTTTAGCGAACTGATCTATGCATAATTTATATCACCAAGACCTTGAACCGGAAGGTTCTATATGGAGCTTCATTTTTTCTTGGAATCTGCATGATGATGGCCTCGAGCTAATATGAGAGATCAAATCAGAAATGATCTCCTGGAAAAAATATCATTTATATTCATTTTCGGCACCCGTTTCTCACATAAAGAGCTCGATGATTTGTATCAATGTCTATCATTCCCGAAATACTATCTATAAGAGATGCTCAATGTTATTCATTGGAAAAATGAATAAATTCATAAATTAATTACTCATTGTCAAAATTTAAGAATGAATTCAGGTGAAAATTCTTGTCTTCTTGTATAATTAATGTATAAGGCCAATAAAAAATTAGGAAATCCCCTGAATTGAAGTTAAAACTTCGAACTTGCTCATATCATAAAACGATCAATCAAATTTGAATATCTTGAGGACTATATTGATCTGATTTTAGCGATGTATGCACATTTTTCGCATTAATTTTTTTTCTTCTACTTTAGTTGAATTGGTTTAAGGTTTTATGGTAATGGTTTTACTTGAATTGAAAATGAATCAACCTTTTATACAAACATTTCGAATTATTTTTTAAATGAATTTCATATTCCTTAGGAGAAATTATATATATTTATTCGGTTTTATGAATGAATATTCGGATTAAAACATCCTAAAACGTTGGCAGATGCCCAATTGCCAGTATTTTATATTGTTGCAGTCTTCATTCAAACTTTTTCGAAATTGATTTCACTTCTTCCGATTTTACTTTAATTATACCCAAACTGGTTTTATTTTTCGAGAAATTCGATAAATTTTTTCTCGAAATTGATTTTACTTTGTACAAAAAAGGTATCAGGTTTTATTCACTGCCAAACTGAATTCATTTTAGCGAGAGTGGATTGATTTTTTTACGAAAATATTTCTGCTTTGTTCGAAATTGTATGATCATTTGAAATTTGTATTGTCTATTTTATTATTGGTTTACTTTCAAAGACATCGCTTAAACGTTTCCTGAAAACGATTCAATTTTTTATAAAATTGGTTCTTACTTATTTTAACCTTGCTCTACGTTTTTCTTAATTGAACATCCACTTTGTGGTGGTATTCTGCTTTCATCTGTAAGCCAATCTGAAACTTTTCAAGCTTACAAGAAAATTGTAATTCTGGACCTCTTTAAGGGATCTGTATCTTACAGAAATCGTTAAATATTTACAAGTACTCGACGGGTGATCGGAAACATTATCGAATGACATATTGTGAGGTTTTAATATAAGGAATTCATGATGAACAAAAATAATATGACTTTGTTTATTGGATTGTTATCGGAAGAAAATCATAACAGATAAAACATTGTTCAATAATATACATGACCTGAAAATCATTCTTTTTTAGAGTAGGAAAATTATGAGAATTGGAAGGAGAAGGTTGCGTGATCAAATGAATCCATTTGAAAAGCCGAGTGTCGATAAAATGTTCAGATTGAAGAAATGCCCAATGTCCAGTTTGTGAACATGTTCAGATTGAAGTACCTACCAGTGTAGGTACTATAAAGTCAATAAATCCTCTACAGCAATTTTAACCAAGAATTTTTTTTTCTGTTTTCAATTTATCAGATGAAAGAAACAAACGCAAACTACATTCAGATAAATGTATTTTCAAATTCAAATTAAAACCTTAGTTGTGAGCTGTGAGTTCAGTATTATTGTATTTGATTGACCGTAAAAAACATTTCGAAAGCCTACCATATGTTTTTTCTTTTCACTACTAATAGCAAAACTTCTAAAACCTTCAATTTCTATGCAACCCTTCTTCGAACATACACCATGGTCATAAATTCCCTAATCCAACCATCGAAATCACACCACACCCAAAGAGCCACGTCGATGGTATTTCGGACACCATTGTGAGAGCCGAGAAGACGGCTAATTTTACCATTCTACAACGCTATTATCATCTGTGTTGAAAGACATGAATGACTGGCAGACCTAGGGAATTCCTAGAAGTAGGCATCATGGAGTCTCTTTCTCTTTATGAGGACGCATATCCCGCATGAATTAGGGCCCCACCATCTTCAGTATCTTTTCAGGCATGACATATGAGCCGAAACTGTATTATCTTCACGCTGACTTTGAGGCGCCATGCAGAGTGGCTCTCCCTGGAGGGACATGGCGGAATGAGATGAGATCTTTATGGGAATAGTTTGATTGATTGGGTATTGGGGCGGTAGGTTTGAGATTTAGGGAATTTGGGATGATGTGGCAACGTCGCATTTGGATGTTTTGAAGGATTTTTCAATTACGATGGTGAGGCCTTTTTGGTCAATAGTGATAGTAGAGAAGCAGTGAATTGACAAGGAAACATTTCGAATTTTGGAATTATATACAGTGGAAGTTCCCTATAACGAACGTTTGTATAACGAATTTCTCTGTATAACGAATTTTGTACAAGACATTGCACCTTGAATACAAATTCCATGTTAAAAACACCCTCTGAAACGAAGCAAATTCCCTTTATAACGAAATATTCAAAGATCATCCCTCTTTGAATGGGTATTGGTAAGAAGGTATAAGGGTGGGTTGTCTCCGAAATTTTTCCGGACGTACCTATGTGATAAATCCCGACCTTAAATTAAATCATTACGGCGTACAAAGACATGCTTCTGAAACAGTTTTAAATACACCCCTGGCTGTTTGGTTTCAATCTAACCATTACGCTAGTGTGAATAGTTGTGCGGAAATGTCTAAAATGAAGTGCTTAAGTTTGAATGATAAACTTAAATTTATCAGTGAAGTCGACCGCGACATTGCCGACTATAGAAACAAATTTTCTGTATAACGAAATTTCTTTATAACGATTTTTTTTGCGGATTTAGCTCTTTCGTTATAGGAAAGTTCCACTGTATTTCACTTATACATATAGCCATAATAAACAAGAGAATAAAAGTCACGATTTTAGGCTCCAAAATTGTCATGTTAAGTAGTTGTCAAGTACAAAGTGAAGTTTCTGGTTTCAAAACACTATATTATCGCAATGAATTGAGCTTGTTGCTGAAAAGTCCATACAATCTAGTACCAACATCATTGCTGTTTAAATGTGAATGAACTGACCAACATCATTCTACTCAATATCTACAATCTCCGAAGAATAAATTAAAAAAAAACCTTTCCGTAAATCAAAACACGTTTTGAAGATTATGTTATGAACACCAGTGCATTAAACTCACAAGCATACAATTAACATCCCATATAAACAGTGAGCAACCCAACCAGAACAAAAACTAAAAAGACAAACCACAAATATGCTGATTTTCGGTAACACCATACAAATTATGACATCCTGCCATACAATTCCGAACTGGCAATAGTGCACTCAACTTGAATATAAGCCGATTTTCGTAGAATTATCAGCTAAACTAGGCTATCATTATTCCCTTTAAAGTTTAAATACACGTAGAAAGAAAGGGGCTATGATAAGCTAGCTGAACCGTATGGCCTGGTCAGGGAACTACTTAAAAAAAACGGGAAGATCGTCACAATATCTGAGCTTGTTACCTAGAGTGCATATAAACAATAATCTTGTACCAACATCGTTGGTGTACAAATGTGAATGAACTGGTTAACACCTTCTAGAGTCATTCTACTCAATACCCACAATCTCCATTGAATAAATTAAAGAAAACTTTATCAGAACCTTTCCCGTAAATCAAAACACGTTTCAAAGATTTTGTAATGAACATCAGTGCATTAAACTCCCAAGAATACAATTGACATCCCATATAAATAGTATAATATTAAGGAACTAAAGCAGAACAAAAACAAAAAGACAAACACGACTAATCACAACACGTAGAATTATGCTATGATAAGCTAGCTGAACAGTATGACCTGGTCAGGGGACTACTTTCAACAAAAAGATCGTCACTAACTTAGACACCCTGTATTATAATGCAAGGGTTCAAGCTTTTTACTGAAAAGTGCATATAAATAACCATCTACTACCAATATCGTTGATGATGCACAAATGTGAATGAACTGGCCAACATCCCCTAGAATCATTCTAATCAATATCCACAATCCTCATAGAATAAATCAAAGAAAACCTTATCAGAAACTTTCTCGTAAAATAAAACCACTTTAGGAAATCATGTAAAGAACACCAGTGCATTAAACTCACAAGCGTACATTAACATCTCATATACACACTAAGCAACCCAACCAAAACAAAAAACTGAAAAGACAAACACGACTAACCACAAATATGCAGATTTTCGGTAACATCATATAAATTATGACATCCTGCCATACAATTCCGATCTGGCAATAGTGCATTCAACTCAAATATGAGCCGACTTTGTTTTCGTGGAATTATCGGTTAAACTAGGCTATCATTATTCCCTTTAAAGTTAAAATGCACGTAGAATTGTACTATGATAAGCTAGCTGAACAGTATGACCTGGTCATGGGTTGACTCTCAAAAAAAGTGAAGATCGTCTCTAATTTGGGCACACTGTATAATATTGCAATGGTTTAAGCTTGTTACTGAAAAGTGCATATCTAGAACCATCTAGAACCAACATCGTTGTTGTATAAATGTGAATGAACTGACCAACGTCCTCTAGAATCATTCTACTCAATATCCACAATCTCCTTTGAATAAATTAAGGAAAACTTTATCTGAACCTTTCCAGTAAATAAAAGCAAGTTTAAAAGATCTTATAATGAACACCAGTGCATTAAACTCGCAAGCATACAATCAACATCCCATATAAATAGTATAATAGTAAGGAACTCAAGCAGAACAAAAAACAAAAAGACAAACACGACCAACCACAAATATGCAGATTTTCGGTAACATCATACAAATTATGACATCCTGCCATACAATTCCGATCTGGCAATACTGCACTCGACTTGAATATGAGCCGACTTTGTTTTCGTAAAATTATCGGCTAAACTATAACTATAACAATATACGAGTATAGACTATAATTATTCTCTTTAAAGATTAAATGCACGTAGAATTGTGCTATTATAAGCTAGCTGAACAGTATGGCCTGGTCAGGGAACTACTTTCAAAAAAGATCGTCGCAATGATCAAAGCTTGTTTCTCAAGAGTGCATATAAATAACAATCTTGTACCAACATCGTTGGTGCATAAATGTGAATGAACTGTTTAACATCTTCTGGAATCTTTCTACTCAATATCCTCAATCCCCAGCGAATAAATTAAAGGAAACCTCATCAAAACTTTTCCCGTAAATCAAAATACGTTCCAAAGATCGTGTTATGGACACCAGTGCATTAAACTAGCAAGCATACAATTCATATTCCATATAAACACTGATTAACCCAACCAGAACAAAAACTAAAAAGACAAACACAAATATGTAGATTTTCGGCAGCATCATACAAATTATGACATCCTGCCATACAATTCCGATCTGGCAATAGTGGACTCAACTTGAATATGAGCCGAGTTTGTTTTCGTAGGTTAAACTAGGCTATCATTATTCCCTTTAAAGTTTAAATGCACGTAGAATAGTGCTATGATAAGCTAATTGAACACTATGGCATGGTCAGGGGACTTCTTTCAAAAAACGCGAATATCGTCACAATGATCTAAGCTTGTTACTCGTGAGTTCATATGAATAACAATCTTTTACCAACGTCGTTGGTGTATAAATGTGAATGAACTGGCCAACACCTTCTAGAATCATTCTACTCAATATCCACAATCCCCATTGAATAAATTAAAGAAAACCTTATAAAAACCTTTCCCGTAAATCAAAACACGTTTCAAAGATCGTGTAATGAACACCAGTGCATTAAACTCACAAGCATACAATTAACATCCCATATAAACAGTGAGCAACCCAAGCAGAACTAAAAACTAAAAAGACAAACCACAAATATGCTGATTTTCGGTAACATCATACAAATTATGACATCCTGCCATACAATTCCGATCTGGCAATAGTGCACTCAACTTAAATATGAGCCGACTTTGTTTTCGTAGAATTATCGGCTAAACTAGGCTATCATTATTCCCTTTAAAGTTTAAATGCACGTAGAATTGTGCTATGATAAGCTAGCTGAACCGTTTGGCCTGATCAGGGGACCGTGAAAGGTGATCAGAGGCGGAACTGGTCGCATGTCCACGATACTCAACGCTGGTGCCCGCCCGACCAGTGAAAAGTACTTCTTTAATTATGAATAAATTTAATAAAAACACACTGGTATAAGTCGAGGCGCAATTAGCCCATCATACTGTTTCCTGAGATTAAACCTTTATGGTTCGCGTTAATTTGCGTTGTTTTACGTGTTCTTGAGGACTATTAAAGGTATTAAAGGTACTATCGCAGCTGAGAGAATACTGTACCCTTACTAATAGGAAAATCCATTATTAAAGAAATGTCTAAGCAACGGAACTTCCAGTACCAATTGTTTACATTTGGTGGCTGATTATTGTAAAGGGTTTTCCAATAAGAGGTTATATTTAGATATTCAAAAAAAAATGCCATTTTTCAATATAAATGTTCGGATTTTTATTTCATTATAAAGAGGAAGCTATGCCGTTAAATGTGGAAAATAACATCAGGCAAATGACCACCACGACCACGCTTACAGGACCATATCCTTTCAATGAAATTTTCCATAACCAAATCGCAAAGTGGCTGTCCTCTGTCCTCAATAGCCTCACGAATTCCATCTTTGAGGTCTTGAATCGACGCTGGGCTATTGCCGTAGACCTTCCCTTTCACGTGGTCCCAAAGGAAGAAGTCGCAAGGTGTTAAATCACAAGATCTCTGTGGCCAATTGTGATCTTCGAGAGATAACACGGTCCGGAAACTTTTCCCGCAAAAGATCAATGGTTTCGTTGTTTGATGATCGGTGGGCTTGAGTTCTTGTAATAATTGAACTTTATAAGCCTTATGATCCAAACCTTTATGCAAAATACGGTGTAATGACGTTTGTTGAATGCATAATTCCAAAGAACGACGAGGAATGGACAGACCTGAGTTTTTTTTCAACATTTTCGGCTACAGCAGCAATATTCTCGGCTGTTCTTGAGCGATGTGCACGGGGTTTATTCTTCACATCACAAACCTGTCCCAACAGCTTGAATTTTTCCACCAATTTCTTTATTGCGGTCCGACAAGGTGCTTCACGACGGCCCAAAAATGTTCGAGTTTTACGAACCGTCTTGCCAAATTTGCACCATTTCTATAGTAAATTTTAATGATGCGTTCTTGAAGCGTGTATCGTTGCATTTTTATTAATGGCTTAGTTTCTACTTGTCAAATGTTAAAAAATTACAGCTTCAAACGTGACATCTACCGAAATAGCGGGCTATTCAAAATAACATCTCCTATTGGAAAACCCTTGATTTGAACTGAGATATTTCGCCATAAAATTCAATCATTATTGGTACTAAAACTGAAAATCTGCTGATGGGTTAAGTCACTTCAGCACTCAAACTAGTAAGAACAAAGATGAAAAAATTATTCTGGAAAGGGGACTTTTCGTAATCCACTCTTAAACATATTGTAGCAGCAGAAAGTTGTTTCACTATGAATCAAAATTCATTTAATTCGTCCCGATATAAAACAAGGAATAATTAGCTCATCATTCTGTTCCCTGAGATGCAACCTTTATGGTCGGTATTAATTTCCATTGTTATTGAGCACAATTAAAGGTATTAAAGGTATAACAGCTATTATCATCTCTGGTGGAAAACTGTAAACCCTAAGAACACCAATAATTATCACCGTTGGAAGAATATACAAGCTTAGTTTAGCCAACGCAGCGTAACTAACAATAATTTACATACATTGACTGGTAAAGCAAGATATCGGTGAGAAGATTACTGTTATAATCTAGGTCAATTAATTTAATTATTAAATGGAATCAGATTAAAAGTCATGGGTAGTTTTTAAATTGTTATAGTCAGTAACTAAGGAGTCTATATTGCATTTTTCTCAAAGGGAGATAAGAGATGAAATGTGAACCACATCAGTAATGTGGTATTGACTCATAATAGCTGGAATATATGCCAAAACTGCAGTGTTTGAATTCATTAGCTTACAATCTTGTTTTTGAGCGCTATATCGTTTTGAACAAATGTCTGTAATTTTCGAATTCTGAGCCGAAAATCGTGTCAAACGATAGGTTTTTACTTCCTAATGACGAATTCGTGGTCAAATTCAACTCTGTCCGGCCGGCCGTTAGCACATTAACTTTCGAAGAGATTGTCCTAGAGACTTGAAATTTTCAGGGAGAGTTCGGTTCCCAATGGCTCGATTGAGTTCGTTAACCAGCCAAATCGTACAGGTGTTCCATAAAATATGGCCATTCAAAATGTTTGTTCCTCAATATCTCAGACAAAACGAAACCCATCGAAATGAAATTTCGCGGCCATATCAACAACCGATTCGAATGAAATTTATTTCATAAATTGAGATTGATACACTGAATGTTCATGCAGAATTTTGTGACCATAGTGTGAACAGAACCATAGAAAATTCAATTGGAATATGGAAAAGAGGAATATCTATATTTCCATAACAGGATAACCGATTCAAGTGACATTCATTTTGTGAATCAAGACTGATTATACTGAATGGTCAAGCAAAATTTCAAGAGGATAGCATCATCAAAACCATAAAATCAAATTTTTGTAACTTTTAATTTTTTGAATAATTTCCACAATATAATTCCGATCTCGCTGATATTCTGCATTTATATATTTGGTATCAATCTCAAATCCCAACTAAAATTTTGAGGTAATAGTTTTATTGCTCCACCAAAGAACGGGCGCTCAAAAGCTCGTGCCCAGGGCTTTTCTTAAATTTTTCTTATCGCTCCTATTTTTGTTCTGTGTGGTTTCAACGAAACTAGAGAATGAATAATAGAATTGATACTCCTCATTCTTTCTCTCAATTCATAATACTTTATACTTCCTTACTCTCAGGATCAATTTGACCTTATTGTGTCTTCTGTCAACAAAAAATCATCAATTCTGTCCTGGAGATTGGTCATGCGTTTGATGAAAGGAAACACAAGTGAGGTGCCTTGTTCAATGATTGTGTACAAATTGCTTGAGTGCTTCTCTAATGCTTACTAATTAAAGACAGATAGAATAAGTGATTTTTTCACGTGTTTCGTTATCTTTGAATGGAAAGCATGGGGTGTTATCATAAGAAAATAGGGGAATTAGCTAGAAATAAATATTTAATTGTATTCATCTTTTGTAGTTTAGCACTCTAGGAATACCTTGCTTTGATTATGTATGCTTCAAGTACGCATTTATTCTTTTTATTTAAAACGTTAATGAATATTTGAAGTTTTGACACGGCTCATTGCAATTGACATTTAAGTAATCTTTTAATTACTGTTAAGGCCAATACACTTGCCAAAGAGGGCGCACGAACCTCACTCATTGGCCCAGAACCCTTCTGTGGTATAGGTAAATGTACCTATAAGATGGAGTTTCTGGAGAAGGAGAAAGCCGACAAGAAAAACTCTGACGCTATCTCCTAGGGATGGATCATTCCACTAAATTCCATCGGAACTTTGAAACAGCAAGATCCAAAAGATATCTGGATCTTGGTAAGAAACAATTACACCTCCTCACTGGCTTTCTTACACTGACACTGTCGCCTCAGGAGGCTCCTATTGAGGATGGGATTGTCGGACACTGACAAGTGTAGGTTCTGTGGGGAGGAAGAAGAAACCCTCATTCACCTAGTCACGGAATGCTTAAGCATTGCGAGTCTAAGGAGAGAATGCCTTGGGCGAGAAACTTGTAAGAGTGAGGAACTAGCCTCGTTGAAGCCTTCACAGATATTGGATTTTTATCTCTGGAACTGGAAGGCGAGCTGTGAGGGTATGGTCCGAACAGCTCTGTAAGGGGGCACAATAGACGTTAATATCGCAGTGAACTGTAACTGTAATAATTTTAAAAAATGAGTTTTTCGCACTTTTTCTGATTTGAAACACATTTATCTGGATGTGATTTTTAATATCTTGTCTGTACATGACATATACCAGGCTTTTCTACTTGTAAAGAAACAGTTGGTCTCAACGACTTCTGAAGAACATAAAGCACTTCTCTCACCCCAGCTCGGCTTCAGTTATTCTTATTCAGGTCAAAAAAGGTAAATTTACAGCAACATTAACCTGGAAACATCGAAATTTTACAACTTTCTAACGGCACTCCTACATCTACCATCTTATCATTGACACAATTCTAGATCATCAAAAGCCTGGTCAAGCTGATAAGAACATTAAGGGCAAGCCACTATCTCTATGCGAAAGTAATAATTCACTTAAAATTCAAGATTTAATTTCTTCCGCGGTATTAAAGTGTACAGAAATTGTGATACAGTGACCCTGGTGCCATTAGTTCGATTGTGTTTTGATGTGTCACGTGTCCCAATTATGACAGCTAGGCCAGCGATAGCAAATGGCGAGCAGCTTTGGTGACGCATGACCATAATTTGGTCGTTGACTGCGTTACGATTTTGGAACAATGCAATCGCTATCTTTATGGAAATAGCAATAATAAATGGTTGGTGTTTTGCATTTTGAACAGTACCGGAACCAGTTGGTTTCATCCCTGAACATACACTTAAGGATTAGCTTCACTCCAAATGCGGCAGTTTGTTGACGTAGCCATTCAACCAGAAGTGCGCTTCATTGCTAAACAAAATTCGCTTATGAAAATCGGGAACAACGGCAATCACGTTTTGGGCACATTCGACGAATCTACGCCAGCCTTGATGATCGTTTGGCTTTAATTCTTGCACGATTTGGAATTTGGAAGCACGCAAACCAAGATCCTTCCGCAAAATCTTCCATAAAGTGGATGGACACAGATCCAATTCCTGTGCTCGATGGCGGATGGACTCATTCGGGTCTTTCTCAATGCTCCGCTCTACAGTAGCAATAGCTTCTTCTGTACCGTACGGCATCTCTGGGGATGCGAGTTATCAAATAAAAACTGTAAACGTGTTGCGAAAACGTTCCATGGTTAATTGAATTAACTGCTTTGATGGACGATTTTGTCGACGATAAAATGGACGTAGAGTGCGATACGTACTCAGCACAGAATCATTATTTTCGAAATAAAATTGAACTATTTGCAAACAATAATATTGCTAATTAATAGACGATCAAGTTATTTGTGCGAATGAAAAAGAAGACCTAGAATATAGGGCGAGAAAGCTTCAAGAAGAGTATGCAAGATAGGGTCTTCAGATGAATATATCTAAAACAAAATACTTGTGTGTTGGAGAGGAAACCACTGATTTGAAGCTAGAAAATAATGAAACCATAAAGAAATGCGAAAGCTACAAATACTTGGGTATCAACTTCAATATAGAAGGAACAGATGACACCGAAATTAAATCACGAATAAATATGACAAAAAATGATAAATTCGCTAAATGGTATTCTATGGAGCACAGAGATAGGGAAAAAAAAGCAAGATAAGAATATATTATACACTACTAAAAAGTATACTAGTATACAGATCTGAAACTTGGCGATTGAAAGAAAAACTGAGGAGGAGGAAAGAAGCTACAGAAATGGATGCAATACGACGAGCATCCAGAACTTTAAGAAGAGAGAGGGTACCGAATTTGATAATAAGGGAAAATATGGAAATAAAAGAGACAGTCACAGAATATATAGATAGGAAGCAGCTTGTATGGTATGGACATGTGCAAAGAATGGCAGAGAATAGATTACCAAAGAAAGTAATGAGATGAATACCTCCGGAAAACAGAAAAAAAGGAAGACCAAGAACGACATGTATTAGTGGAATAAGAAAATCAATGAGTGAAATAGGACTAAATGATGAATACTGCAACAATAGAAGGCATTGGAAATTGGGAATCAGACAACGTCTTCAGGATGTTTTAACCCGAATATATGTATATACCGAATAACTACACGAACTATAATTGTTATCTCCGCAAATATCTGAATGATTCTACCCTTTGCCATCCCATGACCTCAACAATACGGAATCCAGCTAACCTAGCCGCATACGAATAAGTCACATTCGAAGAGCGACTTAGCCTTTGGACTGCACAGGCCGATCTAAAAATAAATTTCGAAGAAGTTCACTCCATCACCGTTTATGAATCATTAAATTCGAACCTCTGTACAGATGAACATGAGCGTACAATATGTGTGAAATGAAATTCTCAACAGAGGAAATATCTTGTTGCCGATTCATATTGCTTTTTAGTTTCGCGATTCGGTCGTGTTCCCGTAGGATTGTGGTCTCGTTATGGGATAAGAAGCGCTTTCCGTTCGACGGGAAGACGAAAAAAATGGTACTGAAATAGTATCGTCCTTCGAGCTGCAATGACTGAAGGGAAGTCTGCAAAAAGTTCGGAATCTCTTACTAGAATTGTATTTTTTGTGTTTGTTTCGTTCTAGACCGCAAATAGTCTTTTGAATGGAACAAAGCGTGAATGAAGCGTCAGCATGTGGTTTCTGGGATGATACGCTGGTGATTATTCGATGTTTGAAATGCAGTTTAGATTTAAATATACTGTCAGAGGAAGTATATCCATTATAACTTATAGTCCGTTTACGAAAGGTTGAGCCGTCGGTTGGCCATGGAAATTTGGCATATTCCACTGCGTATATTGAAATTTTAGGTTATGTTGTTTATTTTCTTTTCAGATTGATACGCAATGTTCTCAATATTGCATATAGTTCTCTGATAACCCGCAAGCTCGTCGGGCGGGGCCGGGTACATTAGGCAACGTTGATTTTATTTTACATTTTGACAGCGAATACTGCCAACATCAAATAAATAAACTATGCACTCAAACTTTCGAAAACGGACTATACTGATATTATTAATTTGAACGAAGACATGAAATTCATACAAAATAAAATTGTGGAAAGCCCTGAGCAGGTGCTTTTGAACGCTCGTTCATCGATGGAGCAGTGAGGCTATTACTTCAAAATTTTGTATAAGACTTGAGATTGATATTAAATAAATGAATGCAAAATCTCAGCACGATCGGAATTGTATTCTGGAAATTATTTGGAAAAGGATATATGTAAAAAATCAATAATGAAAAGAAAATCAAGTTCTATGGTTCAGATAATATGCAACATCTTCATTCTCAAAATGAATTTCACTCTAATCGGTTTTTCTGTTATGAAAATATACCTAAGGATTCTTCTTTTCAATATTTAATTCTAATTTTCGTTGGTTTTGTTGACACTATGGCCACAAAGTTTTGCATGAGGCTTATTATGAGTATCTTGCATGTGGCCGCAAAATTTCATTTCGATCCTTTTGTCTGAGATAATGAGTTGGTTGGTTAACGAACTTAACCGCGGCATTTGGAAACCGAACTCACCCTAAAAATCTCAAGTCTCTATGACAATCTCTTCGAAAGTTATCGTGCTCACGGCAGGACGGTCCCACTACTCCCACTGACAGAATTGAATTTGACCACGAATTCGTCATCAGGAAGTGGAACCATATCGTTTGAAACAAATTTCGGATCCGAATTCGAAAATTACAGACCTTTTGGCAAACGATATAGCATTCGTTTAAAAAGAGTTAGTGCTCAAAAAGAGAATAAAACATATCAATCGATGAATATCAATAAATATCGTATTAACACTTCGGACCATCTACTGAGAGCTGGTTGAGGAGGCTCTGGATGCCTTATTTTCGTTGATTTTCATCGATTAACATTATTTCCTTCTTTAATATTTTATATTTTCATTTTGCATTGAATTCTTCTATGATGAGAGTCAGTCCTATACTAATGGGTCGATTACATTGAGATACTTTACAAGCTGCTACTGAGCGAATTCAGTAGCTGATTGTAAATTCGCTCAGTGTAATCGTGTTCACAAGCCAACAATCTGATTGTAAAAAAGCTGCGACTAAAGTTGAAAGCTGGGCTACTTTACACGCTAAATCGCTGGCGTTTTGGCATGTAAACAAGCCGTTTGTAATCACAGTTGCTACTAAACAATCTGTGATTTCTCATCTACTCGGTGTTTCCTGGTTCTTAAATTTGAAAACGTATTTGACATTTATCTTAGATCCTTGACAACGATACAAACATAAATCTCACGTGGATCGCTAGATTATTGGCTACTCAGCGAGTAGACAGTTTTGTGTGTAATCATCACAATCTCACAGCTGATTCACTCGCTTCTTAATTCGCTCAGTAGCAGCTTGTAAAGTATCTCAATGTTATCGACCCAGTTTGTCACACGTTTTTCATCATTATTCCGAAATTGAATTTGATATTTAGGATGAAATACCACTATTTAAATCTATTGGAGATTATTACCATTCAATAGGGTCCTGTAGCGGTCTTAGAAGAACAGGAGATTCGAAAAATCATCACTTGGAATGCCAGACCTGGTTTAAAACACCCTCCTGGCCCAAGAGCATGAATAAAGTACCCCGTTTTCCACCAGCTAGGGACTTTTTCGTTTCATGTTTTGTATTTTGTTAGCTCTCAATACCATTCTCATTCATCATTCCTTTCGCTTTCCTCCATTCATACCTCCAACCCAATTGATTAAAAAGAAAAATAGCCCTAAAATTCAGTGATTACATTTCGTAGAGCTGTCCAAATCGGCCATTTACCGCCCCGGATCGTAATATCTACCTGACCAACCATCCAATATATCAAGCTGTAATGCAAGCTAATGCCATACCAGAATCTGCTGGTGGAAGTTACCACCGAGAGGTTAACAAAGTAGAAACGAAGTTCTCTTCTTCTCAGGATTAATAATTACTGAGCGCACCATCGAAATTGGTCTGTGATCTTCGCCGTTGAAGAATTTTTATGGTTTATTATTATATCGAAGGTTGATCGACTGGGGATTCGCTCTTTTGGGGCCGCGAATGTGCGAGGTGGTGAAGAAGCAACCTTGGGGCTCAGTATAGAGAAATATTTGTTCTATGGGGCTCAGCTGATAGTTGGAAAGAAGAGCAGGGCACTTTATAGGTTTTCACTCACAGTCTCTGAAACAGAACTAATTAAATTAAATTGCAAATAAAAAAACACACAATTCTGAAGATTTTACGAGTTTGTCTGAAGAAGGTGTCTGATGTAGAGACCGAAACGTTACATTATCCTTTTCATTTATTTCCTTTTTCAGTTGTACTGTTAGGCAACAATTTTTTCAAGATCAATTTGCTCCTGACCAATATAATTACCTACATAGATTCTCGCAGGAGCACTTCATCTTAATTAAAAATTTTTCAATTTGTTCTGTTTCAGAGACTGGGAGTGAAAACCTATAAAGTTTTCAAGAAATGCAGAATCCTCCCAGAATACAATACAAGTTCATCTGAAAGTTCTTTTCGTTTCATTTTAGCTTAGTTCGAATATGTTATCATTAGTGACCGGATTATATGCTTTTGCATATTTAAGACCACTGGCGCAGCTAGGGGGGGGGGAGCTTTGGGGCTGCAGCCCCCCCCCCATAACAAAATCCTGGCTGCGCCACTGTTTAAGAGATCTTCAGCGGTATTTGCATATTTTATCTAAAATCCAGTTATGATGCACATTTTCAGTACATATTTTCTTTCCTGCGTTCCGAAATGCGATAAATGTGCTGAATCCGACCAAATTCCACAAAATATGAGGTCTATTGAGTAATAATACTAATAATATTGTGTCTTTTGTCAGATTTGCGAATCACTTTTATCGCATTCCGGAACGCAGTATTAGTAGCTGCGCTCTACAAAAGTATCCAAATAATGAGTAAAATACGAGAAATGAACTCCGCGTTGCCATTGGCATTTCCAAGTAATCTTCAAGAAAAGTTTGATAGGATATGGAAAGGAAATCCAGGTTTCGAAGGTTTGTCTCTTATATGAAGTTTTATTAATGGGACGGCAGAAGTTTTACCTGAAACTATAAGGGAGAACATAGCACCAAAGTTTAAATCCTCCTCAGTTACGTCCGTGGTTGTGGAGCGAAGCTTTTCCACATACAAAAATATTCAAAATGATCGAAGGCAAAATTTAACAATTGAACATTTGGAACAATATTAAATTGTTCACAAATACATTAAATTGAATTTTAATACCATATTATTGAGAGTTGATTTAAAAAGATATATTATATACTTCTCTTTTTTTTTGAGTTCCCAAAATTCATTATTCAATATTGGATATTCTGCATATTTTGTCTATTTTCGTGCATATTTCAAACATTTTTCCTGCATATTTGTATGTATATAACAATGTTTTTATGTTGCATATAATCCGGTCTCTAGTTATCATTTTACAGCATTCATTCTTTTAAAAGAACCCACTTTCAAAGGGATATCAATTATATCAATGGAGCAGAGGAACTTACTGATTCTGATTAAGTAAATCAACTGAGGGAAAGCTCAGGCAAATATCGATTTAATTATTCTTTTATCATCAAGTACAGCATTTGAACTTTTTAGCGCTCGTTCTACTGGAATGAGTGCTATATCGTTTTGCTCATATGTCTATACCTTTCGAATTTTGAGACAAAAATGGTCTCAAACGATAAGGTTCGACTTTCGTGGCCTTAGGCACGATAACTTTCGGAAGGATTGTTCAAGAGACTTGGAATTTTCAGGATGAGTTCAGTTCTCAAATGCCTCGGTTAAAATCGTTAACCAAGCAAATTGTACAGGGTGTTTCATAAAATATGGCCATTCAAAATTTTTGTTCTTCCATATCTCAGACAAAACAAAACCAATCGTTATTAAATTTTGCGGCCAGATGCAAGATGCTCATAGTAAGCCTCATGCAAAATTTTGTGGCCATAGTATTAACAGAACCATAGAAAATTCAATTGAAATATTCAAAAAAAGAAACTTCATACTTCCGAAACAAGATATCATGATCATATTCATCATTATTTTGTTAATGAAGATCGACATACTGAATGTTCAAGATTTAAAGAGGATCGCATCATCAGAACCATAAATTTTAATTTTGTTTAATTATTTATTTTCACATATTTCATTTTTTGAATAATTTCCCGAATATTATTCCGATTGTGCTGAGGTTCTGCATTTATATATTTGGTATCAATCTCTAGTCCCATATAAAATTTTGAGGTAAAAGTCCTCTTGCTCCACCAATGAACGAAAGCTCAAAAGTTCCTGCTCAGGGCTTTTCCCAATTTTTTTTAACAAATCCAATAGAATCTAATCACTACATATATCGGGTGTCCCAAGGTGAGTGGCCTATTAGATTTTTATGCAAACTATTGATGGTAAAGATTTCAAATTTTGTGGATAGATATTTGGCCATGTAAGGTACATTTTTAAAATAATTTCACATTTCCAGTGTTGCCGGATGTACGACAATTTGGCAACAACTTTGTTATTTTTAATGGGACATCTGGTATTTCTATGTTTTTTATGATTCTCCATAAAATATTAAATCTATTCACTCTTACTACTACTTACTATCTTTAACGGTTTTTGAGTTATTAATCATTTTTCGAAATTTTAGATCAAATTGATGTACTACGAAAATGACTCTAGTTCGCTCAATATTTGAGATTTAAGTCAGAAATTTTGCAAGTCGTTAGATATTGATCTGATTTGTGTCACTGCTTTTGAATTATGGTTGTCAATTATACAGGACGGGCCAAAAAAAATCATCATTTGCCAAGTTACAAAATTGTAAAAAAGTCTATTTTTTCAAATTAGACACCTAGTATATTTTTCAATTTTTGGAATCAGTACAACACACTCTACAATTTTTCTATTCACGTCCCTATACCTATCTCAACGATTTTGTAGCTTGGCAAATGATGATTTTTTTGGTCCATCCTGTATAACTGACAACTATAATTCAAAAGCAGTGACATAGATCAGATCAATATCTAACGACTTGCAAAATTTTTCAATTAAATCTCAAATATTGAGCGAACTAGAGTCATTTTCGTAATACGCCAATTTGATCTAAAATTTCGAAAAATAATTAATAACTCAAAAACCGTTAAAGATAGGGATGGAAAAGTAAGAGTGAATAGATTTAATATTTTATGGAGATTCATAAAAAACATAGAAATACCAGATGTCCCATTTAAAATACAAAGTTGTTGCCAAATTGTCGTACATCCGGCAACACTGGAAATGTAAAATTATTTTAAAAAAGTACCTTACATGGCCAAATATCTATCCACAAAATTTGAAATATTTACCATCCATAGTTTCCATAAAAATCTAATAGGCCACTCACCTTGGGACACCCGATATATGGGGAGACAGAGGTTAAGGTTTTTCTTGTGCTCTTTATCATTTGCAGAAATGCATGATAGTAACATTTTCCTCTGATAATACTGTAGAATTTATATGGGTGAAATTTATAGAGTTTTTTTTTTAAATAAAACATTAATTTAAATATATTCCTTTAGTTGGTCCAATATATAACTAACGTAATAAGAGATAATCACATCCTAGAGGAATCATAAAATAACCATCTAACCACACAAGGAAAGGGTGTAAAAGATACCAGAATTAAAGAAAAAATATGACACTCTTTATAGAGGGGCTATTTGCCCAGACTGAAGCCAGGGCAAATAGAACAAACGTCAACAGCTCGGTTCATTCAGAGACTTGAAGCATCCTATTACACGGACCGTAAAGTCCCTAATATTTACTGTTAGTCTTCGACTGTTGCCTGGCAGTGTGTGTATGTTGACAAAAATGAATGAAACCGAGGACGACTTCCAAGAAATCATTTCTGAAGTCGCATTCCTTTACGAGCTCTGGTTTGTCTAGTTTAACCCGAAACACGAATTTGTGGGGATATGACGTGAGGCAGCACAGACTTTAGACGATTTATATTGAGCGTTTTGCTGCAGAGAAATTGTTTTGAGATTGATTTGGATAGGTCTTATTGGGTACTCTTGAAAGTAAGAGAGATAGTTTGACATCGATCGGATTTCTAGTTTCGTAAAATCGAAGGGAAGAAGTTCAAGTGGGAGTTACTTCGAAACCCATCAACCGCTGAAATTTCAAGTCCCTATCTATTTCCGTTCGAGAGTTACTGCTACCAGAAAATCGTCGGTCCACATCGCTTCGACTAAATAGTTTTTTTTTAATTTTTCAATGCAATGGCACGATCCTCACCGATTATTTTCTATCCTCTTCCTAAACAGCAATTTTCATATGGATCGTTGGAAATGGAGTGGTTACGGAAATATTGAGAAAATGGTAAAAACTTTCAAATGTCGATAACTTCGGAACTACTGGACTGATTTGGGCCTTCAACGAAATCAATTATTGCATTGGAAACCTGAACTCTCTGTAGAAAACAGATATATTCGAAGTTAATCAGTTTTCAGCGGAGAACGAGAGTTGAAATATGGAGAATATTCCATAGAAATTACATCTCACAAGAAGGGTTCAGAACATTCTCCGTTTAAAACATAAACGTTAAACGAATCTGAGAGGATTCTGCATTTCGAGAAAAAACTTTCAGTCATTTCTAAAAAACTTTTTAGGTTTTCACTCCCAGTCTCTGAAACAGAAATAATTAAAAAAATTTTGATTAAGATGAAATGCTCCTGCGAAAATATTTGCACTAATTTAGGAGCAAAGTGATGTTGGTATTGAAAAAAGTTTAGTAAATCAAAAGGATAATGTAACGTTTCGGTGTAGTCTAATTGACAATTAGACTGCCAACGAAAAAACACACAATTCCGAAGATTTTACAAGTTTATTTGAAGAAGGTGTCTGATATAGACACTGAAACGTTACATTATCCTTTTCATTTATTTCCTGTTTCAGTTTTACTGTTAGGCAACAATTTTTTCAATACCAATTTGCTCCTGACAAATAAGTGCAAAGATTTTCGCAGGAGCATTTCATCTTAATCAAAATTTTTTTAATTATTTCTGTTTCGGAGACTGGGAGTGAAAACCTGAGAAGTTTTTCAGAAATGACTGAAAGAAGAGAGCCTTGTATCGAAACTTTAATTAATCGAAAGTAAATAATCTTCGATTTAGATTTTTCTTATTGTTACTATTCTGTCTCATCCTGAAGAAAGCAAAGGGTAATAAGGTAACTGACCAAATTTCGATTGGACAACGATATCCTCATTGAATTATGATCAGCGATCATTTTCGAGTCGAAATTCGTAACCTATAAATTTGTAGGCGTAACAATTCGAAAAACTATTACTCAAAAACATCAAATTCCACGAATCATAGTAGAAGTAATGACCTCATTACCAGACCGTCAATCTAAAAATAGAGAATCGTGCAATTCTTTATCAGTCCAGCGGAAACTTCCGCGAAAATGCACACAAATCGATAATACGATTTTCCATACCTCAGGCCGGTCTATAGCAAGCATCTTTCGAAATAACTCTATCGATAGAGTTTCTAGCTCAGCGCCAACACCGGATGGGAAATGCGGTTTTATATCGGCAAGACTTACCGGAAAGGATTACCCGGAAGCCGGATGAAGTTTATAATAATTCGTCATTGTACGGAATTGATACCAGCCGTGAGATTCATATCGAATTGTACAGGGCGACCAAATTTAAATGTTTTAGTACTACATCACCTAAAGTACACATATCGTCGAAAGTCTAGGCTCTCCTAAGATTGTCAAACAATGAACAATATTTATTCTGCAACTGAGATGAATATTTTGATCTATTTCAGCTGCAATATATTTGGTAGAAAATCTTTGTTTGTTACTCCTTAATTGCTTTATACAGGATGAGACAAAATAGGAAGAGAGAGAACAAATATTTTATCGAATATTAATTTTTGATTAATTATATTTAATACTGGTAATTTTCCGACCGAATATCGTGAATCAAAAGTCATAGCCATCTTAAAGAAAGGAAAGGATACCTCCGATCCTAGTAGCTATCGACCTATTAGTTTATTTAGCGTTCCCTTCAAAATTTTAGAACGACAGATCCTTTCTTTTAAGAATTGAACCGAATAATTCATTGCAAAATTGCCAAGAGTGTTTCAAAAAGAATAGAAATTGCTGCGATCAGATTCTGAGTCTCACCACATTTATTGAATCGGTTTTTAATAAGAAATTAAAAGCCGGTACAGCTTTTGTGGATGTATCTGCTGCATATGATACTGTTTGGAAAGATGGTTGGATTTTTAAACTTTATAGTCATCTGAAATGGGGAAAAATGGTCAAATTGTCAGATGCTGTCAGACAGAAGGTTCCATGTTTTTATCGACGATAATAGTAGCAAATTTGGAACAATGAATAATGGTCTTCCACAAGGATCAGTCTTATCACCTCTTCTTTTTATTTTATATCTATGTGATATCCTTACAACATCTGTATTGTCCCGAACAAAAAACATTTTTTGCTGGTTTATGTTTTTCATTTAAGTGATAAGGGAAAAAAATCAACAAACAAAAGATTGTCAACAATAGATGCCAAGATTTCTGACGATGCATGTCTTTATCAATAGATTTTTCATCATCAAGACTTTAACGTCAACAATAAAACACTTGTGACAATTGATGTCAAAATCTTCGTGCTATGATCATCTATAGTTCCAGACTGAAATATTCCACCCCAAAAATAGAAATTAATTTAGAGTGAATTCATTGAATGATAAAAGTTTTTCCTTCATAAAAACAGAAGGACAACGTGTTGTGATCCAGGGTCTATTTCTCTAGACCATCGTTAACATATTTCTGAAGTTTTTATCATTGCGAACTTTCAACTAGAAGGAAGAAGAAAGAAAGATACCCCATATCAAATAAGTTTTGATTTAACGGCACCTCACCGATTGTAAAATAAAAATTCATTGATCTACCAATTCCCATTAATGGTCGACTTCCACTCGACTTGTTATTCTGGTTTCATTTTTCCGTTGGTGGCCAAACGGACTGATATGATGAAAAAGCCTGCCGCGAAAATTATGCTCTTCTAATTATGAACTATACGGGAAAAAAATGTCGACTTCAGTTGTGCCTGTTGAATAATTGAAGGAACTGTCTCAAACGTGGGCGCTGTAGAGACGAGCATTTAGCAGCTTCGTGATTAACTTATTGAAGTAGCTTTTCTTGTTAGTTTTTTGCTTTGATAGAGTTGGATGAATCGTGATTGTTACTTTGTTGTTTGACTCGTTTAGAATGTACATTTTCACAATGTTTTTCTTTCTGAGCTCTTGTTCTACTTAAATTATAAGACTCGTTTTGCCCAAATGTCTGTAATTTTCGAATTTTGAGCCGAAAATGGTCTTAAACGATAGGGATAGACTCCCTGATGACGAATTCGTGGTTCATGCAAAATTTTGTGGCCATCGTAATACCAAAATCATAGAAAATTCAATTGGAATATTGAAAATAAGAATCTTTATATTCCAATAACAGGATATCCGAATCGAGTGATATTTCTTTGGTGTATGTAAACTGATATACTGAATTTTCATGCAAAATTTTGTAGCCATAGTTCAGAATGTACATTGTCACAATATTTTTCTATTTTATCACTAAAGTTCATTTTATTCGTAAAGCAATTTTTCTCAAAAGTTTGGGGCCTATAGAGTTCCCCGCACATATGACTATAGGTTTGATAGATACCTCAGTGAGGGAACACCTTTATTCAAATATTGGAAGAAGGCATAATAAATTATTTATAAATTGTTGATTGAGGTTTCTTGGGTTTTTCTAGCACTTAGTTTTACCAGTAAATAGTTATTTACTTTTCATAAAATATATATTTATCCCGACATATGTTTCGGCCCTATTATGGCCTTTTTAAAGGAGAATACAACTATCAATAATTCACTCACTATTTTCGTCAATATATTATTTCATTAAATCTTCTCTGTGTGTTTTGGTCATCTATCTTGATGTGTCTAACATTTAAATTGAGGAATTTTGGTATGAGCTCTGAGTTTTTACATTGCAACAGAAATATACGTCGGTTCTTCTGTTTTACCAATTTTGACTTCAATTTCTCAAGCTTTTTTATATTTTGTGATGTTTTATGATTGTTGTATGTATAATTGATGTTAACTTCCATTTTCACCCGGAAGATTATATATTTTTCGTTGTTTGGTTTTCTTGTGCTCTTTAATCTATAAATTGTTGATTGAGGTTTCTTGGGTTTTTCTAGCACTTAGTTTTACCAGTAAATAGTTATTTACTTTTCATAAAATATATATTTATCCCTATTATGGCCTTTTTCAAGGAGAATACAACTATCAATAATTCACTCACTATTTTCGTCAATATATAATTTCATTAAATCTTCTCTGTGTGTTTTGGTCGGCTATCTTGATGTGTCCATTTTCACCAAACAACGAAAAATATATAATCTTCCGGGTGAAAATGGAAGTTAACATCAATCATACATACAACAATCATAAAACATCACAAAATATAAAAAAGCTTGAGAAATTGAAGTCAAAATTGGTAAAACAGAAGATTTTCTTATGAGTAACTGTTTTTATAGTTTAAAAGAATTTTTTGCTTATAAATGTGTTTAATGTTTTTCTTCTGTTTAATTATGTGGTTTCTTTATTATAACGTGTATGACAATATCCAATACCTGTATTTCAAGGTCCATGGAAATAAATTATATCTATCTATCTATCTATCTTAACCGACGTATATTTCTGTTGCAATGTAAAAACTCAGAGCTCATACCAAAATTCCTCAATTTAAATGTTAGACACATCAAGATAGCCGACCAAAACACACAGAGAAGATTTAATGAAATAATATATTGACGAAAATAGTGAGTGAATTATTGATAGTTGTATTCTCCTTTAAAAAGGCCATAATAGGGCCGAAACATATGTCGGGATAAATATATATTTTATGAAAAGTAAATAACTATTTACTGGTAAAACTAAGTGCTAGAAAAACCCAAGAAACCTCAATCAACAATTTATAGATTAAAGAGCATAAGAAACCAAACAACGAAAAATAAATTATTTATTTAGTTTAGTGCAATTTCTATCGAAAAAGTGGTATCTATTGATTAATACCGAGTTTAATATTGATTTAATATTTCAATCATGTTACAGAGGTGATACTTGCACCCATTTTTCCTTCATCAAAGTTTTTGTTTTGTTTTTTTCGATGAAATTAGACGAAAAAAATTAGTTCAACGGAAAGAAGCCTTCGTTATGAACATTTCAGCTTATTTTTTGTAAAAATCCTAGCGTCCTATTACAAGAAACCGGATTATAAGCAACATAAAAACGTTGTTATATGCATCCAAATAAGCATAAAAAAATGCTTGAAATATGCACGAAAATTTGCAGAATAAACAATATTAAATAATGAATTCTGGGAACTAAAAAAAAAGAAAAGGTATTTTCATTTCAAAATCAACATATCAATTAATCTTAATAATATGGTATTAAAATTTAATCAAATGTCTTTAAAACGTTTTGCAATTAAATATTGTTCCAAATGTTCAATTGTTAAATTTGAATACTTTTGTATGTGGAAAAGGTTCGCTCCACATCTATGGACGTAACTGGGCAGAATTTGAACCCTGGTGCTATGTTCTCCCTTATAGTTTCAAGTAAAACTTCTGCCGTCCCATTAATAAAACTCTCGATAAGAGAATCTTCGTAACCTGGATTTCCTTGCAACATCCTTTCAAACTTGTCTTGAAGTTTATTTGGAAATGCCAATAGCAACGTGAAATTCATTTGGAGTATTTTACCCATTATTAGGATACTCGTAGCGCTCGGCTACTAATACTGCGTTTCGAAATGCGATGAAAGTGATTTGCAAATCTGTCAAAAGTCACAATTATTAGTATTGCTATTCAATAGACCTCATGTTTAGTGGAATTCAGTCGGATTCAGCACTCTTATCGCATTTCGGAACGCAGGGAAGAAAATACGTAACGAGAATATGCATAATAACTGGATCTTAGCCAAAATATGAAAATACCGCTGAAGTCTCAAATATGCAATAGTATATGCAATTATGCAAATGCATATAATCCGGTCTCTAGCTTTTACATGAAAAAATCATATATTCCAACTATGTTTTCACCTATGAAGTGCTCCTGCCAAAATCTTTGCACTTATTTGTCAGGAGCAAATTGGTTTAGAAAAAGTATTGCCTTACAGTAAAACTAAAAAATGAAATAAATGAAAAGGTGTCTATATCAGACACCTTCTTCAGACAAACTTGTAAAATATTCGGAATTGTGTGTTTTTTCATTTGCAGTCTAATTGACTTAACATTATCATCGATTTTCTTTTTTAGTTTTACTGTTAGGCAACAATTTTCTCAAAACCAATTTGCTCTTGACAAATAAGTGCAAAGATTTTCGCAAAAGCACTTCATCTTAATTTCTCATTTTTCAATTATTTCTGTTTCAGAGACTGGGAGTGAAAACCTAAAGAGTTTTTTAGAAATACTAGAAATACCCATTCAAATAACATCGCTCAAACTCCAAAACGCAACCTGTACATTTGAAACCATAACCTAATGAGCATGTCCATCCGCCATACAAGCAGCGAATTCCACAGAATAATATGAAACCTCGGCATGAGTCAAAGAACTAATCCCGATACCGATCCCACGCTCGTCCAAGTGTGGACCAACAGCAGAGCGCAAAAAGTACTACAACATCAATGGATTGGAAAATAGAACCTGTAGTAAAAGGGCCCCCATTCAGTTGCCGGATCTCGTTTCATTCATGGTCCATGCCAATTCTGTAATAACAAAACGTAAAACAACATTAGGCATTCTTGGAGCTAGGCGAATTACGAGCTCCAGGAAAAGAATTAATCATTTATGTACACGTCTGCATACCTGACGCTGGTTTATAGATTTTCGTGGGCGGCTTTATGGTACTTATTGTCGATAACTCTTAAGGAATGGTGACTAGGAAGAAATCTAGATGTTGAACTCGATTTGATGGGGTATTTAAGTGTGAGAATTCGTTCACCATATTTTATTTGTAATCGGTGATACACTCACCGGCAAAATAATCGATCCACTCATAAAATCGATGAAGTTTGTTAATTCATAAATACAGTGGAACATCCCTATAACGAATGTCTGTATAACGAATTTCTCTGTACAACGAATTTCTCTGTATAACGAATTTCGTACAAGACATTGCACCTTGAATCCAAATTCCATGTTAAAAACACCCTCTAAAACGAAGTAAATTCTCTCTATAACGAAATATTCAAAGAACACACTCTTTGAATGGGTCTTGGTACGAAGGTATAAGGGTGGGTTTTTTCCGAAATTTTTCCGGACGTACGTAATAAACCCCGACCTTAAACTAAATCATTATAGCAGGCAGAGAGATCCTTCTGAAACAGATTTGAATACATTCCTGGCTGTTTGGTTTCAATCTAACCATTACGCTTGTGTAAAAAGTTGTGCGAAAATGTCTAAAAGCAAGTGCTTAAGTTTGAATGATAAACTTAAATTTTTCAGTGAAGTCGACCGCGACATTGCCGACTATAGAAACGAATTTTCTGCATAACGAAATTTCTTTATAACGATTTTTTTTTCGGATTTAGCGCTTTCGTTATAGGGAAGTTCCACTGTATGTTATTTCAATTCCAATTCGATTGAATTTTTTTTTCAATTGTAGGTATGTTCATCCTTAATCAATCACCAGTTTTGAATTTCAAGAATTTATACAGGGTGCAACAAAATCTGTTTTTTTTAACCTAACTCGGGTGTTTTCCAGTCGCTCCACCGTGTGATTTCTTATTTCATCATCAAGACACATCTTCTCTTGATAATTAAATTATTCCTTTATAACAATTGTTCAATTTTTGTTAAAGCTACAGTATAAACAGAACTATACAAAATTCAATTGGAATATTGAAAGGAGAAAACTTCATATATCCATAATAAAATGTCCGATTCAAGTGGAATTCATTTTGAAATTGAAGATAGATATACTGAACGTAAAATTTCAAGAAGATGACCCTCAACTGAACCATAGAAAATTCCATTGGAATATTGAAAAGTAGAATCTCCATATTTCCATAACAAGAAATCCGATTCGAGTGAAATTCATTTTGTCTATGAAGATTGATATACTAAATGCTCATGCAAAATTTCAAGAGAATCGCATCATCAAAACCATTGAAATTGATTTTTTTTAATTGTCAAGTTTTTACAGATTTCAGTTCCTGAATTATTTCCAGAATATTATTCCGATCGTGGCGATCGTGCTGAGATTTTGCATTCATATATTTAGTATCTTATAACCTCATTGCTCCACCAATGAACGAGCTTTCAAAAAAACCTGCTCAGAACTTTCTTAAAAATTAAACTACGACATACACGATCTTTGTAAGGAAGCTGTTTCGGATCCATGTTTATATGAACTTTTTTTCATGAATTGAGCTGGGATATCTTCCTTTGGCATTTGATGAGGTTATTCGGTAACACCGTGTTCATAAAAAACATTTAATACACAACTATTATTCAAACATTTTAATAGTTCCAGAGAATTCTATGTAGGAAATGGAACTCTGTCATTAAACTTCCTTTGCACAGCTTTGTAAATAGACCAAGTAGTTAATGGTGTTATCAGAAGTTTTCCTGCAAAATTCAAAGATACCCTTAACATCCAATTTGATATGAAACACTCATTCTCTAAAGCTCAATATAGACATGAAACACTGAATTATTCACCTTCGCAATTTGTCCACAATAAACCCCATCGTTAAATCTCAAACACGAATGGTTATCATACGAAAGACCATTCTTAATGACTAATTTTACGACAGGTAAATTAAAGCACAACACCGAGACGTGAAAATCACTACAGACTTCACCCCGAGATACCTCCAGCATAAATTCAATCCCACATCTCTAATTGTTCTTTAATAGTCAATCATATACCGAAAAACTTTGCCCAGGAAACCGCAAAAGAGTTTTTGCACGTCTCATCGAACAATAAGGATCTCAATTGTGGACCTCCCGAAAGTGAGGTAGGCCATATCAAATAGAGTAGAAGAACTAATGTCGTGCTATTCGCTCCTTTTGTGGTGTTTACAAAGCATTAAGACTACTACAGAATCGACGAATTGTGTGATGTGTGGTTAAGGACTATTATTTATTGTGCTTCCTTCTTTCATTCATATTGAGATGGTATGGGAAGAAACTTCTTGAGTGTACGTACGGCTTTGGTTCAGGTTAAACAAACTCTTTTTATGGATGTACGTATATCTTTCATTTGTGAATTTTTTCCACTTCCTACTAGAACCTATTCGAGTGTTTTCCAGGCAAAAATACTTGCAATCCAAAGATGAATTGACAAAAACCTGGAAAGAAACTATCAAGGATGTGATCCATTCTGAAAGTCAAGCTGCTATTAAAGCACTGAACACCTATATCATCGACTCAAATCTAATATGGGAGCGCCGAAGAAAACTCAATGAAAAAGTCAAGAATATTCAAAGTCTCTTAGTCCGAATTTCTGGTAACTAAGGAATCAAAAGGAATGAAGAAACACACTAGCCAGAAATACCTTCTACTTACTTTGCCAGATCTCTTCTTACGTATAGGCAAATGCACCTATAAGATTGAGTTTCTCGAGAAGAAAGAAACTGGGAGAGAGGCATTCTGGAAGAATCTTCCGAAAATGGATCATTTCAAATACTTTCTTGGTAATTTTAAAACTGCGATGTCCAAAAAATATTAGGATCCCATCAAGAACAAGTTACAGTGACAAAATTATGTCAAAATTAAATAAAATAATATTAGCTGAATAGCCACAACGACTTTATTCCAGAAGATATCAAAACAAAATATAAAGTAAATGTCCTTGGTCCATGGCTCAAATGTTATGTTAGGTACACCCTGTATAAGTGCAACATCCACTGAAATTAATCAATGAAAACCCTATGAATGACTATTGTAGTAACTATGTATATTGGAATAAATGCATTGTTCATATTTTTTATCTTTACGCAGTACCTGTGGTATAGGTGATGAATATTAATTTCAATTCTTTTTTCATCACAAAGGGAAGCTATCTGATTATGTAAAGTTTGTTTAACATAGCATAAAGCATAAAGTGAACAATATGGAGATTCTAATAATTGCATTTTATATTAATTATATCTGATCTATTTTGAGATTCAAATGAGACGCTGACTTGAAAAAAGGGTTTAGAAAATGTATGGATTATCGACATATGAAGAAAATTCTAGGTAAGCTTTTATTATCATAATAAAAACGAAGAAATGAAAGATAATCAGTTTCAATTTGGTAATCCGAGTGTAATACATGTAGATTTAATAGCTGATCCCTCGAATAAAGTTCCTGGATTTGATCTTCCAAGGAAAATATGGACTGTTCCTAATCGTATAAGAACAGGTCATGGTCATTGTAATAGCATGCTTTTCAAATGGAATTCAGTCGACAGTCCTAGTTACGAATGCGGAGAAGCAGGGGAGATAATAGAACATCTGATAAATAATTGTTCCATATTTAAATTTCAGGATGGCTTGAGGGCTATACATGATGTTACTGAGTCTTTTTGAATTGGGTTGTTTATTTTAAATCGTTTTAATAGAGTTTCTATCATTTTATTCTTCTGTTGCTTTTTTCTGCTCCGATTTTTTCGTTTCAGATTCAGAATTCCGAAGGCATCTTGGAGAGGATTATCGGTTGAAGTCAATGAAGAAATCCTTCATTATTCAAATAGTTTTTATGTTTTATTTTTGTTAGAACGGCGAGACAGGGTTTTTTCTACTGAGGTTTTTCCCTGATCTCTGGTATAATACGTGAAAATAGTATGATACCCCGTTTTGCACTAACCTCAGTTAGGGATTTTTGTTTTTGTTTTATGTATTGTATTATGTTAGCTCTTGATTTCAAAAGAATATATATTACCAAATAACAAGTGCTTGTTATTTCTATAAATTGAATAAGCATTCAATCGGTATTCAAGTAATGTGAATTAACATCTGAAATGCGCCAAACCGACATGGACGGCATTCGACAAAAAATCTCGAAAAATGGAGAATCTAGATACCGAATCTTGGTTCGCTCCATTTTAATGTGAATTTTATTGGAAATTCTCCACTTGGCGCCGCCTAAAACCCGTATTAACTCCCTGAGAATATGTGAAATACTCAAAAAACCCGAAAAATAAAACAAATAAGAGTGTTCCACGTCATTCTAAATCAACACCAACCCTTCTGGACTCATTCACCACCGAATGTTGATAGTATTACATGAGAAACATGACAAAATTCCAAATATTGTAGTAATTAAACCGTCTGTGGCCTTAGCGACAGCGCCAGTGGCGTACAGCGGCAGATATCCTGTTGCCGAGACGTAGAGGATGCTCCCAAATGTGGCTCTAGTTCATCCTCTGCCAAGGTCAACTTTATCTACGACTTCTCGGTGATAAAATATTTGGTTAATTTCGATAATCCGTTGTCATGGCATGAATGGACAATAAGTATTCGATTGGAGTTTGGAGGAGAGAACAAGCCGTATTGATTAGGAAATACAGGAATTTCAGATGACATCAACTGCTTTATGAGCTATTTTGGAATATTGATATTAATTGGATATAGCTAAGGAACTTCAGACGAAGATATAATCATTATTAGCTTTTGAATACGACCGTTTTCAACTTTTTACTTCCACAACGTTTGCCTTCGATTGTGAAGAAAAAACTACCAAAATTCGATTCATCTGGAATATCCAAGTTGTCTTCTTTTGAAATACTCATACAAAATATGAGTAACAGAAGAACAATTTCAGCATAAATTAGTGTATTTTAAGTAACTCATGTTATCGCCAGATAACTTTCAAAACCACATCATGTTTCACAGCTGCAGCAAAGTTCTTCACATTTTCTGAGAACATTCAATTTTTTCTCTTTTTTCTTCTGGAATTTAAGTGGACATTCAGAGCAACGTGTTGAAATTAATGTTTTTTTGATGGTTTTAATCCCTTATGCAGCTTTATTAGAGTATGAAGGCATTTCAAGTGCAGTAGATCAAATTTAACTGTAGTTTGATACGTAGAGGTGATAACTTTGGTGATACTTTTATTACTTCCTGTTTCCTCCTATGCATTCTCAAGATATTCTGCCAAGAAAAGAATAATTATTGTATAAATCAAACAATCCAATCGTTCAATAAAAATTGAATAAACACATGCTGAGTGTTGTTATGGCGGATGATTACCCTTCAGTAGGTTCCTGTAGTGGCTCGAACAGAAGATCCGAAAAATCATCGCTTGGAAGGTCAAAGAGCAAAGAATTCAGTATTTGATGTCTGAATATGGAAGGTATTTGTTTTAATTTTGTAAAAACAACAGGGCAGGAGTTTTTCTACTGAGGTTTTTCGCTGAGCTCTTGTAGCATACGTAGAATAGTATGTTACTGCATTTGCACCAACTTCAGCTAGAAATTTTCTTGTTTTATGTATTGTATTGTTTTAGATCTTGTTTCAAAAGAATATTTATATTTTATTACACTAAAACGAAGACAGAGTTTTTTACTCAGGTTTTTTCTGTGCGTTCTTATTCATGCGTAGAAATGTAATGTATTTTGTTTCAATTTTTTCCTGCTTATACTGTAGGTACTGTTCATTGGTATATTGCAAATTAAAATTTATTTGTTGATCTGTTTCTTTTCTGATAACCAAAGACCTGTTTTCCAATAATTTGACAAGTAGAAACTACGCCATTAATAAAAATTGAACGATACACGCTTCAAGAACTCATTGAAATTAGAGGTGATCACAATTGGCCACCGAGATCTTGTGATTTAACACCTTGCGGCTTCATTTTTTGTGGCCACGTGAAAGAAAAGGTCTACGCTCTACGCCAATAGCTCAGCGTCGATTCAATTCGTGAGGCTATCCAGAACATAGCGCAGCCACTTTGCGATTCGGTTTTGGAAAATTTCATTAAAAAGAAATGGTGCTGTAAGCGTGGTCGTGGTCATTTGCGTTATTTTCCACTATAATGACTTCATCTTTATAATGAAATAAACATCCGATCATTCATATTGAAAAAAGGTATTTTTCTTTGAATATCAAAATGACACCTCTTATTGGAAAACCCTTTACAGTATAGACTGAAGGAATAATCTGATTAACATTTCCCAAGATATTCAAACTTGACTTGCCACTTGTCCCATCAGAATAAAGCTTATGTTCTGAGTGCTTTCTAGAAGCTTTTTCTAGAAACTTCTATCCACCTTCATCTCCGCCACTGACGTCCGGAGAAACCCTGAGAACGAGGAGAGGAATTCCTGATCGGCGTTTATTTATTTATATTCAGTTCTTGGTATCTCTCGAGCGGCACTTTTGGTTCTTATCTGGTTGTTAGTGTGCTCCGCTGGCGGCCCACCCAATCCAGCCCTCGACGAGGGTGACTTCCAGGAATCACCGGCCCTTTGCGATTGCTCACATAAATATCATGCCCTCTAACTTGTTCACACAACTTGTCTGTCTCTCCCATCCCCCGAAGAAAGCCCATACCAGCTGAGTTATTGCGGTATTCTGGAATTTCGAAATCTGATATTCACGCAATTTTTGGATGATTTAAACCCATTTAGATTCCTAAACGCATTGCTGGATTTGTTGATATTCATTAGTTGCGCCTGAAAGGGACAAGGGCTTAAACTGGATTCCACGAAAGAGCAATCACTTAGGCTGATGAAATGTTATAATTTCTGTGAAACTTTCAGAACATTTTTGACGAAAACTATCGACTCAAATCGAAGGTTTGTGAAAACCGTTTGTGGTCTGTGTTCCGAATTAGACTATCAATGATGAAGTCAGGGTTCTCAACCAGAAGGAACTTTCTCCTTTCAGCAAATTGTGACATGACTAGGAGTAAATTTTTTGCTGAAAGGTATTATCATGAAAAAGGTTGACAGTGGTCTAGTCAGTGTTCTCAACCAGAGGTATTCATTTCATTTCAGGGAAATTAACTCAAGGAAAAAGAATTTTTTTGTTGAATCATTGAAATGATTTCGCATTTTTAGGTGTTATTATCCAGATTTTCAAATAATGTTCTGATTAATGTCCCAAAACCCAGAATTTTTTTTCTGGGAAACTCTTCATATAGGAAGATGGAGTTTTTTGTTGAAGAAGGTAAAAGACACACGAATTCCAACGAGATGGCAATGTAGATTGTTGAGAGGATATGGATTCCAATGCCACTTTAAGGTCTACAATGTCCCATCAGAGCTGTTTGAGAGCTTCAATGAACAATATTATCTCAAACGACTTTAAGGAGGATAAATCCGCGTTTCTTCTATAATTTCAGACGCAGGCTCCCAATAGCCAGGCAATCTGCAACTTAGTTAACAAAAGTTTTCTTCTCTTCCCTACAGAAAATATTGGAAATCATGAAAGTTTGAAATATCGAGTTTTGGGAAAAATGCCATTTGATCGGTGAAATTCTGAATGTTTCCAGATATCGATTAGAAAGTATTTTTTCTGATTCAGCTACCTCGAAAACCTATAAAAACTTACCAAATTCGGTAAAGTTCGACATACTTTTCAAATAAATTCAGTTTATAGATTTTGCATTTTTCATTTTCGAGTTGCGTTTCAGAGCACCTGCGTAATGCAGTTCGCTTCGGATCGATGAATTTTCAACTTCAATCGATTCATAAGACCGAGCTTAATAATTATCAGTGATAACCGTTTCAGTAGAACCTACAGAATATTTGCAAAATGCTGAAATATAGCGTTTTAGGGGGGGGGTCAACCCCTTAGCTATTTTTCGTCCAAAATTTCAAAATTTTATATGATCTTTTTATGTGCTTATATTGGAGGACACTGAAAAAAATATGCAATTCATTTTTCATTCCGACCCTTCAAACAGAAATTATGAAACTTTGAAATATCGAGTTTTGGGAAAAATGCCAATTGAACGGTGAAATTCTAAATGCTTCCAGATATCCATTCGAAAGTTTTTTTTTTAATTCAGTTCCCCCGAAAACCTGTAAAAACATACCAAATTCAATAAAGTCCGCCATACTTTTCAAATAAACTCAGTTTCTAGATTTTGCATTTTTGATTTTCGAGTTGCGTTCGAGAGCGCCTGCGTAATGCAGTTCGCTTCGGATCTATGAATTTTCAACGTCAATTTATTCATAAGACCGAGCTCAACATTTATCAGTTATAACCGACTCTGTATATCCAACAAAATTTCTGCAAAATGCTGAAATATAGCGTTTTAGGGGGGGTCAACCCATTAGCCATTTTTCGTCCAGAATTTTAAATTTTTAGATGGTCATTTTTTGTGCTTATATTGAAGGGCACTACAGACTGAGAAAGAATATGGAATTCCTCGTGGAATTCATATTGGATTCCGGCAGTCCATCGTTTCTCAGCAACTACATATGTATAACCATATATAGGGGCGGCAAAATTTCAACCTTACGCGGGCAGCATATACCCTAGGAACGACTACTTGGTCACACCAAAATGGTGTCTACTTCATCGAAGTAAAGGCGACGACAGAATGTTCAATATTTCTTCATGTTAAGAACTTTGATGAGTCGTCTGGAAATAAAACTGCAGTTCGAACTATTCTTAATTGTATTCCACAATGAAACTTATCCAAAGAGCTAAAGGGCATCCCTTGATCGACCACACAGTCTCAACAGCTCAAGAAGGTTCGGCCTCACCGTGAGACGGTCCTTCGGACGAATTCTCTCGTCCTTTAAAATTCCGTGTGGGGCCCAACCCCTAGGCGACCCATTAACTCGGCGCTGCGCATAATATGCTAATCGAGATGAGAATAATATCTCATCGGGAATTATCATATTATCTATACGCATCGAGAGGTGTAATAAAATTGTTCGTCTGACCGCGCCGACCAACGAGCTCTTCGTCGCGCGAACAAAATGGGCAAAATGTATGGGTTATCTACGGGGGTGGGTTATTAAGTGCGGTTATCAATGAGAAATATTAATGACATAAAGAAATCAGTAATATCGAGCACTAAATGAAAGATATGATTCTTCTTCATTGCTAATACAGTTTCATGAACTTCCTGGATTAAACAAGTAGTATTATTCCTTTGTTTCTTACCGACATCCAAATATCTTTTGGATCTTGCTGTTTCAAAGTTCCGAAGGAACTCAGTGGAACGATCCATCCCTGGGAGATTCCGCCAGAGTTTTTCCTTTTCGGCTTTTTCTTTCTCCAGAATCTCCTTCTTATAGGTACATTTACTTATACCACAGAAGGGTTCTGTGCCAATGAGAGACATTCGTGCGCCCTCTTTGACAAGTGTATTGGCCTCTTCGTTTCCTTTGATTCCCGAATGGTCGGGAATCCAGATTAAAAAGACCTTATTTTTCTTGCCTACCTCATTGAGTTTCGTTCCGGCACTCCCAGATCATCTTTTAGTCGATGACGTAGAGCCTAGTGCTTTAATAGCAGCTTGACTATCTAAGTGTATGGCTATATCGCACTTCTGATAGTTTTTTTCTAGATTTATATCTAGACATCTTTCAATAACTAAGATTTCCGCTTGAAAGACGCACATACAGGAGCCTATCGACACTGCACACTTGGTACTTGGCCCGTATATCCCAGCATCATATCCTGTAGAGGTTTTGGAACCATCTGTATACCATTTTATGTTATTTTCTTTGATGTTATAGTCTGCGTATGCCCGTTCCCATTCCTCTCTTCTAGTTAGTATCGCAATATACGTGATGCATTTACTGGAAAAAAGATATTTATATTATCTGATAGTAAAGCAGCGTAACAAGCTTTCGACTTCGCGATAGTAGGGTCAAAGCAAGTCTGGGATGTGCAAAATGTCACTCATTGCACTCTGGCTAAACAATCAGGTTAACCATGTATGGGTACCTGGTGGAGTGAACGGTAACGAAATACCAGACCAACTTGCAAGAGAAAGATATAACATCTTCCAGTAGTTGTGGAAAAAGGGTGATAAGAACAAGAACTGTCCTACTTTACGACCTGGACCAAAAAAGTCATCCTACTCAGTATTTGCAATTGTTCAGTTGTTCATAAGGAAAGGCGGTAACAACATGCTTTGTATTTTCTTTTAGAATGAACCCAGGATATAGCAGGGTACAGTAAGATCTTGTTGCTGAAATGGTAAATAGCGCAGGGTTGTAGAATACACCCTAAGGTCAAGGTATTGCAAGTCCTACTCACCATTATATAATTTTTGGCTCCCCTTATGAGTTAGTAACTAGTTTCATTTCTTTTTTCATATTTATGTGTGTTTCTAAAACACACTGCTGCTGCTGAATAGTTACCTAAGAGTTTCAGGGTTGTATCTGGTTTTGGTTTTGTTTCCCAAGTAAGATATTATGTCTTTTCCCTGTTGAGTTCAAATCTAGTTGAGTTGAACCACTGTTTACCCTGCTTCAGGATACCCGATGACAATTCTCCACACTCTTTTCAAGTAGTACCAATAGCAGCAAAGACTTCTGTACTCTGTGACTTTTCTTTTGGAGGTAAGACAGGTCGTTTATGTGTATTGGAAAGTTCGTACACCCTCAATACTATCTTCTTGAATAACAATAAATAGCCAGTTTCCAGTTTCCCTCACATCTGATCACTCAAGATGAAAACCAAGAATGCGTGCACATTTCGCGATTAATTTGCGCAGTTTACTGTTAATTCGTCTTGCCATCTATTCCAGTGTTTACCCGGTTTACCGGAAACAGTAATGGTCTAGAAGTGTGCTAGGGTGAAGCAACAAAAACACAGTACTCTGTCCAAAAATAAATAATCGATGAATTCAGACTTATTCTCACTTTTCCTATTTTGTCTTATCCTACATGAAGCAAAAGTAGCAAACAAAAATTTTCTATGGAATATATTACAGTTGTAATAGGGAAACATACTCATTTCATTTCCAGAATATAGATTGTTTATTTCTCGACAAACTTAGGATGGGCAAGACTAAAGATGTGTGTACCTTAAGAATCTCGTGGGTAGTACGCCCTCAATTCTATCTTCCAGAATGATAGTTGATAGTTTACAGAGGGGTTACAGTTCACTGCGACCTTAAGGTCTATTGTGCCCCCTTACAGAGCTGTTCTGGCCAAAAACCTTCACAGCTCGCCTTCCAGTTCCAGAGATCTAATGAAATCTAGTAACTGTGAAGGCTTCAACGAGGCTAGTTCCTCACTCTTGCAAGTTTCTTGTCCAAGGCATTTCCTCCTCAGGCTCGTAATGCCAAGGCATTCCGTGACTAGGTGAATGGGGGTTTCTTCCTTTCCAGAATGATACAACTCAGCCAAGAATGAACTCGAGTTTCCCTCGTATCTGAGGCTGAAGATTAAAAACCAAGAATGCGTGCCATTTCTCGATTAATCTGCGCAGTTAAATGTTAATTCGTCATGCCATCTAATCCAGAGTTTACCCTGTTTACCGGAAACAGTAATGGTCTAGAAGCGTGCTAGGGTGAAGCGACAGAAACGCAGTTCTTTATCCATGATCGATATTGGATATTGATCGATCGATTGATCGCAGGAATGCAAATATGTATTCTTGCTTATGAGTTATTGTCCTGACAGTGGCGCCGCTCTGACGGGGCAGGATATGGTCTTCGGTTTAGGACGTAAAACACCCACACAGTCGTATATTTTACTTCTTTCTTCGGTCACTTCCCGATATTTATTATGTAACATCTAGGATGTGGAAAATATCGATGACGTTTAGATGGTGAGATTTCAGCTTGGCTCGATACTGCTTTGTTTTATTCGACGTATCATAGTCGATAAATTCAATGTTATGCAGGGTGATCGATAAATCAAGAGAACAGCAAAAAGGATCTGAAGGATCTTTCAATGAGAGCCCAAGTCTTCAGTATTCATTGAATCATGGTTCTAGTTTGTCGATTCATAAAATATACATTTGGCAATTATGCATGAAGAAAATATCTTGTACTTAAATGATCGCCACGGTTTTGTTGGCATGTGCGTACCCTTCTGACGAAATAATAGTGTAATCAAATACATGTGGTGGTAAAAGGGTTTTCCAATAAGAGGTGTTATTTTGAATAGCCTGCTATTTCGGTAGATGTCAAGTTTGCAGCTGTCATTTTGGTGGAAAAATTTGAGCTTTTGGGACAAGTTAGTAATGTGAAGAATAAAAGCCGTGCACGTCGCTCAAGAATAGCCCAGAATATAGCTGCTGTAGCCGAAAGTTGTGAAGAAAACCCAGGTTGGTCCATGCATCGTCGTTCTTTGGAATTAGGCATTACACCGTATTTTGCATACAGATTTGGGTCTTAAGGCTTATAAAGTTCAGTTAACACAGAACTCAAGCCGGCCGATCATCAACAACGTCCTGTCTTTGCTGATTTTGCTGATTGGGTCGTAGAAATGTATAAAATGATCCGGAATTCCATCGAAAAATAATTTTGAGTGATGAGGCCCATTTCCACCTCGGTGGCTTCGTCAACAAGCAAAATTGTGGCTCGGAAAACCCAAGAGTTATTGTTGAAAAGCCTCTCTATCCTCAACGTGTGACTGTTTGGTGCGGTTTATGGTCCGGCGGAGTCATTGTACCTTACTTTTTCAAAAATGAGGCTGAAGCAACAGTTACGGTGAATGGATTGCGCTATCCAGAGATGTTGTATGATTTTTATGGAAGAAATTGGATAATATTGATCTGGACTACGCAACGTTTACTTCCAACAAGACGGCGCTTCGTGTCACACAAGCAACGAAACCATTGATCTTTTGCGGGAAAAGTTCCCGCGCCGTGTTATCTCTCGAAGAGATGATCACAATTGACCACCGAGATCTTGTGATTTAACCCTTGCGACTTCTTCCTTTGTGGCCACGTGAAAGAGAAGGTCTAGGCCAATAGCCCAGCGTCGATTCAAGACCGCAACGATGGAATTCGTGAGGCTATCGAAGACATAGGGCAGCCACTCTGCGATTTGGTTATGGAAAATTTCATTAAAAGGATATGGTTCTGTAAGCGTGGTCGTGGTGGTCATTTGCCTGTTGTTATTTTTCACTATTAACGGCAAAGCTTCTTCTTTATAATGAATTAAACGACCGCCTTGACTGAATGATCAGGTCAAATTCCAGAACACCCTGTGAACTTCTCATTTGTAGAAATAAAACCATGCAGAATGCGCACTAAACACCCAGAAAATAAAACTCCTAACCATAAAAAGACTTTAAATGTGACAATTCTGAAGTATCATCCTGTCCCACATTTTTCCATGGAGTTTAAAACCCATGTTTATGTTGTTGCAGGCGCTCTTTAAACTTTAATTCTTTATGCATTCAGTATGACATATCTATCGTAATAAAACTGACGCAAATGGAAGAAATTGGAATTTTCAATGACTGGAAATCGCATCGATGCATTATGTAAAAGATTCCTCGGTCTAGGAATTGCAAGTGTGGTAAATGACTAGAGCGAAATTTTTGGAATTTTAACAGGCGATTCTAGCACACGATTTTTTATTCTTCCGCGAAAAAACGCAGGGTTATCCTCATATCCTGAGAAACATTGAGGCCGCAATATCTTTACTCCGTATGTTATCTGCCGTCGTTATGCAAATATAAGTTGACATATACTCCTGGCTATGCAGCTATTTAAATGTCTGATTATTTTTCAAAGAAGTACATTCCAAAAAAGCTGCAAAATGTATAGGTTATCCATTAATTCTCGAAATTTCGATAGGACCAACAAAATACAGTGGAACTTCCGTATAACGAAAGCGCTAAATCCACACAAAAAATCATTATAAAAAATTTCGTTATAGGTACAGAAAATTTGTTTCCATAGTGGGCAATATTCACTGATAAATTTAAGTTTATCATTCAAACTCAAGCAGTTCCTTTTAGACATTTTCGCATAACTTTCACACTAGCGTGATGGTTAGATTGAAACCAAACAGACAGGGGTGTATTTAAAAACTGTTTCAGAAGGATCTCTCTGCACGCCGTGGTGATTAAGTTTGAGGTCCAGAAAAATTTCTGAAAAACCGACCCTTATACCTTCTTACCAATAACCCAATCAAAGAGTGATGTTCCTTGAATATTTCGTTATAGAGAGAATTTACTTCGTTTTAGAGGGTGTTTTTAACATGAATTTGGATTCAAGGTACAATGTCTTGTACGAAATTCGTTATACAGACGTTCATTATATGGAAGTTCCACTGTATAAAAATTAAACTATGTATTAGATTCCTAATTATACATCTTTAAAATACTCGTGGCAGTTTACATATTTATTGATGTAACATTTTTTTGAATGAATATTTTTGGGATTTGACCATTTTTCAAATAAATAGACTCATAACAATGGGCATGTTTCTAATGATTTCAAGAAAAAATCATTTGTATGGCAGGTTTTCGAAAAAAAAATTATCAAAGTCACTGAAATGAATTAGCGAATTTAAAACGATCAGAATTGGTGGTTGAGTGTGACGTATGCGTTAGCATTCATTTTATTGGTTGGATTTGAATCACAGTTCACAACGATGCCAATTGCCAACTGTGGCAAATCGTCATCCCCACTAATTATGATTAATCATACGTCATAGAAATAGTTATTTAATCAAATAGGTTATTGAAGACAGCTATCAATGGTCAAGATGTTTTGATAGTTCGAGACCATTAGTCGCTAGATTAATAACCGAGTTGATTACAAGATTTTTCCGACGATCTCAACATGAATTGTGTATAAATACTAGATTGAGATATATTCTCATTTTGCACAAGATATACATTTGACATAATGGAATTTCTATGTTCTAGTAGAGTTTTAAACATTTCTTGTAGTGCTTCTGAATACTTTGTAAACGGTTGCCATGAGGACTGCACATTAAAATAGCATAAATTGAGCATTAAAATGATTCGTTAATGTTCAATTTCGTACACATTAAAATAACCTTTTATTTCGAGGTCGTTGGAAAACGCATTTCCAACATTTAATTGGATTTTAATTACTGGAAATTTTTGAGTGAAAAATTAGACATAGACATATGTTTAGCATTATACTCTTAATATTTTCACATGAAAAAACTCTATATTTCAACATACTGGAAATTTTTTTGATGTATCATCAATTCGTTTTCAAACTTTGTGCATTCTGCTATTTTGTTCCTTTGATGATGATATGGAAAATATTTCTCTAAATATCTACATTTCGAATGAACCATTTCTCAATATTTACAACCGCTGTGGTTTTTTATTCACTTGAATATTTCTCATTAGAATTTTTCGTGGCGCCAATTTTTTTCCTTTATGGCGCCATGTCTGCCTATAGACAAAAATTTGTATAACAAATCATTGAAAATAACGTACTTCCTCTAAATTTTTCCAGACCAAATTCCTTTGAATAAATTCCTCATAAATATTATAATTCTAGATCGAAAACAAACAAAAATCAAAATCCATATTCCATTCATAACATTCTTATGAATGAAAATGAAAATTAAAATACTTGGCTGTGCGTAAATACCCCAAGAATACAATGGGAACACCCTGTTAACACGTTTTGAAAGGGAACTACCCAATTAATCCCTACAACGTTGGTCCCACTGTCAAATAAACAAGGGACATAAAGACCGGATGTGCCAGAGTCAAGTCGGAAGTCACTACAACAACTTTGTTCCGGACATTCACGAGCCTGGGTGACCATAAATTTTTCGGTTTTCTGAGAAGCACTTGAAGGAGTCTTGCACATTTTTCGAAACCGGACACCAGGGTTCTGAATTTCGATAAGTAATCGATTCTTGGTCGGCGAATTTTGGCTGGTATTGATTTACTCCGTTTTACAGATATTTTAGTATAAAGACTCGTGAGAAGTTGCTTGGGATGAAAGTTAAGATGAAGTTAAGAAAGTGCAGTTTAATAAGGGTTTCATTTTGTGAATTACACACGTCGTTGGACCCCCTATTATCTCTCGAATGATTGAAAGTAATTTGACATTTTTTTATGTGTATGTGTATTCTTCACTATCTTATCATTTAATTAATACAATTAACCAGCAAAGAAATTTCTAATTTTATAATATAAAGGGTTTTCCAATAAGAGGTGTTATTTTGATATTCAAAAGAAAAAGCCATTTTTCAATATAGGTGATCGGATGTTTATTTAATTATAAGAAGAGGCTATGCCGTTAATAGTGGAAATAACATCAGGAAAATGACCACCACGACCACGCTTACAGGACCATATCCTTTTAATGAAAATTTCCATAACGAAATCGCAAAGTGGCTGCACTATGTCCTCGATAGCCTCACGAATTCCATCTTTGAGGTCTTGAATCGACGCTGGGCTATTGGCGTAGACCTACTCTTTCACGTGGCCCCAAAGGAAGAATTCGCAAGGTGTTAAATCACAAGATCTCGGTGGCCAATTGTGATCAACTCTTCGAGAGATAACACGGTCTGGAAATTTTTCCCGCAAAAGAGATGTTGATGATCGGCCGGCTTGAGCTTTTGTGTTAACTGAACTTTATAAGCCTTAATAAGACCCAAATCTTTATGCAAAATACAGTGTAATGATGTTTGTGGAATGCCTAATTCCAAAGAACGACGAGGAATGGTCAAACCTAGGTTTTCTTCACACTTTCGGCTACAGCAGCAATATTCTCGGCTGTTCTCGAGCGACGTTCACGGGTTTTATTCTTCACATCACTAATTTGTCCCAACAGCTCAAATTTTTCCACCAATTTCTTTATTGCGGTCCGACAAGGTACTTCACGACGACCCAAAAATGTTCGAGTTTTACGAACCGCCTCTGCCAAATTTTCACCGTTTTTATAGTGAATTTTAATAATTGCAATTCATTCTTGAAGCGTGTATCGTTCCATATTTATTAATGGCGTAGTGTCTACTTGTCAAATGTCAAAAAATGACAGCTTCAAACGTGGCATATACCGAAATAGCGGGCAATTCAAAATAACACCTCTTATTAGAAAACCCTTTACTTCCAGGATATACTTATTGAGGTAAAAGCTATCAAATTAAAGTTGAATTATTGCTTAAAAAGGGAAGTAATTTTTCGGTGTTTCACAAACAGTGGTCAGTGTTATAATACTCCTCTATTACTAGATCTTACTCGAAGGAAAAAACTCCTAAGTCAACCAAAACGTGCACAGAATCTTCTTACTTTTCCACAGACGATAATTTACAATCAAGTGTTGATAACAGTTGGAACAAGTCTTGAAGACCATTCCCGTCTTTCTATTTGCCCACAATAAACACTCCGAACCCAAATGAAGCCTCACACGGATTCATAGAGGCAGGCTGAGATTCCTTTTCAGTGGTTGCTTTTTGTCGAGCCGATCATTAATAAGAGAGCGGCGTAAGATTCTTTGCCTTACAATAGGTCAAGGCCCAAAGGTATTCAATGGTCTGCGCTTGGTTAGCTCGCGGGCCAGGATGGCTATCTATGCTCTCTGCTTGGCGCAGGGTTGCCGGAACACACCCAAAACTTGGTGGAGGGTAAGACTTTCCATAGAAATTAGTAATAGGTAATTTATTGCCATCAAAACATTTACACTTATAAAGGGTTTTCCAATAAGAGGTGTTATTTTGAATAGCCCGCTTTTTCGGTAGATGTCACGTTTGAAGCTGTCTTTTTTTGACTTTTGACTAGTAGAAACTACGCCATTGATAAAAATGGATCGATACACGCTTCAAGAAGCAAGAACGCATTGAAATTATTAAAATATGTGAAAATTTGGCAGAGACGGTTCGTAAAACTCGAACATTTTTGGGTCGTCGTGAAGCACCTTGTCGGACTGCAATAAAGAAATTGGTGGAAAAATTCGAGCTGTTGGGACAAGTTAGTGATGTGAAGAGAATATTGCTGCTGTAGCCGAAAGTGTTGAAGAGAAGCCAAGTTGGTCCATTCCTTGTCGTTCTTTGGAATCAGGCATTCCACAAACGTCATTACATCGTATTTTGCATGAAGATTTGGGTCTTAAGGCTTATAAAGTTCAGTTAACACAAGAACTGCCACACAAGCAACGAAAGATTGATCTTTTGCGGGAAAAGTTTCCGGACCATGTTATCTCTCGAAGAGGTAATCACAATTGACCACCGAGATCTTGCGACTTCTTCCGTTGGGGCCACGTGATTCAAGACCTCAAAGATGTAATTCGTGAGGCTATCGAGGACATAGGGTAGCCACTTTGCGATTTGGTTATTGAAAACTTCATTAAAAGAATATGGTCCTGTAAGAGTGGTCGTGGTGGTCATTTGCCTGATGTTATTTTCTACTATTAACAGCATAGCTTCTTCGTTATAATGAAATAAAAATCCGATCATTTATATTGAAACATGGCATTTTTCGTTGAATAACAAAATAACACCTCTTATTCCAAAACTCTTTATTTACAAAAAATAGTAATTTGCGTAACTAGTCCGAAAAAAAGGGATTTCGACAACCGTGTAGATAAACTCTATCGCTGCTACTTTCCATATTTTTTGCGAATAACGATTACAAAACTCAAGATTTTGACAACTAATTTCAAAAGCCTTTATTTCGTTGCTATGGTAATGATCGAATGCAACGTGAATCGTCCCGGCCTAGTAAACACTTTCCGGACCAGGCCAGAAAATGCTATTTTCTCAAGAAAATGAGTGCGGGCAGAGGGTATATCACGGCCCGTTGGCAAAAAAATATTTGAGATTTTCCGGGGTGTTTCTGTTTGATCTTTTCCCTTGAAATATGGTAGAATTCGTCAAAAGAAACCATTTCGCCTAAAATCATTTAATGAAATATTCAATGTAGAGTATTAGTGAATAAGAACAACAAACTTCAGGATGTTCTTGCTCGTCCAAAACTTTGAACGAAATATTTCATTAGGTTACCCTTCAAAATGCACCGTTTTCGAAATACACGGTCTTGAAATTGAAAAAAGTCGTTTTTTGCTAATATCTTTCATCGTAGGTTAGGTACAGGTAAACGCTTTCGTGAACATTTCCAAACCTGTAATCGACCAAACCGGCAACCCTGTTCACTAACTGCCAATTTTCGGCATATTTCAAAACACGTATTTCTCGCCGACATAATTGCTAGGCGCCTAATACTTCCTGGACACTTATATACGTTGAAATCTTAGATTGACGAATGAATCTGGACGCTCCCATGACAGGGCCCATACGAGAATATTGATAAGTCCTCCATTCTTTCGAAATACTTTTTTTGGTTGGGTTGAACCTACCCAACCGCTTAGTTTCAATTTGTTTCAAACCCTTCCCTGTAATCTAGGGGTAATTCCATTTTTTAACCCGTCCATTGATGGGTATATCTCAATTTGTATTATACAGTTTTTCATTGTTTTCTGACATGATGATTCGACTGTGTCCACCCTGAAAATAAAGAAAGAAAATGATTTATTCATGGTGTTATTGTGAGGTGGGAAAATCTTTATAATGCCTTGATATCATGAGGATTTCAAGTATATTATAGAACATTTCACAACCCTTTATCGATCAAAATATTCTGAATTTATTACATTTATAGCAATGAAGTTTATTGAACTTCTTTTCAACCTTCAATACGAGTATATGCAATTTTAACTTAATTTTGTTTTTTATAATTATTATTACGTAATTGAATTAAATATTTGGGACGAAATACCACTTTTTAAATCTCAGGTGCTGAAAGAACATCTTATATATTTAGATAGGCCCTCCTGGCTTCAGAGTAGCTTTTTTCGAATATCGAAGGAACTCCAAAAAAACTTTGAATTCGACACTTATTTTTGAACACTGGGGTGAGGTTACTTTCTCGTGTTTTTTTCTGTTGTTTTGTTCTTTCTGATTTCTCAATGACAAATCGAATGAAAGGAGAGAAGAAATCACACAAGCATTACATATTTAGGGATGCATATGTAGTTTTTCTATTCTCTCGTGTTGTAGGCATAAATGTATGTTAACCCGTTCACATTTTCTTCTATTGATTCTGTGATATATGTACATGCCATGTTGTTTGGTATACGAATAACAGATTTACAATTTTGATTACGCATAAAAAACCGTTCAGGGACACTTTCAAGCATGTATGTATTTATTGAAAATGTTCAAGTGGCATACACTCATATCAAAATGAAACCGTTTCGTAAAAATATCCCTAACGATTAAGTGAAGCTGGCGTCCCTTAATTTTTCAGCAGGAAACAAAAACTTGATAATCCAGCTTTGCCTGTACTAATCAAGTCTGATCATAGACTTTCGAGAACCTACTTGAAATCGATTGTAATAATAATATCCCCCTTATTAGGGGCATAACATTGGCAGATTCACACGTCCACGTCTTAATTTATGATAGTACACTAATTACAGAGGATGCGGGTTCACGTGTCTTCCGATGTTATTATAACTATATTATTATGGGCCGACTCCCCCATGGCCAATGCCAGCCGACCACAGGGTTGCCAGTATGTTTGACTCTATTTTCCCAGCCGAAAAATTCACTTTTCGAAGAAAATCCCCGGAATTTTTTTTTTCTTTCGTTGAATAAAATGGAATGTTTCTAGATTTTCGTTGATAAATTATATTCAGCAAATTCCCAAATAATAATTTAACGAAGGAAATTTGGTATTGTCATAACCTAATGTGAAACAAACAAAAGAATAATGTCATTAGAAGGCATAAGGAAATTGTTTATATTCAATACAAAATAATAGAATCTTTGTAAAATTCTTCATCTTAATTCGAAGCGAAACTAGAAAAAAAGGAAAAAATTCGAAAAAAGCCTTGAGCAGGAGCTTTTGTGCGCTCGTTCTTTGATAAATTTGTTTACAGAAATTAAATTTTATGGTTCTAATGATGCGATCTCCTTGAAATTTTGCACGAACATTCAGTAAAGAAGTTTCCATTCGCAAAATAAGTTTGACTCGAATCGGATATTCTGTTATGGAAATATAAAGATTCTTCCTCAATATCCCAATTGAATTTTCTATTGTTTTGTTTACAATATGGCTCATAATAAGCATATTGCATATGGCCGCAACATTTCATTTCGATTGGTTTCGCATTTTTCGAGATATCGAGGAACAAAAATTTTGAATGACCATATTTCATGGAACACCCTGTACGATTTGGCTGGTTAACGAACTCATTCTGAATATTTCAAGTCTCTAGGACAATCCTTTCGAAAGTAATTGTGCTAACGGACGGCCGGGCGGCCCCACGGACCGAATTGAATTCGACCACAAATTCGTCATCAGCGAGTCTAACCCTATCGTTTGAGACCATTTTCGGCACAAAATTCGAAAATTACAGATATTTGGGCGAAACGATATAGCACTCGTTAAAGTAGAACGAGTGCTCAATAAGGATAATAGTTTTTATTTTCCGAAAAATCCAATGTTTATCTCATCAGTAACAAAAACCAAAAAATCTACCCATTTTTAGGGAAAATTATAATTAAATGGCAACCCTGGCCGTTCAAACCAACCTTACAGACGAAATGAATTGGTTAATGAAGAACGGCATTGAGGGCGTAAGGGGTGTTCGGTGTAGGTGACTGAACACCTATTTGGTAGATGCTGGTATGATTCATTTTGTAAAATATAAGGGGGTGTCAGTTGGGGTTCTAAGAAGAAAGAAAAGAAGAGGTTGAATTAAAGCAGAAATTAACACAGATCCTGTTGAGTTGAGAATAACATTCGTCGATATAAATATCAACACATACACAACTTATAATCCTGAGACAATCGTACGTAATTCGCTCAAAGAATCTACAAGAAGGTGTTGCAATTCAGAGTATCTGCAGACAGCTGTTTCGAGCTTTCGACTCTCGTCAGTACAGATACTCTGAATGGTATATTCTTTATGTAGGTTTCTTTGGACGCACAGTCTACTCTCCTACCACTGAGATATTTTGTACGTTTCGATACCATAAGTACGAAGTAAATTCTCTCTATAACGAAATATTCAAAAAAACATCACTCTTTGATTGGGTATTGGTAAGAAGGTGTAAGGGTAGGTTTTTTCCGAAAATTTTCCGGACGTACGTAATAAATCCCGACCTTAAACTAAATCATTACGCGGCAGAGAGATCCTTCTGAAACAGTTTTAAATAAACCCCTGGCTGTTTGGTTTCAATCTAACCATTACGCTGGTGTGAAAAGTTGTGCGAAAATTTCTAATAGCAAGTGCTTAAGTTTAAATGATAAACTTGAATGTATCAGTGAAGTCGACCGCGACATTGCGGACTATAAAAACAAATTATTTCTATAACGAAATTCTTTATAACAATTTTTTTCGGATTTAGCGCTTTCGTTATAGGGAAGTTCCACTGTATATCTGTGTCAAAAAATTTCAGTTCCTTGCGCATTTTTTAAGAAGTCCTCCTGAGGTTAAAGCATACATATTCAATTTTCTAGAACTCTTATGTTTCATTGGAGGCCAAGTAACAAAGAAACAGTGATAAAATACATCGTGACTTTCAGTTTGAGTTCGCCACAGGTAGAAATCACATATTGGATGAATGAAATTCCTTTCATCTTCAACAAAGGAGAAACAGAAGATCATCGATTGGTATGAGATTTAACATTGATATTTTTGAGTGGTATCAATAGCCTAGAGAATCAAACCTGAACCTGCAGAAGTCACTTCTTCATTTGTTGTTTTTCTATCATGAAGAACTGAATTACTAATACCGAAAAAAAATCAGTTGTAATGATCCATAGATTCGTGGATTTCCCTCGATAGTTTGTGAAAGAATGATGGTCTAATTGCGGAACTCTTCAATCACAAATTGGAAATTATTTGCAAATTTTTTAATGAAAAACTGACACAACTGCATTGAAATCAACCTAGCATTAGAGTGAGATGGAAACTTAGACTAAAAAAACTAAAGAAAGAGTCTAAGGATGGAAAGCATTTCACTGCAGCACTAGGGTGAAGTAAACAGGTTATATTTGCATTTCTACAATTCCTGTATATAATCCAACAGTTTCGTAATTTTGCCATAGCTATAATTACCGGAACAGCCTTAAGCAACAATAAATTGCCACCAAATCAGTAAAATAGTTCAGTTTATGAACGTCAAACCGAAATGAAAAGTTGAACACAACGCATCAAGAAACTAAACACTAACAGAATTGTCTGTAACAGACGCAAGCCGTTGGTATCAGAATAGAGGAGCGGTAGACCAATTATCCCAATACGGAATGAACATACGGCACGAGTTTGCAACGTAGGGAATGAGAAATATCAAATAAAAAAAAGCATAGGATAAAATGCTTTTTGAATTAAAAATTGTCGGGTACGAGGATTTTCCTCAAAAATTATCCGTACATAGTACGGTGTTATTAACCTGAAAAAAGGCCTAACCTCAACATCCAAAGTGAAAGTTTTCCTCCAACACCAAATTGCTCTACATAGTCCCCTTATTCTATGGTAAAAAGTTACACCATTTTGAGCGTCGGGTTTGGGGGGGAGAGGGGGGTGAATTTGAAAAATCACTAGTTTTTTTAGTTTTTCGTAAATATTTCAAAAACTAAGCGGTTTATCCTAAACATTGTTATATATAAAATATTCTACGTTAAATTTTAAATAAGAATGATCGTTTTCATGATCACTCTAAATTGTACGGTTCAAGAGTTATTTACGGTGTAAATGTTAACTTTTTCGTAATGTTGATATTTTTTTAAAAAAATGCGCTTCGCAATAGAATGTTGCTATTTCAGTGGCCGGTGGTATGTTAGTGATAAGCCCTTGAAGGAACGACAACCTCACCACCTTATCAAGGGGCTTTCTTTTTTTTTAAGGGAAAAGAGGCTTCCACAGGCCTAGGCCATATAAACCTGTGGTACGGAGAAACCCACCCTGAACTTTCTACGAACATTGCAACATAAATTCACTTCTTAAGCATAAATATCTTTCGAATTTGGAATGTTCAATGTCTTTATTAACTTCACTCATCCTCCAGCACATTATCCTCCTCCTCTAGCTCGTCGTCTAAGATATTATTGTCCATGTTATCACATGCTTGGCCTGAGCAATTACTGCTATGCTAGTGCAGTTTAGACCACTCCTTCTGCATTCACAATTACGAACGCATTCATCTTTGCAAGTACACATTATAACGGACAGTAATTCCTGGGGGCTGCAGGACGTGCTGTTGTAATTGGTGTCAGGTGGCCGCCAATCTTCTTCCAACCCCACTCAAGTGGATCCTTATCTTCATTCAGCCATTGTTGTACCTGGTGGTAGGTCCTAAATGAATGCTGTCTGGACGCTCCTGAAGTGGGGGGTAGTGCATCCAACTTCAGTAATGCATGTTAGCATGTATAGGCTGCTTTGCAATCGTTTTCAAATAGGACTGGTAGCGGAGACAATCTAGATCTTCAGTGTTCTTGGCTCCAAACATCGCAAGTAGGAAGTAATTTCCTGCATCAGCCACTGCACTGGGGTCGGCTTTGGGTTGTTGAAGACCAGAAGTTTTTCACGAAGAACGGTGTTGCTTGAACTTTCCTATAAGGTGCAATTTTTTTTTCCTTGTTATAGGCTGAATGAAGATAATGATCCACTCGAGTAGGGTTGGAAGAAGATTGGCGACCAACTGACACCAATTACAACAGCACGTCCTGCAGCCCCCCAGGAATTACTGTCCCTTATAATGTGTACTTGCAAAGATGAATGCGTTCGTAATTGTGAATGCAGAAGGAGTGGTCTAAACTGCACTAGCATATGCAGCAATTGCTCAGGCCAAGCATGTGATAACATGGACAATAATAACATCTTAGACGACGAGCTAGAGGAGGAGGATAATGTGCTGGAGGATGAGTGAAGTTAATAAAGACATTGAACATTCCAAATTTGAAAGATATTTATGCTTAAGAAGTGAATTTATGTTGCAATGTTCGTAGAAAGTTCAGGGTGGGTTTCTCCGTACCACAGGTTTATATGGCCTAGGCCTGTGGAAGCCTCTTTTCCCTTAAAAAAAAGAAAGCCCCTTGATAAGGTGGTGAGGTTGTCGTTCCTTCAAGGGCTTATCACTAACATACCACCGGCCACTGAAATAGCAACATTCTATTACGAAGCGCATTTTTTTTTAAAATATCAACATTACGAAAAAGTTAACATTTACACCGTCTGTAACTCTTGAACCGTACAATTTAGAGTGATTATGAAAAGGACCATTCTTATTTAAAATTTAACGTAGAACATTTTTGTATATAACAATGTTTAGGATAAACCGCTTAGTTTTCGAAATATTCACGAAAAACTAAAAAAAACTAGTGATTTTTCAAATTCACCCCCCTCTCCCCCCCCAAACCCGACGCTCAAAATGGTGTAACTTTTTACCATAGAATAAGGGGACTATGTAGAGCAATTTGGTGTTGGAGGAAAACTTTCACTTTGGATGTTGAGGTTTAGGTCTAATTACACCGTACTAACAAGAATTATGGTTTTTTTCCGCCGACCTCGAAATAAAAGATGGTTTTAATGTTTACGAAATTAATCATTATATACCCATTTTAATGCTCAATATCGGCTATTCTAATGTGCAATCCTTCTGGCAATCGCTCACAAAGTACTCAGAAGCACTACGAGAAATGTCAAAACTCTACTGAACATAGATACATAGAAATTGTGTTATGTCAAATGTGAGTCTTGTGCAGAATGGGAATATACTTCAATCAAGAATTCATATAGTCCGTTCACGAAAGGTTGAGCCGTCGGTTGGCCATGATAATTTGACATATTCCACTGTGTATATTAAAATTTTAGGTTATGATGTTTATTTTCTTGTCAGATTGATACGCAATGTTGTCAATATTGCATAGAGTTGTCTGATAACTCGCAAGCTCGTCGGACGAGGCCGGGTACATTCGGCAACATTGAATTTATTTTCGTTATGACAGCAAATAGCCTGTTCGTTTTGAGATATTTCGTGCTCCTGAGTAACTCAAAAGCTCGAAATACGGCTTGCCATTGGCTGCGCACAAGCACTGGTACAGCTCAGGAGCTCGAAATACTTCAAAACGAATACAGTAAAATACTGCCAACTTCAGATAAATAAAGAAACGCGTACTATGTGCTCAACCTTTCGTGAACGGAGTATACACCATTCATATTGAGATCGTCGAAAAAATCTTGTAATCAACTCGGGTATTAATCGAGCGTCTAATGGTGTCGAAATATTAACGCGTGAGCGGAGCGACCGCGTTTGAATATCTTAACCATTAGTCGCTGTCTTTAATAACCTAGTTGATTAAATAACTAGTGACATACTGGAAGTGCCCTTTTTCTCTGAAATAATAACCAGGACCACCACCAGTCTAAAACAAAAAAACCAGAATCTTCATTAACTGATCTTAATGAATTCGTCTCATACCTTCCTCATTTAATAACATAATAACAAAGACATCAACATCAGACAACATTAAAGATATTATGATATAACGAATTGACTTCGAAAATTTCGCGAAGGTTAAGTAAACTGACCTCTCCCTTCATCACACACAGGCTGTGCCTAAATATAGTGTCACCAACATCCGGTCTGTCCAAGACAAGGCGGCCAAGAAGGAGGTTCACATCCTCATTGTTGGTAAAATAATAAAGTATCAATTGTAACGGCCGTTCGTGAATTGTTGGTATGCAACTTAATGAATGAGACTGAAGCGGTTTTTTAGAAGTGGAATCACTAGGCGTGGTGGTGGAAATATACAGGGTGTCTGTAAACAAATGCGAGGGATTTTCGGAGATGATTGGTTTCGTGCACGTTTGAACACTGACAGCACATCGGAGGTATAACAACCCCACTTTCCAATGTAAATCATAGCAAAACAACGAGAGATTTTGGTTTTTTCTCAAGTGTTTCAGTTGATTATTACTTCTTTGGACTGAAAAATCGTGAAAATGGACCTATAAAATTGTTTAATAAGTTCAGATCATATTCATCGAAGACGATATGTAGAAAAATATCAGTTTTGTGTGTTCACCCTTGTCAATTGTAGAAGAAGATATTTATCCATCTAACTTGACTCTTTTCAGAAATAAATGTATCCTGATATTATCAGTTATTCAGTGGAAACATAGAATGCTGCTGCAGTGAATCATATGATACTTTAATATTTATTCTTCAATAAATGGAAAGAAGAAAAATTATCATATTGTTTATTGAAATGAAAGCCCATGAATTCCATGATGATTTTATTGAAAAAATGAAGATTTATCAATACTAACAACTAAATTTCAAGTATTCACAACGTAAAAAACGATTTCTATTAAATACAAATTAAAAAAATAAATAAATGTTTTGTCGAAAGTGAAGCATTCATCATTCAATACAAACCAACAGATTATAGTCTCTTGTATAAATAAAACTTGATTATCTAATAAGTAATTGTAAAAATTTTCAAATACAGAGTTAGAAGTAAGTATGCTTATGCTATATTTTATAAAATAGTGAAAAGCGGAGATAGCAGTTACCTTTTACTTGTCTCATATAAAAAACAAAAGATATACTGCAAATTAAAGAACATCCAGATGATTTTATTCAGTGATATGATTTCAGGACATATATTTATAAAAAACTCAAGTTATCACAAACAATTTTGTCCATTGAAAGTATACTCTTAATCTCCTTTCTCTAACGGGTAAATTGGAAATACATCTATAGTGTTCTATATTTCTCCTTGTCCAAATATGAATCCTGAAACTGGCTAATCTCTTTGTCTTCTTGATTTAATTGATAATAATATCAGGATACATTTTATCATCGGAATAAGACACATTAGATAGATAAATCTTCTGCAGTAGATAAGGGTGAATGCCCAAAACTGATATTTTTCTAATTATCGTCCTCGATGAATATGATCTGAACTTATTAAACAATTTTATAGGTCCATTTTCACGATTTTTCAGTCCAAAGAAGCAATAAATCAACTGAAACACTTGAGAAAAACCAAAATCTCTTGTTGTTTTGCTATGATTTACATAGGAAAAGTGTTGTCTATGAGTGGGGTTGTTATACCTCCGATGTGCTGTCAGTTGTCAAACGTGCACGAAACCAATTCTTCGATGAAATAAGCAGGGGTAGTTCATATAAATTTTTTTCGAAATCAACCCCTTTTCCAAGATATAGCCTTTGGAAGGCGATGGCGAGTTGACAGTTTTTAATTTATTTTAAGGCTTTTTAAAACACTGAGTCATAAAACTATACATAATATGAAGCACCCAGTAGACGTTACTCACACTATTTTTTTAGATCTCATAACTTTATTATTATTATTACTATAATCTTCGTTCGAAAATAAAGGGTGTCCCAAATTAACGCAAGATTTGAATTAAATAGAAAACGCCGTTTTTAGTCTTTTGATAGTTATATTTTATTGACTCGTAAAGTACATAGGATAGGGTTATGTATGGAATAACACATCGGACAAATGGCCTCCACGGCTTTGCATGCACATGCGCACTCTTTGTTGAAATTTCCATGACCATTCTGCATAAATGTGGCTGAATTTCGTTGATGCAGCGTTGAATCTCCTCCTTTAATGCACGGGTGGTTGTGGGCTTGTTGACATAGACTTGTGATTTCAAATAACCCTATAAAAAGAAGTCTAATGGTGTTAAATCACACGATCTAGGAGGCCAATTTTGATCACCGAAACGAGAGAGTACACGACCTGGAAATATCTCATGCAGTAATTGAATTGTTCCACGGGCTGTATGACATGTGGCACCGTCTTGTTGAAACCACATATTGGACACATCAATATCATCCAATTTTGGCAGAAAGAACTGTGTAATCATGTCGCGATATCGAGCACCAGTAACAGTCACTGCTTGACCAGCATCATTTTCAAAAAATATGGCCCAATTATGCCTCCAGCTCGAAATCCACACCATACAGTCACGCGTTGTGGATGCATTTGTTTTTCGACAATCACATGTGGGTTCTCCGAATCCCAAATGCGGCAATTTTGGCGATTGACAAAGCCATCAAGATGAAAATGTGCTTCATCGCTTAGGATGATTTTGCTCGAAAAATCAGGGTCCATTTGTTGATGTTCAATAATCCATTCAACGAACTCTCTTCTCTGTCCATGGTCATTAGGCTTCAATTGTTGTGTTAATTGAATTTTGTAAGCATGAAGACACAGATCTTTGGTGAGTATACGCTGTAGAGAGGTTCTTGAAATTTGCAATTCTTGTCCACGACGTCGAATTGAGGTTCCTGGATTGTCAGCAACACTCTCACGCACTGCTTCGACATTCACATTTGAACGGCATGTTTTTGGACGACCAGTGTGTTTGGCGTCTCCAACGGATCCAGTCTCCATGAATTTTTCAATTAATCTCTTCACAGTTGACGAAGTTAAAACACTATTCCAACCATATTTTGTATGAAATTTTCGAACTGCAGCCGCCAAGCTTTCACTATTTTTGAAATATTCTTTAATATTGAAGACACGTTGTTCTATATCGTATAACGCTCCATTTTTAATAACCCTATACTGTTAGCTGTCAAATTGCTTTTTTTTCAGGGTTGCCAACACTTCACTGCACAAATGGCGGCAAATTCAAATCTTGCATTAATTTTGGGACACCCTTTAGTTTTCGTGAGATGGATTTTCGAAAAATAAATTCTCTTATGCTTTCCCATTCAATCTGCAGAAAGAAAGTCTTCTGCAAAATTCTGATACAGGCGATGCTTTTCTCCAAAAAAATAAAAACTAACTCTTACGAAACTGAACATTGTTTTGTCTGAAATATTCCAGAACAATATTTGGAATGGCCATATTTTATGGAACACTCTGTACAATTTGGCTGGTTAACGAACTTAACCGTGGCATTTGGGAACTGAACTCGCAAAATTGAATTTGACCACGAATTCGTCATCAGGGAGTCGAATCCTATCGTTTGAGACCATTTTCGGCTCAAAACTCGAAACTTCCAGACATTTTGGTAAAACCATAGAGATAGAAAAGAGACGCTAAGACATACAATTGTGTAAGGAAAATGGAACCACTGGGCGGGGCTTAGCTGCCGACCAATATGGCGGAAAGTTCAGGGTTGAATTAAGTTGTCAGTTTTTTCTGTTTACAAATTTCACCCAAAAAATACGACGTGTTGGGTCTTTAGGAATCCTGTTCAAATGAGGTCAATTGAATATCAAATAAACAATTTTTCTTCGGGCAATAATATACATATATAAAAAGATATCAGATTACCAAGACAGACATGCGAAAATTTCGAATGCGGATCTGTTCACTCTCATCCTTACCTGTGAAATGTTATTCCTGTAATTTTCTTCTTATCTATCTCGTCCCTGCTTGAACAAAGCCATATAGCACACGATACCATTTTATTATTGTTTATTAAGCACAAAAAATCTCAATTAACTTGAAAAAGGTACAAAAATCACTATTTTTAGAAAACATTCAATGATTGTCAAAATTAGACGTTCCTGGCAGTAATATGGCGGATCTGATACCACTTTCATTTCATTGGTAGCAACTCTATATATTCTATCTCTATGGGTAAAAACGATACAGCACTCGTTTGAGTAGAACGAGCGCTAAAAAAAGGAAAGTGATTTTCAGTTTTTTTTAAGAAGTTGGCCACTCCTCTATTGTAACGATCGTTTGTGAATTGTTGGTATGCACTTTAATGAAAGGAACTGACGCGGTTTTCAAAAGTGAATCATTAGGCGTGATGGTGGAAATATTTTTTTCTATTGCTGGAACTGGTTTCGACTCATGATTTTCCGATAATTATTGTTGTTAAGTAATCTGATAGGGTATCAGATAGGCGCCAGTGAGAGTATTCTAGGGAAATTACTGGGTTAATGTTAAGGAATTCGTGATTCATTGTAACCAGAAATCTAAGTCTGGAGTTATATTGTTCAATGTCGTTTCACTGGTTAATTGTGGAGTATTAATTGCAGATAGCTGTGGAATATTGCCGGCACACTGGATTTCTTGGAAATCTGGAATTAAATATTAATTCAATTATAGAAATTGAATTATAACGATATATATTCTTTTTTAGCTATGGTTTCACTCAATTCGTGATGTATTAAGTAATATTTCATCTGTTTTGTACAGATTGGAAGAGGAAAATGTAAACAAGGCAACGTTTATTTCTGCACATGGAAAAAGAACTCATTAAAAACTTCCAATTTCTCTATATAACTGTAGTGATTCCATTCAACCGAAGACAGAACAACCGAAACAGAAAAACCATAAGAAATTAATATAAACATCACCTTAGAGACAAAAATTAGAGTTAAATCCAAACTTTTGTTGAAATTCCTTCGATTTTTCAAAAAAACAATGAAAAACTAATTTTGGATAGCTTGATTCATTCTCGACAAAGTAAGTCATGACTTCATCAAATCGACATTTTTTGGGTGATGGACATCCCATATGCAGCATGATTTTTGTGGGACAAGTTGATCTCTATTTTATTTTGATTTTGTCAGGAAAATCTCAAAAAATGAAATTATTTTATAGGAAGTTATAGTGATATGTAGAAAACGGATTATATGTATTTGCATATTTAAGGAATCTTCAGCGGTATTTGCATATTTTAGTAAAAATCCAGTTACGATGCATATTTTCAGTATATATTTTCTTCCCTGCGTTCTGAAATGAGCTAAAAGTGCTGAATCCGACCAAATTCCACAAATATGAGGTCTATTGAGTAATTATACTAATAATTGTGATTTTTGTCGGATTTGCGAATCACTTTTATCGCATTCCGGAACGCAGTATTAGTAGCCGCGCGCTACGAAAGTATCCAAATAATAAGTAAAATACGACAAATGAACTCCACGTTGCCATTGACATTTCCAAATAAACTTCAAGAAAAGTTTGCAAGGATATTGAAAGGAAATCCAGGTTTCGAAGAGAGATTTATCTCTTATCGAAAGTTTTATTAATGGGACGGCAGAAGTTTTACCTAAAACTATAAGGGAGAACATAGGACCAAGGTCCAAATCCTCCCCAGTTAGGTCCGTGGATGTGAAGCGAACCTTTTCCACATACAAAAATATTCAAAATGATCGAAGGCAAAATTTAACAAGTCAACATTTGAAACATTATTCAATTGTGACCGTTTACAAAAACATTGAATTAAATTTTTTAATTTTAATACCATACCATTGAGAGTAGATTTTAAAATAAAAATTACGTTTCTTTTTTTCGAGTTCCCAAAATTCATAATGGAATATTGCATATTCTGCATATTTTGCCTATTTTCGTGCATATTTCAAGCATTTTTATTTTTTGCATATTTGCATGCACATAAGAAGGTTTTTATGTTGCATATAATCCGGTCTCTAGTGATCAAGGGCAGATATAGCTTTTTTCATGAAGGGGGGTTAGTAATGATTCGAGATCGATAAATCCGGTTAAAAACTTGAGAAAAATGTAATCAAAATATTTAGGAGGAATAATATAATAAGCAAAAATAGTAGTAAAGTAATATTAGTAAAAAAAACAAACAAATGAAAATATGTGCACCACGTTGCGTAACTTTTTTTTAGGTTTTCGATATTCATGGGGCCGCCCTTGCTCGTCGCAAAGTAGGCACTCATTAAGTTTCACATTCGTATGAATCAAAAAAAAATTCGTTGTACTGGGTTTACCGGGACGAACGCACAAAAAGTTCCGAAAGAGAAATAACTTTCCCAGGACCTCTTTAATTGAACACATTGTTCCCAATAATCGATGATGACATTCAGGCGCCTTATTGCATCTAAAAATACGCGCATGTAAATGGCAACAAAACTTTGCCTATCACCAAACCACAAAGACATTCTTTGTAAGGACGACAACAGAAGCTTGCCGACTACCCGAGATAATGAAAGAAACGGGCAAAACAATGCTATAAATTGCCAATTCGTATACAGAAACCCGTTGTGCGAATTTATTAAATGAACAGAACGACAAATACTTGAAATATTATAGTCAAATAAACTATCATTCAATCGCACTGAAAGACTGAGATCATTAATCAAATATTTTAATAGTCGGCTTATTCTTTGGTGAAAAAGCCTGGTATAAAAAGGACTCGTTTCTCGGTCGTTCTTTCTTCCAATTCTGAATATAATTTTAACAACTCTTACGACTATAATTTGGCCCTTATGACGTTAGTACTTAATGGTAGCTGTCAAACAGTTCTATGAAAAATGACTCGTCAACATCTTTCTTGTTGATCGGAATGTCTATTCTATTCTAGAAATCGAAAGGAAATTGTTGAGGCATTTTTTCGTGAACCGTATTGGATTCTAATCAGGTGAAGACGTGTTTTTTCGTATTGGCAACACTTTTCGGGACTGTCAAATTGATCGTTGATTTGGTGCTGTGGAAATTTGTTATTGTCATTGAAATAATTCAGAAAACTGTAATGTATGACCCACCAACTGTTAACGAGTGTGGATTGAATCAAAATAGATATTTCTAAAGAGAACCTTAGAAATATCTCTTCGCAAGAACCACAAAACCGTAACTTACCCCATTGCTAGCAGTATTTCCTCGTATAATCTAGTACCGATACATTTACTAAGTGCTACCTCGATGAATAAAATCTGAAACTCTACTAGTCTGTGTCTATGATACTTTTGATGATGGTAGGTTGTGAATGAGTGTTATTTGAATAGCCCGCTACTTCGGTAGATGTCACGTTTGCAGCTGTCATTTCTTGACATTTGACAAGAAGAAACTACTCCATTAATGAAAATGTAATGATACACACTCGAAGAACGCATTGAAATTATTAAAATTCACTATAAAAATGGTGAAAGTTTGGCAGAGACGGTTCGTAAAACTCGAACATTTTTGGGTCGTCGTAAAGCACCTTGTCGGACCGCAATAGAGAAATTGGTGTAAAAATTCGAGCTGTTGGGACAAGTTAGTGATGTGAGAATAAAACCAGTGCACGTCGCTCAAGAATAGCCGAGAATATGCTGCTGTAGCCGAAAGTGTTGAAGAAAACCCAGGTTTGTCCATTCCTCGTCGTTCTTTAGAATTAGGCATTTCACAAATGTCATTACACACGTATTTTGCATAAAGATTTGGGTCTTAAGGCTTATAAAGTTCAGTTAACACAAGAACTGCCACACAAGCAACGAAACCATTGATCTTTTGCGGGAAAAGTTTCCGGACCGTGCTATCTCTCGAAGAGGTAATCACAATTGGTCACCGAGATCTTGTGATTCAACATCTTCCAACTTCTTCCTTTACTTTGGGGCCACGTGAAAGAGAAGGTCTACACCAATAGCCCAGCGTCGATTCAAGACCTCAAAGATGGAATCCGTGAGGTTATCGAGAACATAGGGCAGAGCCACTTTGCGATTTGATTATGGAAAATTTCATTAGAAGGATATGGTCCTGTAAGCATGGTCGTGGTGGTCATTTGCCTGATGTTATTTGCTATTATTAAAATTTTTCCTTTGAATATCAAAAAAACACCTCTTATTAGAAAACCCTCTAAAAAATATTGGAGAAAACCTCCAAATATCTGAATCAGAAAATATAAACAGGAAGGTGAACAAACGCGCGAAACGTTAATACAAAAGCAGCTTCACGCAGTTGCTTTTCTAGAATTCCTCAACTTCTTCAGCACTTCGCACTATCGGATGTTTTGTCTCAAACACCACGTGGGAAGAACAAAGAGTCTCCAACACTTTACAACTCCAAGCGTTCCATTCATCTCCCGCGCAGAAAAGAGCAGGTTTTACGTCCTGAAAGGCACTCGGAAAAATGGTCTTATTTCCTCCTTGTAGCCGGCCAATAAACCATCGATTGGCCGCAATAATAGGAACGCATACACCTGAATCTTATATGCGACTCTGTTTAGTGGGTGTCTGAAATATTGGCCTGGGAATTGACTTCTTCGGCCAGCTTGGTTAATTTGGAAGGATGCGAAATGCAGAATGATGTTTAGAAGTTTTTATGATCGAAATGAACTTGAAATGATTCGAAATCAAAGCTAGAAGCTATTGGAAATAACCTCCTAAAATCTGAATCAGAAAATATAAACAGAAACGTGAACAAACGCGCGAAACGTTAATATAAAAGCAGCTTCACGTAGTTACTTCTCTAGAATTCCTCAACTTCTTCAGCACCTCGCACTATCGGATGTTTTGTCTCAAACACCACGTGGGAAGAACAAAGCGTCTCCAGCATTTTACAACTGCAAGCGTTCCATTCATCTCCCGCGCAGAAAAAAGCAGGTTTTACGTCCGGAAAGGCGCTCGGAAAAATGGTCTAATTTCCTCCTCTTTGCCGGCCAATAAACCATCGATTGGCCGCAATAATAAGAACGCACACACCTGAATATTATATGCAACTCTGTGGGTGAGTGTCTGAAAGATTGGACTGGGAATTTACTTCTTCGGCCAGCTGGGTCAATCTGGAAAGATGCGAAATTCAGAGTGATTTTTCGAAGTCTTTATAATCGAAATTGACTTGAAATGATTTCAAATCAAAGCTAGAAACTATTGGAAATAACCTCCAAAGTTCTGAATCAGAAAATATAAACAGGAAGGTGAACAAACGCGCGAAACGTAAATTTAAAAGCAGCTTCTCGTAGTTGCTGTTCTAGAATTCCTCAACTTCTTCAGCACCTCGCACTATCGGATGTTTTGTCTCAAACACCACGTGGGAAGAACAAAGAGTCTCCAACACTTTACAACTCCAAGCGTTCCATTCATCTCCCGCGCAGAAAAAAGCAGGTTTTACGTCCGGAAAGGCGCTCGGAAAAATGGTCTCATTTCCTCCTCGTAGCCGGCCAATAAACCATCGATTGGCCGCAATAATAGGAACGCATACAACTGAATCTTATATGCTACTCTGTGGGTGGGTGTCTGAAATATTGGCCTGGGAATTGACTTCTTCGGCCAGCTTGGTTAATTTGGAAGGATGCGAAATGCAGAATGATGTTTCGAAGTTTTTATGATCGAAATGGACTTGAAATGATTCGAAATCAAAGCTAGAAGCTATTGGAAATAACCTGATAAGATCTGAATCAGAAAATATAAGCAGGAGGGTGAACAAACGCGCGAAACGTTAATATAAAAGCAGCTTCACGTAGTTACTTCTCTAGAATTCCTCAACTTCTTCAGCACCTCGCACTATCGGATGTTTTGTCTCAAACACCACGTGGGAAGAACAAAGCGTCTCGAGCATTTTACAACTCCAAGCGTTCCATTCATCTCCCGCGCAGAAAAAAGCAGGTTTTACGTCCGGAAAGGTGCTCGGAAAAATGGTCTAATTTTCTCCTTGTAGCCGGCCAATAAACCATCGATTGGCCGCAATAATAGGAACGCATACACCTGAATCTTATATGCGACTCTGTTTAGTGGGTGTCTGAAATATTGGCCTGGGAATTGACTTCTTCGGCCAGCTGGGTCAATCTGGAAAGATGCGAAATTCAGAGTGATTTTTCGGCGTCTTTATAATCGAAATTGACTTGAAATGATTTCAAATCAAAGCTAGAAACTATTGGAAATAACCTCCAAAGTTCTGAATCAGAAAATATAAACAGGAAGGTGAACAAACGCGCGAAACGTTAATATAAAAGCAGCTTCGCGTAGTTGCTTTTCTAGAATTCCTCAACTTCTTCAGCACCTCGCACTATCGGATGTTTTGTCTCAAACACCACGTGGGAAGAACAAAGCGTCTCCAGCATTTTACAACTGCAAGCGTTCCATTCATCTCCCGCGCAGAAAAAAGCAGGTTTTACGTCCGGAAAGGCTCTCGGAAAAATGGTCTAATTTCCTCCTTGTAGCCGGCCAATAAACCATCGATTGGCCGCAATAATAGGAACGCATACACCTGAATCTTATATGCGACTCTGTGGGTGGGTGTCTGAAAGATTGGCCTGGGAATTGACTTCTTCGGCCAGCTAGACGCAAATATTACGGCCGTTCGCGGAAAGGGGTCAACGTCTTCATGTGGCGGTTCTTTGCAACTATTCCTGCCTTACCGGCAGCTAAATGTGCAATTGCAAGGGTCAAAACTTGCCGTTTCGAGTGTAAACTAAGCGCGCTTAACTGCTTTATGTACCTGAGGAAGTTTCACAACATCATTAGTTGATTCTATGGTTGGTTATACTGGGTATTTCTTCATCAGGTAGTTGCTGTGTTACAATTGTTTCCGAAGAAAAAAGGTATACATTTATTTTCGATTATTTAAGCTTTTGTCTATGTGTAATAGATACATCGTCAAAAGTCTTGGAATACCCTGTACGATTTGGCTGGTTAACAAACTTAACTGAGCCATTTGGGAACCGAACTTATCGTTAATACCTTTGACGATGTGTGTAGTTTTGACCAAACGTCTTTAAGTTTCGAATTTTGAGCCGTGGATGGTCCAAAACGATTCTGTTTTATTCCGTAATAGATTATCTGAGTTCTAAACATCCTAACTTTTGAAGCGAAAGAAAGGAGTGGGTCAAAAAAGTCGAATGGACATCCATTACGTTATAAGATATTTTAGAGTTTCCTCCTTTTCTCTACAGAATCTGCACTCGTTTTTAGCCACACCTAGTATCTCTAGGTCTTTTCTGAGATAGCAATGACTCGTGAGAATCCCTGTGAGACTGTGCAGCCTATTCTTGTGGAATTTCAAGATCATTCGCGATCTTCCCCTATTGAACGTTCCAGAAAATTTTGTGAAGGGTCCTAGTCCCGAAAATCTCTGCCAGAGTACCTTTTACGCTATACAGGCGTTTTCGGAAACTTACTCAGGGTTACTTACTCAATCCATTGGGTCACGTGACGGATCTACTCGGATCAAGGACCGGGGTTCTAAGTTTACGAACACATCAGGTTTAGGATTTGAATTGACAGTCGTACCTATCACTAACATTACTAAATATTTTATGGACTTATTTTTTCAATCCCAGTTTAGTTTCGAGTTGTCTCTAACTTTGCTTGAATTTATTGGCTTTTGTAAAATATTTCTTATAATTTCTGGTGTGCCCTTCCATGTTTGATGTTATTTTTGAGAACCTATAATATTAAAGAAGTAGAGAATTTATTTTTTCAGTTCCAGTTTATTTAGGGATTGTCTCTAGCTTTGCTTAGATTTATTAGCTTCTGTAAAATCTTTCTTATAATTTCTGGCGTGCGTCGCATGGTCAATGTTCTTTGTGTACCTAGGTTAAAGAAGTGGAGAAGGCTTTAGCTTTAAACGCAAAAAGATCTGTATACAAAGAAGAAGTTTTTCACATTATTTTCTCGGCTCATGGACCCACACATTTTACACTGAGCCAAATTCTTTTCTCTTTCCATAATTTTCAGGAATAGAATAAATGGAATTACTAAGAAAAGAGTAGAAGACTTATTCCCGCTTTTTTCAGATACGAAATAGAACTGCAGTGCGCATGCGGTAACTCTACTACTCTGTTTTCGTTTATGGTTACGATAGATAAACCTCAACCTGAGTTGGATGTTCGGGTTAGGTAAACGAACGCGAAGGTTAGGGATCGAGTTAACCCGAGTAAGTATCCGAAAACGCCTTATTACATACTTGTCAAAAAACCCTGACACTCTGTATATGAATCGCTACTGGGACAATAGTCGCCATTATTCTTCATTCATAACCTCACCCAATTAGTGATTCGATCGAAACAATTCAGAAAATCAGCTGAGACTGCCGATTCATAAATCGATTCTATTTTAAGAATCGAGTACATTAATTACATCCGATATCATTTTATTCTTAATTAACTGGGGTCACTTGGTGTTATCATTTTCTAATACAGAATTGGAAAATGACTCAAAATCCCCAGAAGAAAAATCCAACCACACATCAAAATACATGTTTCACTGATGCAACTGCGCGAAATCAAGAGAATATTTTATATTTTGTACGTATGTGGCGCCGAAGTGCTGTCATGTGATCCTAGTTCATTTGATCCAGGACCCTGATGAGTACAGCAAATCGATTGATTGATAAATAGTCCAAAATAACAAACAAAACAAATCGCACAAGGTTGTTGACTTGTGGGATTGCTCTTCCGTCTCATCTGTTGTCATAGAGGATTTGCTCAACTGGTGATATGAAACCTGATTTTCTAAACCGTTTATTTTATGATCACGTTAATTTCCACCAATCAGAAACAAGAAATTTTGAATTTCTGAATGAAAAAACTGCATAGCAGTAGCTGTCAGCAACTGTCGAGTTTACCCGCAAGAGTCAAATTAATACCAATGGGTAGTTATAGTTATAGCTATAGTTTAAAACGGGGCTACATCTCACTGCGATCTCAAGGTCTATTGTGCCCCCTAACAGAGCTGTTCTGAGCACATCCTGCACAGCTCGCCTTCCAGTTCAAGAAATCAGATACAATCCAATATCTGTGAAGGTTTCAACGAGGCTTATTCCTCACTCTTACAAGTTTCTCGCCCAAGGTATTATCTCCTTAGGCTCGCAATGACAAAGCATTCCGTGACTAGGTGAATAAGGGTTTCTTGCGAGCTGTGAAGGTTTTTTTTTGGCCAGAACAGCTCTGTAAGGGGGCACAATAGACCTTAAGGTCGCAGTGGACTGTAACCCCTCTGTAAACTATCAACTATCAAGGGTTTCTTCCTCCTCCCCACAGAACCTGCACTCGTCAGTGTCCGGTAATCCCATCCTCAACAGGTGCTTCCTGAGGCGACAGTGTCCTGTAAGAAAGCCAGTGAGGAGGTGTAATTGTTTCTTATCAAGATCTAGATATCTTTTGGATCTTGTTGTTTCAAAGCTCCGAAGGAACTTAGTGGAATGATCCATCCCTGGGAGATTCCGCCAGAGCTTTTCCCTCTCGGCTTTCTCCTTCTCCAGAAATTCCTTGTTATAGGTACATTTATCTATACCACAGAAGGTACATAAGGCATGCGGAATAATCTTTCACTCATGAAATAGTCTCGTTAAATACTATTTGGTCATATAATTTTTCCACGAAACACAATGCTAGGTAATATTTTTCAACAAAATGCATTCATGCAGTTGCCAAAATCCTCGTCTTCGACTTGGATTCATGCTTTCTGTTGAAATATAACAACGCACTTTTTCGATTTTTTTCAGAAAAATTATGTGATATCGCTCAAGAAAATCACTTAAAATTCTACTGATATTAATCAGTTTCGAAAAAATCCCCAAATAAATACTAATACTTGGGATTTATAGAATTGTCAAACTTAACGCTCATAAATTTAATTTATGTTATGTTTATGTTGTTCTCGAAAAAATAATGATGAGAGATAATGAAATTTTATATCCAGAGGCTCCCCCAGAGCTGGTTGAGGCAGTGGATACTTTTTCATCAGAATAATTGCTGACGAAATCAAGAGCAAAGTACGAAAATGCATATAAACATTAATCAAAGCAGATCTTGACTTTTTCTTCAAGAAATTCTGTCAAGAATGTCTAAATCTCCTAGTGTTTTGCGATAAAGTTTAATCACAGCTCAAATCGAGCCAAAAAACGTTTCTACCCACCTTTTTTGAGTACTTTGTTAGATCTCCACTCAATAGCTTTGTTAAGAAGAGAACTGAACAAATTCGAGTCCGCAAAATATCCAGACTTAACGTCGATGGTTTCCTCGAACTCCCTCTTCATATGTGCTAAATTTCTTTGGTGAGGTTCTTGAACTAACTGGATCACCTAGCTTCGCAAGGTACAGAGGTGGTCCATCGCAGTAACCCATGCAAGGTGAGTCGCAGAAAGTCGAAACAAAGGGCACCAGAGCCTGGCTGGGTCGTTTATCTTCCAATCTTCGCAAGAGCGGAAAGAAGACAAAAAGAGATCGCCCCCAAAGAACAATATGGCGAAAGGAGGACCGTTCCCAGTTAATCAGATACGCATTCATTGTGGATTCACGATGAAACCCGTCACCCGAGCCAAAGACCAAGTATCGGACTACAGGGCTTCTCTTTCTGGGCCCCTGCTAGCCGACGGCTTCGCAGCCACGTCGATCAAAATAAACGAAAAACCATGCGGGCTGCCGTACCGCTCATGCGCTCGGCTGGGCGCCTCTGGCCAGAAAAATGCGAATTATTCCCGAAAAGGAGGACTGATGCGGGATTCTCTGTTTGTTCAGCCTGCATTTGAGGCAAGTATCGTGGATTTCTACTAATTAGTAGACCGGTGCTAGCTGCTGGTAGTTGTGGGATTTTGCACCCCCTCGTAGGTTTGTTTTCTCAGAGTTGTCTGGGTGATGATGACTGATTTATTTTGGTTTTCCCACAGGGTTTGTTTGGCTCCTCTTGCGTTGAGTCTGGTGTTCCAAACCTCTTCATATCATTATAATCGTCATAGAATAGGTTTTAATCCCTTATTTTGTAATGTACCCAACTAGGGTAGGTTCGGTCAATCGCCTATACCGTAGAGGGACCGTGAGGGGTTAATTTTCACTGATGAAACTATCTGGTTTCGGTAGTGATTCGGTATTTCTTGTTGCTATGATTATCGAGTGGCCTTTCACCAAGGCTGTAGCCAGAAAATTCAAGAAAATATATTGCTCATGATATGAGTGGAACAAACTGTCAACTTTCATAAATATGAATTAAAAATAAACACAGATTGAGGCAGATGAACTACATGAAAATGGATTAGTTTTAATCTAGGGACATTTAAATAGTTCGTCTGGAAATACAGTGGTACTTCCCTATAACGAACGTTTGTATAACGAATTTCGTACAAGACATTGCACCTTGAATCCAAATTCCATGTTAAAAACACCCTCTAAAACGAAGCAAATTCTTTCTATAACGAAATATTCAAAGAACATCACTCTTTGAATGGGTATTGGTAAAAAGGTATAAGGGTGGGTTTTTCCGAAATTTTTCCGGACGTACGTAATAAACAATAAACAAAACTTTATTCTCAGAATCATTGCTTACACAGAAATGAGAAACCGTCAAATACACATGGAGAAAAAAATACAAATTACAATAAGAAACTTTCAACAGAATAATTTAGAAATTCTGAAATAGAATAAGGTTCAATTTCAATGATTAAATCAGTTAGTTCACGTTTGAATTGCTTATAATTAATTATATTCAGGATAGATTTCGGTATTTTATTATGGAGTTTTATGCACATATACTGTGTGTTTTTTTCCGTTAATGTAAGACCATGTATAGGGTAGTGAAAAACATTCATCTGCCGTGTACTATTCCTATTGCGTAATTCGTCGAAATATTGTGGATTTTTCTTTAAGAAAATAACGCATTCTAAGATGTATACACCAAAAAACGTGAGTATTTTATTTTGTCTGAATCTGCCTCTACAGGATTCCCGGAATTTAAGACCCAGCATTATATGAATACCGACCTTAAACTAAATCATTATGGCAGGCAGAGAGATCCTTCTAAACAGTTTTAAATACACCTCTGGCTGTTTGGTTTCAATCTAACCATTACGCTAGTTGTGCAAAAATGTCGAAAAGAAAGTGCTTAAGTTTGAATGATAAACTTATATTTATCAGCGAAGTCAACCGCGACATTGACAACTATAGAAACAAATTTTCTGTATAACGAAATTTCTTTATGACGAATTTTGTTGCTGATTTAGCGCTTTCGTTATAGGAAAGTTCCACTGTACTATTTTCAAAATGGCGAATCTGAGATGTCCAACATGGTGCACGATGTACCTGTCTACATATTGAATGAAAATAGTGATGATTTACTGATTCCTTCATAATTTTACGTTGAAAATAGTAAATACACATGAAATAAATGATTAATTAAAGAGGTAATCATTTTTAATCTGCTGTGTAACTCATGTCACGTGTCATGACTCAGAATGATTCAAAAATAAGAGATTTTTCAAATAATGTTGTCCCTTCTCCTATTCAATCTCGAAAGATTCAATGAGTAGAACTTGTATATAGACGATTTCTTCACACTTTCATTCCGTATCGTCTGTGACAAGTGAAGCGTTCATTTTGGCGCAAAAATGATTCTAACGAAGCGGCAAAACTCGTTATACACCTCGCTAATCCGTGAAACGTCTCTGATAGCCCTACAGGATCTTCATCGAGAAATTCCATCAGTCTATTCAGTCTGATATGAAGGAGTTTACTTATTGTTAATTTTATCGAACCTTCCTATTTTGAAGTTTAAACCTAATTATTCGGCAATATAGAATTTCAGCAATATGAGTTCTAAAATTCGTGAAAATAATTTTCTTGGATTTATTATTGAATAGAAATCAACTGCATAGTCAAATGAAACAATTAATAAGTAAATGAATGAATAATTGAATTAATGAAAAGATGAATGAGTGAATTAATATTTAAATAAATGAATGAATTTTATAGAAAAATAAATAAATCCATGAGAATAAATAAATAAATGAATCAATGACTAAACGACTTAAAACATTAACAAATCATCAATGAATAAGTACATAAATAAATTAATAATTGAATGGTTGAATACATTGAAACCTTCGACAAACACTGGAATATATATACAAGTATCTAAATATGTGCGCTGTAGTGTATTAACTTTCAGAAGCTCACAACTTTTCACATACCTACGCCAAATCTGAAAAAAGACGAAAAAGAAAATCTTATATTTAGTTATTTCAATAGTGTTCTGAATTGTGTTCGATTCAGAGACTCCACCCTATATATCCTGGCCTCTATGTGAGAGATCATGTTGATACAAAAAGATTACCTCAGATGTATATCAAAAACATCAATTACAATTGAAAACAAAGTCACTCGAAATTAAACACTGACTATATCAAACTTTATTAGGGTTGAAATATAATTCCACCCGCATATATGTTTATATTCTAAACTTGTTCATTTATTATGATTGGGGGCAGCATCCCAGATCAGAAATCATTTCTTATAATGCTCATAATCCATTTAATTTTAGTAAATTGATAATAGCTATATAACGAGTGTTGCCTCCCAACGTGGGACGCACTGAAAAAGTATAGTAAAGAGTTTTCCAATAATAGGTGTTATTTTGAATAGCCCGCTATTTCGGTAGATGTCACGTTTGAAGCTGTCATTTTTTGACATTTGACAAGTGAAAACTACACCATTAATAAAAATGGAACGATACACGCTTCAAGAACGCATTGAAATTATTAGAGTTCGCTATAAAAATGGTGAAAATTTGGCAGAGACGGTTCGTAAAACTCGAACATTTTTGGGTCGTCGTGAAGCACCTTGTCGGACCGCACTGAAGATATTGGTGGAAAAATTCGAGCTGTTGGGACAAGTTAGTGATGTGAAGAATAAAACCCATGCACGTCGCTCAAGAACAGCCGAGAATATTGCTGCTGTAGCAGAAAGTGTTGAAGAAAACCCAGGTTTGTCTATTCCTCGTCGTTCTTTGGTATTAGGCATTCCACAAACGTCATTACACCGTATTTTGCATAAGATTTGGGTTTTATAAAGTTCAGTTAACACAAGAATTCAAGCCGGCCGATCATCAACAACGTTTTGTCATTGCTGATTGGGTCGTTGAAATGTATGAAAATGATCCGGAATTCCATTGAAAAATCATCTTGAGCGATGAGGCCCATTCTCACCTCGGTGGCTTCGTCAAAAGCAAAATTGTCCCATCTGGGGCTCGGAAAACCCAAGAGTTATTGTTGAACAACCTCTCTATCCTCAACATGTGACTGTTTGGTGCGGTTTATGGTCCGGCGGAGTCATTGGACCTTACTTTTTCGAAAATGAGGCTGGCGCAACAGTTACGGTGAACGGATTGCGCTATCGAGAGATGATTAATGATTTTTTATGGTCAAAATCGGATAGTAATGATCTGGACAACGTTTATTTTCAACAAGACGGCGCTATGTTTTACACGAACAATGAAACCATTGATCTTTTGCGGGAAAAGTTTTCAGACCATGTTATCTCTCGAAGAGGTGATCACAATTGGCCACCGATATGGTCCTGTGAGCGTGATCGTGCTGTTTTCTTGGAATATCAAAATAACACTTCTTATTGAAAAACCCTTTACATATGGAATTATCACTTATGTTTCTGATTCTCTAATTGTCACTATGGTTACGGCAAGGACGTGACGAAGATTGCAAAAAAGCCGTGCGTTTTTCATACATTGTGCACTAGTTGCCTAGCAGTACTTTACGACTTCTTCTATCCAAGTTCGCAAATATTTCATGCTGATTTTTCAGTGTGAAGGCTGAAGAAGTACACTAAAAGATCAACGAAGAATGTTCTTGTCTTGCTCTTTCTCTTTGGTCGATTCGTTTAAATCCACCTTAAGGAAAATCAGTTGTGTTCTATTTATTTCATCAATAGTGGCGAGTAGTGGCCTCCCAGCACCCCAGATCTGATCCCACTCGATCTAATCCTCATCTCCTTTCTAACATAACAATTAATAAGGATCATATCGCGAGCTTAACACTAAGCAGTCCCGACACGACAAAACACAGACCGAACGACGGCTATTATTGGTCCGATCGGTCTGTTTCAGTACTTTACGACTTCTTATCTGCTGAAACTGTTTCAGCGAACCAGTTATTTCGAGTTGTCTAGCGGGAGCGGAATGCAGCAAGGAGAGAGTTCGCTCAAGAATGCTGCCCGGGCATATTCTTTGTTTGCTGAGGAGGCAGGAGGGTCCGTCTTCGTGAGAGTAGCCAAGAAGAGCTCCGGTGGGAATCGGATGGGAATTCTTCGGAAGAACATCGCGATTTTTCATCGGCGGTAAGATTCCATTTTCGAGCCTCCTGGTTGTTTGTACAAGACGATGCAATGCGAAATTGGCGCATATTGGGTTGTTTCCTGTTGTAAAATTACTTAATCGCTGAAAAATTGAAGTAGTACTCTGAAAAATCGAAGTAGAACACTGAAATATAAAATGAGAAAAAGTGGCGCCCAACGTGGGGCATTAAAGATTTATCGAAATGAAAAGATTTTAGCTGGCAGAAAAGATTGGGATAGTAAAGGGTTTTCCAATAAGAGGTGCTATTTTGATACTCAAAGTAAAAAGCCATTTTCAATATAAATGATCGGATGTTTATTTCATTATGAAGAAGAAGCTGTGCCGTTAATAGTGGAAAATAACATCTGGCAAATGACCACCATGACTACGCTTACAGGATCATATCCTTTTAATGAAATTTTCCATAACCAAATCGCAAAGTGGTTGCCCTATGTCCTCGATAGCCTCACGAATTCCATCTTTGAGGTCTTGAATCGACGCTGGGCTATTGGCGTGGACCTGCTCTTTCAATTAGCCCCAAAGGAAGAAGTCGCAAGGTGTTAAATCACAAGATCTCGGTAGCCAATTGTGATCACCTCTTCATTTTCATGCATTTCAATGACCCGATCAGCAAAGACAACGCTGTTGATGATCGGCCGGCATGAGTTCTTGTGTTAACTGAACTTTATGAGCCAAATCTTTATGAAAAATACGGTGTAATAACGTTTGTGGAATGCCCCTAATTCCAAAGAACGACGAGGAATGGACAAACCTGGGTTTTCTTCAACACTTTCTGCTACAGCGGCAATATTCTCGGCTGTTCTCGAGCGACGTGCACGGGTTTGCGTCTTCACATCACTAACCTGTCCCAACAGCTCGAATTCCTCATAATTTCATCAATAACGCTTTGAACCGCCTTGTTCTTCACATGGTCTATACATCATTTGGGCTGTTGCGTCAGAAAATTTCATACATTTAGGATACTGAATATATCTTTTTTCAAGAAAACCCTAGCTGATTCTAAACGTTTCGACGAGATAATGTTCTGCATAATTGTTACATTATGTGTGATTTCCATAAAAACCCGCCATTTTCGAATCAAAATCGAAATACCTAACCTGAATTTATATTTTTGAAAACAAACGAGAGTTGTGTTTTTCACTCCAAATTTCATAGCAAAAGCCCCCAAAGAAATAACCATTTTATGTGCAGGAAATGAAATGAATATGATTCTTTCTTTCAAGTACATTTTCAATAGTCTGTATACCCAGTCTTTTTTCATCAACTGCTCAATACTCCTAGGCATCGCAAGAATCAATTATGAAATTTTCAGTCATTTCGTTCCATTTATTTCTGAAGGACTAAACTTAATTCCTGAAAAGTTGAAGGTGGGTTTTGGCTATAGCATATTGCTCTCTTTCGTGTGCTTTGTGGTGAAGCATTATCATTTCACTCTAAACCTAAGACCTCTAATTCATCATCAGTGATGAAGTCCTATCAAGTCGTTTTAGACTCTTCTCCAAACTCAAAATTAGGGACAGTTGGCCAAAAATATAGTACATTGCTTTCCTAGAAACCAACTGGAAACGAACACAAAAAATCTTTGTTTCATCATCTCTGAACCTCCTGAATCTAACGATTCAGGAAAATAAAGCAGAAATATCGTTAATTCCAATTCCAAAGATGTCCGTCTGCCCCTCATATTAAATATCATCTTTCGTGCAGGTATCCACAGCCAACTCGAATCAAGAATATCAAATTCGATCTCAGGAATTCCTTCTGCATATTGACGGAAAAAGATTATAATCCGTCTGTTATTACTTTGTTTCCGAAACAATAAATAGTATTTTTTTTCCATAAATTGTTGAGGCTCAAACTGGTTAGGCCGAGATGGCCAACCAGAAAGAATCTGGTCTTTTGAACCAGATATTACGCGAATTTCGGTGAATTCCTCGGGAATAACTTAACCATATGGAAGATACAGATTAATGTAGTGGGCCAACACTCTAATTCACTGCTTACCGACGAAATTTTAACCGAGAAGATTATTGTCTTTGATGATGTTGAAGTTGCGATGGTTTTTATTAAAAATCAGCGATTTTATGTACGAAGGTAGATCGAAATGAGATGAAAGAATTTGATGAAAGATGGAAGAAAATGAAAATTTCCAGTGATTTCCAGAAAAAACTGGTCACTCTGTGTGAATCGTCATACTCACTGATTATGCTTATGTTTTAAAGCAGCATTTGAACATATGGAAGTCTTAAAGCTATTATGAAATATCAAGTCTCTAACTCCTTTTTACATTAATTTTGCTCCTTCCAAAGAGCGCGTAAAAAAGAAATCTATGGTTAAAACTAATGGTGGTATTCTGCTTTTATCTGTAAGCCAATCTGTAACTTTTCATAAGCTCACAGGGAAATTGCAATTTTGGACCACTTTAATGGGTCTGTAGCTTACAGAAATCGTTAAATATTTACGAGTAGAAGACGGGTGATCGGAAGCATTATCGAATGACATATTGTATGGTTACGTTGAATGGTTTGTTCATTTTAGGAGGAACACCAACGTTTTAATATAAGAAATTCATGATGCATTAAAATAATATGGCTTTGTTAATTGGATTGTTATCGAAAGAAAATCATAACAGGTAAAACATTGTTCAATAATTTACATGACTTGAAAATCATTCTTTTCTGAAGTAGGAACTTTATGAGAATTGCAAGGAAAAGGTTGCGTGATCAAATGAATCCATTCGAAATGCCGGATGCCCAGAAAATGATCAGATTGAAGAAAAGCCGAATGCCCATATTGTGAACATGTTCAGATTGAAGACGAAGTGTACTATAAACTTAATAAATGCTCTACAGCAATTATTTAAACCGAGAAATTTTTTTCTTTCCTGTTTTCAATTTATTAGATGAAAGGAAAAACGCGAACTACAATCAGATAAATGTATTTTCTAATTCAAATCAAAACCATTTACTCATAACATAGTACAAGAAGTTTCATGATCAAATCTTACGATTGAAGGTTATGTTTTTCGATGAGTAGTTCAAAACTGACACTGTAAATAGGAAAGTTACAGGAACCATTCCATAATTGCTTTATGGACGAATCTGTAAGTCGGGCCAGTTACAGATCAATCGTACGCTACACGCTACAGTATCGGAACTTACAGATGAAAAGCAAAATACCACCATTAGTCACAACCTACATACAGAAAGTTCCAAAGGTGAACAAGAACAAATACCAAACAATTCATTTTAATTCAACGAATACAACTTAAATGGCTTCAGATACCTATATTGACCATCTCCACTTCTGTTGTAAGTACCCCCCGAAACTCATTTCAAACGCCTGATTACAATTCACTTCTAAACCATACACCTTATGAACCCTTTTATATCTTTGAATCGTTCTTCCCTCCTTTATATTGACAACACAGTTCTGAGGCCACAAAAACATCGCCGCCTTTTAAATTTTAAATGGATTATGCCCCATCAGACCAATACATCATGGTAGGCTCAAGCGTGACCTATGAGGCTCTAAATTAAAATAAATGTGAACTGCGGACCGTCTCTACTCAACTCATTTGAATGTTACCAACGCACACATGCAGTTGGTAGATGTTTTTGTTCGCATTTTATGCTTAGGCGGGACGACTTTTTTAATTCAATTATATGCTGCATAAAGAATTTCTCATTAACAAATTGATAATGGAAAAAGAATTAAATTTTGATACAACTTAAGAGCTTCTGTCCACTTTTTGTGTTTCGCACTGAATAGCAACGTTGTTAAAATATTGATATTCCTTTCATAACAAGATTACATTTATTGGTATCTGGTATTTGACTTTGATTATTATTTTGTCGATTTAGAATACCTACATCTTGCTCGAAATGTAGGTTGGGAGAAAAATAGAAACATATGAAGGCAACAGAAGGACCTGTTCTGTTTGCAAATCAAACATTCACAAATTTTCTTTTTTTTTAGTTTTTTCTTTTCAAAAGAAACGATTCTCCCATAATTTTCACCTTGTGCAATTTTGAAAATATTCGAAAATGAAACTCAACCTGAATATAAACTGAGAAACCAACGACTTGTTAAAATTTCGTTATTTGGATTTATTTAGTTGAATCAGTATAGTCCGTTCACGAAAGTTTGAACGCATAGAAGGCGTTTGTTTATTTATCTGAAGTTGGCAGTATTTGCTGTCAAAACGTAAAATAAAGTCAACGTTGCCGAATGTACCGGGCCTCGTTCGACGGGCTTGCGAGTTATCAGAGAACTCTATGCAATATTGACAACATTGCGTATCAATCTGACCAGAAAATAAACAACATAACCTAAAATTTTAATATACACAGTGGAATATGTCAAATTGTCATGGCCAACCAACGGCGCAAACTTTCGTGAACGGACTATAGGTTGGTAGAAAAATAGAAATATGAACGCAACAGAAAGACTTGTTCTGTTTGTAAATCAAACATTCACAATTTTTTTTTCATCAAAGAAACGATTCTCGCGAAATTTTCACCCTGTACAATTTTGAAAATATTCAAAAAATAAAACTCAACATGAATATAAACTGAGAAACCAATCCAAACTTGTTAAAATTTCGTTATTTGAATTTATTCAGTTGAGTAAGTAATAAAACGAGCATTTTATCATGATATTTTCACACTTGAATAATCATTTTTTGACCGTTAGCAATAACGGATCCATCTATTAATCGCATAGTGAATGATACTTTTGTGCAAATAATTATGTATAATAAGGTTCGTACAGCGGGTGTTCTACTTCCAAATTTTCCTGTGCATTCTATAATATCTTTTGAACATTTTGCATTTAAACTGTTTCCTATTATAGGGAGATTTGAAAGAAAATATTACTCATATTGAAAAAACAAAACTATGATTTATATCTCTACCATAAACACTCATTCTTTATTTGAATGAAATGTAGAACCATGTGGCCAGATGCTCAATTCCAAAAATTTGAGCTCATTAATGAATTAAGTAATCCTCAGAACATTGCAAAATGAAACCTCGTTTTCTGCATAAGAACAAACCTGCAAAATCTTAAGTTTACCTAAGGAATTTCTTAAATTTTTTTGGGATATTTCTCCCATAAGAATGTTCGAAAATCTTCAGAAATCGTTAAAGAAATCCATACGTCAAATGGGTTAATATATCAAAGTTTTCATTAAAACGACCCTCAATTTCCGACACAGCTTTATTTATTACAGCATTTCTAGGGGCTCAAAGGCATGAATTTGTCAAGAACTTATAGAGCCAGCTTTTATGAATGCTGTCTACCTACCAAAATCTAATACGTCTCATATGGCGTTTTGTGAGACTGTGAACATAATGTAGGAGACCCCACAGGAGTGTTTCCAGTTTTTTTGCTATCCCGAAGATAAAAAAGATTAGGTCGTAAGTGATATTATCGACTTCATACCCCATTTCAATGATGGTTCCTAATTCTCAGATAAAGAAGCACAATATACAACATGGGGTAGATAAATACTTCGGCTTTAATTCAATGTTTTCGGTACATAAATTCTTGTATAACTGGGTACTTGACTATTCAACAGATATTTTGTGTAAATTAAATTGAGGAGTGTAGCTTCCTTTATGATGCCATTATTTTTGTATTCATATTGATATTATTGGTCTTGAATTGTGGTAGAAGGAGCTTCATAAAATATTTTATGGCTGATTTTGAGGCTTTTTTATTAGATATTATTATCGTCGGGTTTTTGCTGGTAAGGATTAACATTCTATTGTATTTGCTATATTTGTGAATTTCGAGATGCATTGCGCATTTTCACTCTTTTCCAGAAAAAATCATTTTAGAAATGATAAACCCTCAGAAAATTATAGCAATTATTCGTTTTTTTTTGTATTCGGGTTCTCGAGAAGAAAATATTGATTGCATTCTTTTCATTGGTTCTTTATGCTTTCACATAAAACAACCTTTATTTTCACGTACTGGATAATGGACATGCCAATTGTGAAATTGAAAGGAACCCGGTATGCCATTCATAAGTTTGAATGGGGCTAAAATAAATTGAATTTTTCAGATATTCTCCTGCCTGAATATTTCCAAAATGCGTCTGAGTTAAATAAATGTTATCCTGCATCACAATTTATAGTAAAGGTCCTTGAAATCCTTTAGATATTCTAATAAATCTGCTTTACATTCCCATGGATTTGAACAGTGGTAAATTGCCGTAAATATCAAAAGAGGGCGCACGAATGTCATTCATTGGCCCAGAATCCTTCTGTGGTATAGGTAAATGTACCTATAATAAAGAGTTTCTGGAGAGGGAGAAAGCCGAGAAGGAAAAACCCTGGCGGAATCTCCTAGGGATGGATAATTCCACTAAGTTCCTGAAGAACTTTGAAACAGCAGATCCAAAGATATCTGGATCTTAGTAAGAAACGATTACACCTCCTCACTGGCTTTCTTACAGGACACAGTCGCCTTAAGAAGCACCTGTTGAGGATGGGATTGTCGGACACTGACGAGTGTAGGTTTTGTGGGGGGAAGAAGACACCAATCACCTAGTCACGGAATGCTTTGGCATTAGGAGCCTAAGGAGAAAATGCCTTGGGCGAGAAACTTGTGAGAGTGAGGAACTAGCCTCGCTGAAGCCTTCACAGATACTGGATTTCATCAGATCTCTGGAACTGGAAGGCGAGCTGTGAGAGATGTGGTCGGAACAGCTCTGTAAGAAGGCACAATATACCTTAAGGTCGCAGTAAACTGTAAACCCTTTTTGAACTATCCACTAAACTATCAACTATCAACAACTTATTCGAAATCCCCATAAAGTTTTCACGAAAACTGACTTTCAGACACCAACATCAGTTTATTAAGTAGCAAAAAAGTCCTTTCAAAGTGACGATTTCAATTTCTTGGCTGGTTGAATCATGCCTTCTTTTTCAGAAAGAAAATTACAAGATCATCGATCTCGTTTTCCAGCGACCATTGACACCTCCTTATCCTTGAATCTGCACCATAGAACAAAGTTAGATAACAATCCAACGAACCAAGTATAAATGACAACGTAGGTGTTTGCGGTGTTGAATTGTAGAAAAGTGACCATATCTCTGGTATTGGTTCACGGACATTCGAACTAAGGAAACCCGAGACCACGTGATAACGGACAAAATTGGTCGTGTTTATGCTTAGAAAGCAAATATTTGACTCGGTTTTTTCTGCAAGTCCGAGCTATTACGAAGTTCGAGAATAACTCCGCGAAAAAATAGGATAAGGTGCAAATATTTCCTGATAGTGCATATCTCTAGCGACGAAACGTCATCGGGGGGCCTTTTAAACATTAAATGAAGGCATTCACACGGCTCTAGCTTCCCACCGATTTTTTATAGGATCCAAGTACCTTCCTACGTTGTATGTTTATTTATACCTATGAGGAAATATTGACTTGTTACAGTTTTGGTGTGGGCTGATCTCGATCTGCGTGATTCAAAACGTTGATGTGGATGAGTTAATGTTTGTTGACGTTTGTCTAGATGATTGCAGTTCAGATTATCTCTAGAGTTTGTTTATCTATGCAAAATTCGGATAGGGTGAGAAGATATCGGACGAAAATTTTCCAAAAAACTTCAGGTATACAGTGTGTTTGGTCATGACTTAGCGATAATTTAAGGTCATCAAATATACCTAATTTTATCGACAAAAACATCCAAACTTGGAGGATCACCCCCTCAGTTTTGGAGTAGCCCTCCTTTCATATTTAGTTTTTTATTTATGTTGACCCTTCCGAATATTATCCATTTCTTTGGACATAAAGGTCCTACAGATGTGAAGAAATGTTTTTTTGGAAGATGATACTAACACCTTTCATTGAAGTATAACAATATGAAAACATTCAACTTGAAAACGCCATAAAAATGTTAAAAATGTTCATAGTAAAATATGTACTGATTTTCTTAGTAAATCTGCAATAGTACAAGAACTAGCACATTGAAGTATAATTTTTTATCAATGATTTAACACGCAAGGATATTAGCTACAAAACAACACTCACATCATATCTGAAAGTTACATAATTTGAGAGTTATTGTTGCTCGAACATGATCAATATGCGAGCAAAAGACACAAGACAGGTCGTCATGAAGGCCATTGCCTGTCTATAGAGCAGAAGCGGCCATTTTGAGCAATTTGATGATTAATTTTTTTTGTTTGATCATTGGAAATTATCGAAAGTACAGTACTGAGGTTTCTTTCATTTTATCAATTTTCATAAGGGTCATGTTCGAACAGCAATAACTCTCAAATTATGTAACTTACAGAAATGATGTGAGTGTTGTTTTTGTAGCATGTGTCTTCGCGTATTAAATCATTGAAAAAATTATACTTCAATGTGCTAGTTCTTGTACTATTGCGGATTTACTGAGGAAATCAGTACATATTTTCACTATGAACTTTTTCGAAGAATTTTTTTATGGCGTTTTCAAGTTGAATGTTTTTATATTGTTATACTTCAATGAAAGGTGGTAGTATCATCTTTCAAAAAACATTGTTTCCTTATCTGTAGGACCTTTACGTCCAAAGAAATCGATATTATTTGGAAGGGTCAATGAAAATAAAAAAAGAAATTTAAAATGGGGACTTCTCCAAAACTAAGGGGGTAAACTTTCAAATTTGGGTGTTTTTATAGATAAAATTAGGTATATTTGATGGCCCTAAATTATCGTTTAATCATGACCAAACACACTGTGTAAAGAATTTTCCAATAAGAGGTGTTATTTTGATATTCAAAGAATAATGCCATTTTTCAATATAAATGATCGGATGTTTATTTCATCATGAAGAACAAGCTATGCCGTTAATAGTGGAAAATAACATCAGGCAAATGACCACCACGACCACGCTTACAGGACCATATCCTTTCAATGGAATTTTCCATAACCAAATCGCAAAGTGACTCCCCTATGTCTGTTTAAAGAAAAACTTGTGGAATTTTTTCACTATCCTCAATTTGCAACTTTTATATCCGCATCAGCATCAGTTAAAAATAATTCTTCACATACAAACTAAATTTAAATTTGTTTAACAAAATCAGACATATTTATTACTACAACAACTTCGTAGACTAGGAAATGATTCGAATGAAATTTGGAGATTTACCATAACGTATTATTGTCTCCTTCTTTTGATTAGGTGAAGGTCTAGCCCATCTGGAATTTCAAAATTCAATATTTTTATCATTTTGTAGCATTTAAAAATTTGGTAATGAACTACATAGTTTCCGCTATTTGTAAACACGATTATTGTGGAAAATAGTCCATTTAAAAATTAAATGGATCTTCTGTCAACAATGGAACTGTTCACCAGAGCAGAAGGTCGAGGAATTCTTGAACCCTGTCGAATCAAATTGTCCGGAACAATCTAATTACTTTTTCGTGTTTGTAGTTTTGTTCTACTATCAGAGGAGTATTCAACTTCCTGGCTAGTTTTTGGTTCTCATACCCGATAATCTACGTTTTGGTATAGTTGGTTTGAGAGAATTTGAAGTATTTTTATGGATTATGACAGAAAAATGATGAGGGATAGCCTTGAACTCAATATAATTCTTTGCTACCAAAGGTTAAGTAGGAGATGATGATAGTTCAAGAAACGATGGTATCATCAGAATATTTCGAAATTCAGGAACATTGACTTATATAATACATATTACGATTATATTGTAATTACATCTTCAAACAATTTAATGACTGAGAATTTTTGAAATTACTAGAATGGGATCTGGGGTTTCTTCACGCTTGTTTGCAATACAGTCATCCAATGGGAATAAATCTATAATAAAGGGTTTTCCAGTAAGAGGAGTTATTTTGAATAGACCGCTATTTTGGTATATGTCACGTTTGAAGCTGTCATTTTTTGACACTTGGCACGTAGAAAACGGGCCATTAATGAAAATGGAACGATACGCTTTAAGAACGCATTGAAATTATTAAAATTCACTATAAAAATGTTTTCCCAATTCTTTGGTTAACTCATTATTAATGCCACAACTTGAAACTAAATCGAAATTCTCCCTTCAATAGCGTTTTTGAAAAAGTCTGTGGCATTTTGAATCCGTTAAAATATTTTTTTTTCATGATTGAATAAATTTTTCATCGGTATGTTTGTGTTCTAGAAATATGTGTGACGAGAAAAATGTCGAGTCCACTCCTGAGATAGTATGATACAAACAAGTGGTTAGAGATAACTTCTTTCAGAATTTATGGCATAGAATTAAAGCGGCGTAAACTCTATCCTTCAAATTTGGGACCCACCAATGGTTTGCCCTATACAAAAGCTTCTTGGGGTTATTCACTATGGTCAGATAAAATCTTAATGATTTTGCTTGAGGCTGGAATACTCAATTCTGAAACGAGGAACACTGCAAATTTTCTAGAAGATTTATAGGCATATTTCATCACTTTCATAAAAGTACCTACATTGGTAATTATTCCCCACATTCCAGGTGAAATAGTTGTCTAATCCAGTTAATTCGTTGATATGAAAAGTGAAATATTAATTCCTCATTTATGAACTAGAATTTTTTTCTTCAATTCTGTGACAAATCACTCCATTTTGCTACACTTTGTCGAGCAGAATAGAGCGACAATATCTCAGTAACACACAGATGTAAAGTTTACATTTCATTTTTATATGGTGGTACTTGATCGAAACTCTCCTGTCACAGATTTTACATTTTTTCTGGCAATAGAAAGATATACAGCTCTGCTAACCTATATTTTTCAATGCAGAAATCACAAAATATTCCATTAATTTCAGTCAAAATTAACAGAATTAACAACAGTGGTTAATACCCAAAGTAGTCGCCATTTTGTGGATGCTTTTGAATTCTTAGAAGAATATCAACTACTTCTGCACGTGTATAATAGATAACTATTCTTTCATTGTTGTAACAAAGTTGATCGCCTAATATTATCTCAAATTTCTTCATTACAATGTATAATAGAAAATTTAATTATGTATTTGAGAAAGAAAACATTCATTCGTTCGTATATTAGATGGATAGACAAGAATTTCTTGAATACTTTAAACATATTTGCATGGAATTTTATGTGATTCTCAAAAAATGTTAACAGTCCTCAGTTAATTCCAAAAAAATAATTCAGGAAAAAACATTTCCACTATTAACGAAACTATTTGCCTTCGGTGGAGAAATTGGTTTAATAATCGTTGATATTTTGATTTATTTTGGATAATGTATAGATTTTACCATAAAATAATTTCAAATATGTATCTACCAGAGAATTATGGATGAATCAAAAATAACTCGAAATTATAGATTTATTTCATTTGGTTATTATTATCTACATAATATGAGTTGTTTTGATGAACGTTTTTATCAGTCAAGAGTAACGATTAAACAATTCATTTGCAATTGATCAGCTTTGCGAGGTATTTCATATCAACTTTTTCTCTTCTCTTCATTTTCTTCTAAGAAAATAATTGAAAAACCTTTGAGTATTCCGATGAATGTCTTCATTCCTACGTAATGCTTGTAGATATATCCAGAGAAAATTGAAGCTAATGTAAAAAAATCGAATATAGAATTCATAAAAGTATCTTTATTTCAATGTCGATATAGAAATTCGAGAAGAATTTATAGTGGAAAATCTAAAAAACACACTGTTGGTGAATCAACTTGAAATATCCAACTGAAAATTCGCATAATAAGGATCTCACATTTTCAGCTAATGAAACTGATATTTAAATATTTATATCGGTAGGGGAACTATTATAAAATTCAATACAAAAAGTTTCCGTTAACCGAATAAGTTTGAAAAAGAGTTATCAATAATGACGAAAAGTTAGAAAATGGTGAAGTACAAAAATCCTATTTAAACGTAAAGATACAAGAATATTCAAAAATCAAACCGAATAGCGTAAAATTTAGTCGCGGTATCATGAATAATTGAAAATACGAAATGAATTGTGGGTCTGGTCTCATAATTATTCATATTCTAAAAATATTGAAGTTTTAGGATACGAAAAAGAAAAATTTTCAGCTAGGATTTCGAAATTCTTCGACATTTATATCTGTAGTTCGAGAACTCCAACTAAGAATCATATTTCAAGACGAGTAAAGTTCTCAGATGGGAAAAAATGCATGAATTAAATTGACAAGAATGAAAAAGTACTGAGTGAAGTTTACAAGAACTTGAGACCAATTGAAACTGCAAAAATTAGATAATGAAAAGAAGAAACAGCAAAAGTAAACAACAGTACACCGATTGAGAAAAGAAAATAATGAAAATAAGTCATTTATATCGGTAGGGGAATGAACATAAAGTTCAATACAAATAGTTCGAAAACAAAAAGAAATAGTGAAGTAGAAAAATCATATTTAACACGTAAAGATACACGAGCAAGGAATTTCAAAAATCAAACCAAATAGGATAAATTCAGTCGCGGTATCATGAATAATTGAAAATATGGAATCAATTGTGGGTCTGATCTTATAATTATTCCCTTTGAAAGAATTTTGAACTCATTTGAAAGTTTCAGGCTACGAAAAAGAAACATTTTCAGCTATAATTTCGAAATTCTTCGATAGTTATATCTGTCTGTAGTTCGAGAACTCCAATTAAGAATCATATTTCAAAAAGAATAAAGTTTTCAAAAGGGAAAAAATGCATGAACTAAATTAACAAGAATGAAAAAGTATTGAGTGAAGTTTACAAGAACTTAAGACCAATTAAAACTGAAAAAACTAAATAATGAAAAGAAGAAACAGCAAAAGTAAACAACAGTTCACCGATTGAGAAAAGAAAAGTAAATAATGAAAAGAAGAAACGGCAAAAATAAACAAAGGGCCAAACGAACACAAAAATTAACACGTACTAAAGTAGCAGAGAACGGAGAACAATTTCCAGGACCAAAGAAACGATAAAGAAACTTCGATACTATTAACTGCAACCCCCCTCACACAAAAACCCCTAATCCTAACCCAGGAGTATCCTATGGAAAAATCCTAATCACAAAAGCGAAATAATCAAGTAGCACGTGTAAAAATCCGTGGCGCATCGTTCCAATACGAGGACCAACCTTGCTCCTCCACTACACGAACAGCTCTAAACGAGCAAAACGAAACATCTACGACCGGCTATACAACACCAAGATAAAAAAGAAATTTCTCGGAATGAACATAGTAATTTCAGTAAGAATGAAAGTAGTGGGGGCCCAGGATATGCGTGGAGGGGCCAGACCTGAGGCCCTTACCAGAGTTGCGCACAATTAAAGCTTAGCAGTAGAGGGGCGCTCAGGATAATTCAGTTAAAAATCTAAATGTGTATGATCAATGAATTTCCAGCATCAACTGGATGAGCAACTACATCGACCACTCACTCTTCAAAGCACCTCAAACAAAACCCAACAAACGTACCAACCGACTGTGATGACTCAACATTAAATAGTGATTAAGTGTATGTGATAACCTGTTGAAATTTCGACTTATTCTCTGGCCGGAACTTTATGGCAGGAGCTATGGACCTTGTCTGTTGCGAAATTGTCGAAAATAATGAAAACAAAGCTTACGACGACCCGGCACTGCTCGAAGACAGAGTGCTCATCAATCTCCTCAAATCAGAAGACAGATACGCTCTGGTCTGCACTGCTACTTTCATCACAATCCAATCTGAGGTTACCCAACAGATGAGGAAAGTTGTCTCAGAGTGGATGATGGAGGTAAGACTTATCTTCTTCTTTATCCACACTTCCTTCGGCAACAGCTGATCTTATGTTATGTCACCTAGTTGCCGAACGAACACTCTGTATGACCAAGTAGCATTCTAGTGACCGAAACTCTCCCATCTACGTCACCTCGATAATCCCTGAAAATTTTTATCATTCAACTTCTATTGAATACCCAGCTCTAATCAGCTGTTTTCCGTCATGTTAGCCTGTTAAAAATAACATACATAACTTGATAAGAGATCTCTATAATTCCACCGATTATTTCCCAGCTTCTCATCTGTCACTTGATCAGCTGATTTTGCTGCACGTCTATTTCCGTAACTTTTCAAAATTCTTGTGATTAGTGAGAAGATATAACGAACCAATGACCCCAAAGTGCGAATAGGATTCTTTCAAAACCCATACCTAAGTCTTAACAAAAATAGCCCAGTGACTAAGTTTTGTTTGGCAGGTACATTTTGCGAGATATTCTCAGAGCTCAAACCGACTTTATCTGACTTTTTCAACTCACAAAAGATCTCGTGGTGTTGGGTGTGGTCAATTTAAACCCACAAGAACTTCTCGGATGCAACTGGAATCAAATCGCGATTTAAATGGTTAAAAAACCGTGGAAAATAGCTGTCTCGTCACGGTTGACGAGCTGACGCTTTTTAAAGAGCTTTAAAATTTAAAATCCCGATTCGCCTGACTTATCAAATAAAAATATCTGTACCAACGTATCGCGAACTAAAACAAATTGACACTGAGAAGGGTCTGCTTAAATTCAATATTTGTTTTACAATTCAATTGATAAAAGTCTTCCCAGATTAAGCACGGTGAGCGTCAAGGTTCTACGTTCGGCCCCATTTCAAAAACGAAAAATTCATGCAGGAGAAAGCTAGTAGGTACTCCAGGCATAATATCTAGTCCACGTTTATTTTTAAAATTCAAATTACGACTGCGTAGTTGAAATTCGTTTACAAAACATGATTTACACATATTAAGCAAATCGTTTGGATCGTGGAACAATAGATTTCGGCCCTTTAAACGTTTAAAAGTCTAGGTCATGCACCTCTGCAAACAGCTGACTATTATATTCGACGTGTGTAGCCTGGTATTTTGGTCGATGTAATGGGTTCAGTGATGATGCTCTATTATGAAACGTTGCTGCTTGCGAACAGTATCGTTGTATCACTCTGAGAGTGAATTGACAACAGGAAACAGCAGTGTTTCAGGATTTGCACTAACTGATTGAACTCAGATTATTGACGTTCGCGTGAATTATCTCTAAATAGCGAATAGAGTTCGATAGGCTTACATTTTTCGAATAACGAAGCTTATTATTCCCTAGAAATCGTGTTTTTTTGATTTACGAAGCTTATTAACTCGTATATTTCGTGTAATTGCATTACTGATACGCAGAGATGATAGTGTGGAGTGAAAAAGCGCTTTGAAAATGGTTCTATTCAATAAAACTGACCTTACATCATTTTGAAATGTAATTTTATCTGATTTGTATTTAATCACTTGGGTATTAGGTACTTACATAATTCCATGCAGTAATTTGTGCGCGATGAAGCTATGTGAATTAGAGTATTCATTGAATAATATAATTGTTTTTCCCATATGAAGTTTATTGTTGCGAAGTTTCATTATTGAATGTATAATGCATTTTTTTTCGATAGATATTGTTGGAATGTTCTGTTTCCTTTGAGCTATGAAATTTACGTGAATACTATTGGAAAATCTGATAATTTCAGTGAAATGAAAATACAATTGGCCCAGTGGTGTAGAATTTGGAAATACTTTGTTGTTGTCTGAAATGATTGGTTCTTCCTGCTAATTATGACAATAATATCACAAGTGTTTCCAATTCACTGAGAATTAACGACATATTGACAGACATTTTATAATGGAAGATTTTTCATCCAAAATCAATATATATTTCACTTTGAATGCCTACGAAAATTGAATGTCCATTCCTGACCAAACAAACGTTTAAGTTTTGATTATTTTTTGCTATTCGATGAAAAACCTCGAAACGAAAAAGTTATTCATAACACAAATTTAGAATGCACATTATAAAACAAACAAAAAATCAAAACGAGTGGCAATAGTCAAAAAAAACCGTTATTCACAATAATTTTTAGATTCGTTCATAACTCATCAATTCATATGGGTGGATCTCTTGAAATTTTTGTCTGTCATTAACTTATAAGCATTAAAAATTCAAATATTGATATGGGTCTCACTCATTCGAAATGTCAAATCTGACACAGGTTTTAAACTCTTATTTTAGACCGATTGACTGTAATATCAACATGGATTGCAGAATTCACATATTATAATTCAAAATTGTTTTCAAACTAACGACTATAACAAACTATACGTTTTAACAAAATTAAGTCATTCAAATAGAGTGCTCTCGAATTGAGTTTAGCTGTTGGCCACACTTATTCAAAGTGTCAAATCTGACAGCTATATGAAGAATTGGTCCTGTAGACAGATATATAGTACTGTCAATATATTGAATAGAATTCTTTGGAGAATTTGCAGATATATGAAAAATTGCTAAATAAGCATGTTATTCATATGAATAATGGTTAATATCCATCATGTGAATGTATAATCGTTTATGTCATTGTCCTGCCGAGCCATCATGAAAAAAAATTGTAGACAAATGGGAAATTCTCAGTTATAACCTCCTTCACAAGCCAATGTATCTAAAACCTTTGAATATGTGCATTTATCATTCGTTTTAGCTTACCAGGAAATCGTACATTGTTTGCATCCGTATTGTGGTAAACTTTATGAAGTATTTACAAGAATATGCAGTTTATGAACAAGTTAGGATGAGGAATGCATAAAGTATATGTGGAAATTGATGAGCATGCATTAGTCAAATGTTATTGCTTGAATAATTGAACCAAATAAGCAAGTATTATGATAAAAACAATTACATTAATTGAACCACAAATAAATTTGTATCGGGAATAGTTTCGACATTTATTATGATTATTTATAATAGAATTTCCAGAAATTCGTGTTGAGCTTATAAAAATTCAATTGAAATGTATATTTCCGTCGGAATTGATCATTAATGACCCATTTTAATGCTCAATTTCTGCCATTTTAATGTGCAATCTTCATGGCAACCGTTCACAAAGTATTCAGAAGAACTACGAGAAATGTTAAAACTCTGCTGACACATAGATACATAGAAATTTTATTATGTCAAATGTAAGTCTCGTGCAAAATAAGAATGTATTTCAATCAAGAAGCATACACAATTCATATTGAGATCGTCGCAAAAATCTTGTAATCAACTCGGTTATCAATCGAGCGACTAATGGTCTCGAACTATATCTTAACCATTAGTCGCTGTCTTATATAACCCTTCTACTCAAACATGAAATTTATTCCTAGCTTGAGGAAAGGCATGGAAATGTATATTATGTGGATTTCTTTCTTCTCAGGACACTGAGGAACTGAACAAGTGGACAAAATCGATTTGAATGAATTATACTTAAAAAAATATTAATAATGTTAAATATTCACATAAATCACAACACAATGCAAAATGAAAGAATCATGTCAATATTAAAGGTTACTCAGATCGTCACCAGAGGGCGTATCGCTTAGCTTGATTTGTCTATAGAACGACCAATCAAACCCATAATTGACCCCTCGCAAATTTTCTCGTTTCCTAACCTTCAAAATCGAGATCTGCCCATCTCCCGGTGTGGCCCCATTACAGAGCTGAAACAGAATATCCTGTCCGTCCACTTTGAGGTATTTTCGAAGCGTTTTATCCATCCTGCGAGCCTCGTCGATTACCGAATAATCCCGGAGTCTCTTTCATTTTTGAGCATTCCTGCTTGAGCCGTAGCCTTCTAGGCGACCAGAAACAGGTTCTATAGGCCGAAAATTGAGACGTTACGTCTGGCTAATCAGCTGCGACATACGTGGCGATCAGTTTTCGGTTTCGGCGCTTTGGTGCAGCCGCCAAACGTAACACAACACGATGCCAAATCGTCCGGAAATCGAAAATTCGATACCCGGTGCGAGAAAAAAAATTTCAGAGATTTTTGGCGAAATTGATACTGGTTCTTGGACTTCGCTCTGGTGTTTTTTGGATTTTATTTTCTTGGGAACATTCACGTCGAGTGTTTTGTCAGAAACTAAGTCAACTGAAATGTGTTCTATGTTAATAAGATGTTGTCAGGTCTACTTCAAATCGTATTATTCTGCTTTTACATTGAAAGATTAGGAAGGATCGAGAACAGAATTGAAGGTACCTAAGCATTTTAAATCGTTTAAGTCATGATAATTCCAATAAAAAATTGCTAAAAATGGACGGCCATTTGGACAGAAATTAATTTGACTACGGACTGGTCATCAGGGAGTCGAATATTATCGTTTGAGGCCATTTTTTGCTCAAAATTCGAAAATTACAGATGATATGACAATTGGTAAACTTCGAATAGAAACTAGGCGCAATTTTATCATTGGCTATGTCTCTCGTCGTAATTTTCACCAATCAGAAATGCGCAATTTCGAATTACAAATAGTTTCTAAGTTGAAAAACTGTTTGACAGGAGCTGTCAGCAGTTTATTCGAGTTTAACCGTGGAAAAACTTGACAGTTGTTGTCAAATTAATATCTTTACATAATGCATGCTGAATAATCCGTCACTCATTAATAGTATATTATGCAGCGAGCGTATAATGATAGCTATTATTCACCGAGTGAATAACAACCATTATACGCGAGTAGCATACTATACTGAATATATAAGTATATGCATAACTACTGAATATATTTCTTGAAGATTTTTACATTTGGCGACCGCGACAAGACCCTTCTATGATAAGCGTGGAAAAAGTCAAGTTGACACATGAGAAATTTTTGGAGAACTGGTCATGGTACATTTTGTAATAAAACAGCTTTAATTTATATAATGAAAGTAGATTTGGCGCTCGATTGACAAGGTGCCCATATTTGTTAGTTGGAGTACTTTAGAATACGAAAGAAATACCAATTTAAAGAATATTATATCAAAGCTAAATCTATGAAGCATCTGACAGCAGTGATTAATATCTCATTAATCATCTGTGATTAATGGATATTATTATGGCCGGTCACACAAAAGTAGAATGGGTAGATTATATAGTAGTCGTGGATAAAATATTATAAGATACTAGAAGTGCCCGTTGTCAATTATAGTAAACCGAAATATCTCAAGAAACCATTGATTTTGAGTTAAGAATAATAGAATATTCGATAGTCGAATCCATAGCATTTATCTCCTGATGTAAAGCAAGGATTTCTTTGATCTATTTTCCACATTTTCCATAGAAAACTTATTTCGAAAGATTATACGGTGTGTTTGACTTAGCGATAATTTAAGGGCATCAAATATACCTAATTTTATCGACAAAAACACCCATATTGGGGAGTTTGCCCCCTCAGTTTTGGAGAAGCTCTCTTTTAAAATTTACTTTTTTATTTGAGTTGACCCTTCCTAATAATATCGATATCTTTGGACATAAAGGTCCTACAGATGTGAAAAAAATGTTTTTTGAAAGATGATACTACCGCCTTTTATTGAAGTGAAAACATATAAGTAACCTAAAAATGTTTTAAAAAAAATTTTGTAAAAAAATGTACCTACTGCTTTTTTCTTAATTAATTTGCGAAAGTACAAGAACTAGCACATTGAAGTATAATTTTTTCTCAATGAGCTAACACGCAAGGATATTAGCAACTAAACGATACCAACATATTTTCTGTAAGTTACATATTTAGAAAGTAATTGCTGTTCGAACATGACCTTTATGAAAATTGATAAAATAAAAAAACAGTATAGTACAGTACTGTACTTTCGATAATTTTTAATGATCAAACAAACAAATTAAACATAAAAATTGCTCAAAATGGCCGCCTCTGCTCTGTGCAGTTGCTTTCATGACGACCTGTCTTGTGTCTCGTAGTGATCATGTTCGAGCAGCAATAACTCTCAAATTATATAACTTACAGAAATGATGTGAGTGTTGTTTTGTAGCTTATATCCTTGCGTGTTAAATCATCGAAAAAATTTTTTACTTCAATGTGCTAGTTCTTAAACTATTGCAGATTTACTAAGAAAATCAGTTCATACTTTCACTAAAAGTTTATTAAACAATTTTTTATGGCGTTTTCAAGTTAAATGTTTTCATATTGTTATACTTCAATGGAAGGTGGTAGTATCATCTTTCAAAAAACATTTTTTTTTACATCTGTAGGACCTTTATGTCCAAAGAAATCGATATTATTTGGAAGGGTCAACGAAAATAAAAAAGTAAATTTAAAATGGGGGCTACTCCAAAACGAAGGGGGTAAACTTCCAAATTTGGGTGTTTTTGTCGATAATATTAGGTATATTTGATGCCCTTAAATTATCGGTAAGTCATGACCAAACACACTGTGTATGTCGAATAAAATAACGCTGTATCGATCACAGAAACGCGTGGCTATGAGAAAAAAGTCGCAGGCATTTAATTTTTAAAAAGAACCGAGCTGCCTTTTAATACCTTAGGTGGATTTACACCTAGTGGAGCCCCAGTACTGGAGTAATTGCCAAATAATTCACTTCAAGGATGTTCGTGGTCATGGTGTTATGAACTTTTCGAGGCCGCCTATGTCCTATTCATTAATATTCCCACTTCCTGAGTATTCCACGGGTACGAAATATGAATATTCAAATGGAAATTTTAAACTTCAGCCTAATTGCTGTAGAAATTTCACACCTTTGTGGAAGAAAGGAAGCTTTCTTTCAAACTTTTACGTCGTAGTTGGCAGGGAATTCTGGTCTAGACGTGATAGATTTTATCATACTTCTGATATGTGAGAAAAAGTCAGAGATATTGAATAGTGGTTCTATGGTTACGAAAACCACTACATAGTTATATTCCAGAAAAACTGTGACAATATAATTATTACTTATTCATCATTCAATTCTCGAATTCATTGATTTAATAATGTAAATGTTTGGAAGTTTTCTTTCGGCAGTTATCGTGTTAACGATTGGCCTAAAGCAACCACCGAAAAACTGGAAAATTCGATAATTACGTAATAAATATAATGTGACCACTAGTTGTCATGATAATGAAAAGCTTATAAAACACAATGCTGTCTTTTTTAAAAGAAATTGTTTGGTAAATGTCATCAGAGAGTTTGAGTTTTATTTACAATTGTTTCGGAAATTCTGATAAAAATTATATTCTTACTGAGAATTGAGTTATAAAACGAACACTCATACAAACTTCAACTTATTATTCATGAAAATGGATCAATTCTTTGAATTCAACCGACCTCCTTATCTCACATCACAAAACCTGATATTTCGTCTGATATCGGAAAATCAGCATAAAAAATAGAATATTAATCAGCGTAAAGTACCACGACTATCGAGTGAACCTTCAATTTTACAAGAAAACTCACAATTCTCGACAACTAATCATTTTTCCACAAAATTTCCCGTTTAAAATTCGCAAATTTGCCGATATGGAAATTCTCTCTTGAGGTCGATAACTCCCAAGTAGGCGTAGACCTTGACGTTCAGATAACTTCGTAAGAGGAAGTCGCACGGTGTTAAATCGCAACGTTTTGATGGCTGAGCGTTCTTAGTACTTGGCGAAATAATAGAGGACTATAAAACTTTTGTAGCATGATCAGTGATCTTACAAGCGAGTAGCTACGAATATTCGTGAGTAATATCACAAGAACATCTAATTTTTCCGAAAAAGATCGAAAAAACACGTTGCTTAGTAATGGAACATTGTTCAAAACTATTTATTGATAAAAATTTCTCTAAAAACAAAAATATTTCGAATAATATTCGGTACAAAATTAATCGAATCGGTAGATTGTTCCTGGTTTCCGTAGATCTCCGAAATTTCGATAAATCCGGCATCGTTACAAAGTTAAAACTTGTCGCAGTGCTTTTCGCGAATTTTAAAATTAAATGCCGATGACGTTGCATCGTACCAAATAAAGATATCGCCAATTTTACACCTACAGGATGGCATGAATGGAAATGTCTGACACGGCTCGACGCTTCGTTGCAAATGACGACGTTTTCCGGTACAGTCCTCATTTTTCTTGGGTTGGTATTTAAAAATTCAAGGCCAGGAGAGGACGTTGTACTATTAATGAATGGCACAATGTTGGCAGCACTTGTTACGAGTCTATGAGCGATCTAGTCGCCGGTTCAAGTTCAATATCATACATTCTCGTCATTTCATTCTAATTCGTTTAATTAGCTTGCTGAGATGTTCTCGAATGAGTCAAAATCAAGGATATCCAGGACATAGTTTTGTTGTTACGTAATTCAGCAATTGTCTTTTTGAGTACAGTTTTTGTTTAGATTCAATCAGGGCAGAATAAGAAAAGATGTCACATTTCATATAAAACACACTTAATTCAGAGAAAAATAAGTTTGTACTCACTGGATTTTATTTTACAATCTACTCTATTAGTTTCGCTTGCTAGGCATCATCGGGAGTTTCGTCAATAAAAAAGTAATTCACATTGAACATCTAGTCGGAAAACCAAACGACTGAATACTTTTCCGGAATTCTTAAGTATTCTTAAGTTTTCAGTCATTTTGTTGTTTGTGGATGTCAGTTTTCCGACTAGATGTTCAATGTGAATTATTTTTTTATTCACAAAGCTCCTGGTGATCCCTAGCAGGCGAAACTACTAGAGTGGATTGTAAAATAGAAAATATAATGAGCATAAACTTCCCATTCCTCTCAATTAAAATGATCCTTGATAATGGCTCTGTTTGTGATCAAATGTTTAAAAACTCTTATTCACAAATTATCCACTTACCTATTTACCAATGATAAATGTTCATAAATAGTTTGATACTTTATTTAAAATATGAAGTTGTTTTTGTACCTCAACACGTAAAAACAAATGCTCAAATTTCCATGAAGGACACGAACAAAAAATTTGAGAAAAGCCCTGAGCAGGTGGTTTTGAGTGCTCGTTCATTAGTGAAGCAATGATGCTATTACCTCAAAATTTTTTATAGGACTTCAGATTTTCACTCAAATTCGAAAATTGCAGACATTTGGGCAAAACGAATCAAAACAGTTTTTGAATTTAAGGTGTTATTTTGAATAGCCCGGTATTCCGGTAGATGTAACGTTTGAAGCTGTCATTTTTTGACATTTGACATTAATAAAAATGGAACAATACATGCTTCGAGAATGCATTGAAATTATAAAAATTTACTATAAAAATGGTGAAAATTTGGCAGAGACGGTTCGTAAAACTCGAACATTTTTGGGTCGTCGTGAAGCACCTTGTCGGACCGCAATAAAGGAATTGGTGGAAAAATTCGAGCTGTTGGGTTAAGTTAGTGATGTGGAGAATAAAACCTGTGCACGTCGCTCTAGAACAGCCGAGAATGTTGCTGCTGTAGCCGAAAGTGTTGAAGAAACCCCAGCTTTGTCCATTCCTCGTCGTTCTTTGGAATTAGGCATTCCACAAACGTCATTACACCCTATTTTCATAAAGATTTCGGTTTTAGGGCTTAAAAAGTTCAGTGCTACGCTACGTGCCACGCAAGCAACGAAACCATTGCTCTTTTGCGGGAAAAGGTTCCAGACCGTGTTATCTCTCGAAGAGGTGATCACAACTGGCCACCGAGATCTTGTGATTTAACACCTTGCGACTTCTTCCTTTGGGGCCACGTGAAAGTGAAGGTCTACGCCAATAGCCCAGCGTCGATTCAAGACCTCAAAGATGAAATTCGTGAAGCTATCGAGGACATAAGGCAGCCATTTTGCGATTTGGTTATGCAAAATTTCAATAAAAGGATATGTTCCTGTAAGCGTGGTCGTGGTGTTCATTTGCCTGATGTTATTTTCCACTATTAACGACATTGCTTCTTCTTCAAAATAAAATAAACATCCGATCATTTATATTGAAAAATGAAATATTTCCTTGAATATCAAAATAACACTTCTTATTGGAAAACTCTTTAGCACTCGTTTAAGTAGAAAGAGCGCTTAAAAAAGAAAGAAAATTCTTGAATCTTCAATACAAATAATCATATTTTCTATGCAACATTTTATCCACATACAGGATGTGGTAAAAAAATTAATTTTACTTTCGGTTTCAATGATTATCTCAATTAGAAATTGTGAAATCCCACTGGACTATCGATATCTGTGGTTTACTCTTCCAGTCTTCCGCGTGTTACATTTTATCTTTTTTTTGTAATTAGAGATTACATTGGCGTCCCATTTCGACATTGCTATCAGTTCCTGATGTTTTTGTTGAAGAACAAAAATGCAATTTTCGTTTAATCTACACATTTAACACTCGAAATTCAAAAACCGAATCAAAATACATCGTTATATCGTCAGAATGCTCCGTGATAATCTTCAAGCGTTTATCTTAATTTTTTGTTTATTTCCACGCATGTTAAGTTTGTCTCTGGTGAAGGAGTCCCACAGGGTTCTATACTAAGCCCACTTTTATTCCTACTTTCATTAATGTCGTTAAAGCTGAGTGTTGAAATGTTGGCAATGTTTATGTAAAATATTATTTGTATGCTACGTTTTTAATTCGTTATTTTTATTTTTTGTTGTTATTGTATTTCGATACTTATGTATTTTTTTCTTTGTTTCAGGTGTGTGAAGAACAAAAGTGTCAAGAAGAAGTTTACTTATTAGCAATGAACTATATGAACAGATTTTTAAATTTATGTAATATTAGGAAAAGTCAGTTACAATTGTTAGGAACAACGTGCATGATGTTGGCGTCAAAGTTACGTGAACCTTCTCCAATAGCAGCAGAGACTTTAGTGTTTTATACGGATAACAGTATCACAAAGAATGACCTCATGGTAAGTCGAATATATTTTTCTCAAGAATTTTTTCGATTGATTTTTTCGCCTGGAATTTGTAAAGTATGTTTTTTTAGAGGTTTAGAAGTTTAAATTGACATGAATTTTATTCATCCGAAAGATAATCTTGTGGCATTAGATTTTAAATATGATTTCTGGTATATGACCGCCACGGCTGGCTCGGATGTAGACCAATCTGGACGTCCAATTTTCGATGACTTTGTCCAACATTTGTGGCAATAACACGGCGAATGTTGTCTTCCAAATGTTCAAGCGTCTGTGGCTTATCCGCATAGACCATAGACTTTACATAGCCCCACAGAAGGTGGGGTTAAGTTAATCGAATTAACTGCTCTGATGGACGATTTTGTCGACGATAAAATGGACTTAGTGCGCGATACGTATTCCGCACAGAACCATTATTTTCGAAATAAAATTGCACTATTTGCAAGCGTTGTTCAGGCGTGAGTCTATTCATGATGAATCGCCAAACCAAACTGAGAATAAATCACTTGACAGATGTTAAATCGGTCGCCATCTTGAACAGTAGTGCCAACTTAAAGTTCTACTCGTATACTTACTAATCACTGAACAGATTTTATTCAAACCATCATCAAAACAACTCTTCATTTCATTCGAACGCGTGATCGAAAAAATGAATTTGGCAAATCTCGTATGTCTGTTGAATACAAAAAAGGTACCATTCGAGATCTCCTGGTTCTTCGACCCGCGGAAAATTCCCTGAACAGTTGGTCTTCGAGAAATTTATGAATTACATACATATCGTCGTTTATGCATATTTGAATAGCAAATCCATCGATTTTGTCATCAGAGAAAATAGAATTCATTCATTCGTATTTGTTGTACAAACCACTCGAGGAATTTCCGTCCTTGGTGCGATATTGAGCAGGAACACATATACGGGGAGTGACCAGAAAGTGAATTTGTACAAGAATTCTTTAATTAATGGAATTCAATCGAAGTATTGAAAAGAAAAAACCTTATATTTCTACAACAAAATATTTGAATCACTTGAAATTTATTATGAGGGTGAAGATTCTTATACTGAATGTTCATGCAAAACTCCAAGATTATCCCATAATCAAAACCATAGAATTAAAATTTTCTGAATAATCCATTTTTTTAATAATTTAAAATTTGTCAATTCGATCGAGCTGAAACTTTGCAGTACGCAAACATTTGTAGCTTTAATACAACTATAGAAAAATCTACCGTAGTTTCGAATAAATGTTATAATATATCCATGGAAAAACTGAAAAATGAAATGAATGATTATTTCAATTTTCAAAAGGGTGGTAAAACAAAATCATAGAATTTTGATATTTTCAATGATCGTTCTTTTTGGTATCTCTTTTTTTGAATGATTTTCTGTGTCTACTTTTAAAGTGGACAAACTTCGAGTGGTAAATATACAAATGATTTGCAACAAAAAATGATATATAACACATATTCGAAATGTTGACGGTTATTTCACGAAATATTTCGAGTTTTTCCTCTGAAATGGTCATTATTCAGTTTTCCGTGTAGTTTCATCAAATTTGACCACAGATTCGGAAAGGGCAATACATTTTCTACAAAATAAGAGAGTCTGTGTGCAGAAAAAACTCTTATTGCGAGTGTGGTAAGGAAAGGAATATCACGATTCTGAAGTTAACAAAATTAGTCCTATTTTTCCAATGGTTATTAATAATTATATACATTTTTTCTTTTCAATAAAAAATACCTCATTTTTTCTTTTCAATAAAAAATACCTCATTTTGTGTACTTTCGAATGACATCAACTTTTGTGCTAGCTGCAAATTCTGCGGCCTAATATCACGGCTAACATGATATTACAGCGGATAATGAGCAGCTACCACAAAAGTTGATATGTCATTCGAAAGTACCCTAAATGAGGTATTTTTTACTGAAGACAAAGCGTGTGCATAATTATTAATATTTCATCGAAAAAACCATTGGAAAAAAAAGGACTGATCAGAATCGTGATATTCTTCTCCTTACCACACCTGCAATAAGAGTTTTTTCTGCACAGACTCTCTAATCTTGTAGCAAATTTATTACCCTTTCCGAATATGTGGTCAAATTTGATAAGACTACAAGGAAAACCGAATAATGATCATTTTAGAGAAAAAAACTCGAAATATTTCGCGAATTCAAGAAAGGTTAAATTGAAGAATAACCGTCAACATTTCGACCATGTGTTATATGACATTTGTTGTTGCAAATCACTCGTATAATCATCTCTCGAAGTTTGTCCGCTTTAAAAGTAGACCTGTATAATTCGTGTAGAAAATTCTGAGGTAAAAGCCTTATTCTCCACCAATGAACGAGTGCTTAAAAGCACCTGCACAGGGTTTTTCCAGAATTTTTCTTTATCGAAATGAAACTATTGGAAAACTTGTTTGAAGTGAAAAAACTTCCGATACCATCAAATAATTTTCCAGATTTCCTCACATAATTTCATCAGAGACCCATGAAATCTTATCCAAGATTTAGGTCGCAATGAAGCCTGGCTAACATCTATCCTATCTGCACCTATCAAGAAAGATTGCCGGCGCCTGTAGGCCAATTTAAACGAAGCGCCTATACATTGTATCAGTTTTTTATTGATCCTTCCCTCGACCCATCGAACTACACTTCGATTTTTCCAAGAGCTCGATCCGTAAACAGTGACCGAAGTTTATACAACGAAAGATAACGATAACTTTGAGGTCATACAATCAGCTGTCGTTGGTTTTCTAATCAACGAATAAGGTTTTCATTCATAAAATTAATAAATCGAGTTAATTCCGATTCGATAAAGTGCGTGATAGACACCTCTGTTCAATACGACCCAAATGTTAAAAGCCCTGGACGGAAGTTGAGTAGTCTTATCGTCCATAGAGATTGATAACAGCTTGTTTGCCTTTGACAACCATATGTTCGATAAAAAATTTAACGTTACCTAATGTTTAAACGTGACATCAGCGGCTGAGGTTATTGTTGATGGGTGCAAACCGATATCTAAATGGGCCGTAGCTCTAGCACAATACCGATGCCATTTACACTCTTTTTTGATTGGATTTCTTTGAGGGTAGGTCAATTGACCAGTAGTTTCTAATCTATTAACAATGTTTTCTTCAGTTTAAATACATTATGAAGATCAATAATTTGATGAATCATCATACATGAGCTCCTTTCAGATAAATCTCAATGGATCGCAGTTTAAGCTCAATGCATTATGCAATTTAGTTTTGATTTTTTTTCGGTCTGTTAATCTGAATTTTCGACATCTCGGAGATTGTCTTAACGGTTTGTCAGTTTGCTGATCAATATGAAAAGTTTGAAGCTATGAAAACGTGTTGCCCGCCCTTTTTTCATTACATTTCTTTGAGAATAGGTCAGTTGACCAGTAGTTCAAATCCAGTAACAGGCTTTTCTGTTTGAATACAGGACGAGGCAGATGATTGATTTAGAAATTCGATTGAACAGAAACTTATGCAAATATCGAATCCATTATTTTTCTATTATCAAGTACAATATTTAAAATTTATGTTTAGACAATTTTGAAGATGATATCTGACAAATGGTGTCCATTATTGTCAATACACTGCTCAGTTCCTTTCTACCATCCTGCATTTATATCCATTCACAAAAAAATTTTATGGTGCTTTTTATGAGTATCTTGCATGTGGCCGCAAAATTTCATTTCGATAGGTTTTGCTCTGTTTGAGAAATGGAGAAACAAAAATTTTGTATGGACATATTTTATAGAACACCTGCACCAATTTTGCTGGTTAACCTACTTAACCGCTGCATTCAGGAACCTACCCTGAAAATTTTAAGTCTCTATGACAATCCTCTTCCTCTGAAAATCCTTCAGAATCTATATTTTATAGGCTTTCTGCTGAAATTTGGGTTGAAATTGTAACAACTGTTCTAAATTCTCGAGAGCTTCGATTTATATTTCGAAACCGCTTGTTACCTATAGTCCGTTCACGAAAGGTTGAGCCGTCGGTTGGCCATGGAAATTTGGCATATTCTACTATGTACTTATATCAAAATTTTAGGTTATGTTGTTTAATTTCTTGTCAGATTGATACGCAATGTTGTCAATATTGCATAGAGTTCTCTGATAACTCGCAAGCTCGTCGGACGAGGCCGGGTACATTCGGCAACGTTGACTTTATTTTACGTCATGACAGCAAATACTGCCAACTTCAGATAAATAAACAAACACCTACTATGCGCTCAAACTTTCGTGAAAGGACTATGAGTATATTTTCCAAACACGAAAATCCAACAGTGTTCATCTTTCGTTCCTCATCTAAACCAAAAGATCTCTTGTGACATTTTTCCACCGCTGACAATGCTGTATCCGTATATAGGGATTTCCCCTATTAAGAAAACTCTTCTTTAATTGATCTCAAGCAGTCAAGCGTTAAATGGAATCACTGACTAGTACCAGCCTACAAACTACCTACTTATCTACCGCTTAACACTTTTCAATTAGAAGCAATTAGCAGTACCCATGTAATGTTTTATGCCAGTAATTACCTTGAAAGCCATCAAACTGTAAATTTTATCGCTGGCTTAACCCTTCGGTTTCTTAACGACGAGTACCGTTACTTATTTCCCTAGAAAGTCGAGGTCTACTACCCCTAACCTCAAACAAAGCTCGATCAGAGTACATGGACTCCATGGTTCTTCGCACCTCTCGGTCGGTACTGTAGGTACCTGTTAAGTCGGAATTCCTGAGCAAGTTAACAGGTACCTAGTCCCTACGGTCAGTTCCTTTCTTTATGTAACATCCTTCTTGGAAACGCTAAATGGGCACCTTTGACTCTTACCGCTACATTTTTCATCCTATGACATTTGGTTAATTCAACAATAGGTCGTATGAGGATGTACACTGAAGAGAGCTGAGAAAATGGGATGACCTGTATTCTGTATTATGGCTGGCGCCTAACTTATGATGGGTAAATGGTAAATTTTCACACTTGACTTCACACTGTTGCTTTCTCTTTGTGTTATTTGGTGATGATGATTGTTGAAGTGTCTGTTTGACAACCTGACATTTCTTTGGGATTGTATTGACCTATTTGGTTTAGGGTTGTTGTGAAGGGTTTTCCAATAAGAGGTGTTATTTTGATATTCAAAGTAAAATGCCATTTTTCAATATAAATGATCGGATGTTTATTTCATTATAAAGAAGAAGCTATGCCGTTAATAGTGGAAAATAACATATGGCAAATGACCACCACGACCACGCTTACAGGACCATATCTTTTTAATGAAAATTTCCATAACCAAATCGCAAAGTGGCTGCCTTATGTCCTTGATAGCCTCATGAATTCCATCTTTCAGGTCTTGAATCGACGCTGGGCTATTGGCGTAGACCTTCTCTGTCACGTGGCCCAAAGGAAGAGGTCACAAAATCTCGTTGGCCAATTGTGATCACTTGTGAATTGTGAAACTTTTCCTGCAATGGTTTCGTTTTCTTCAACACTTTCGGCTACAGCAGCAATCTTCTGGGCTGTTCTTGAGCGACGTTTCTTTATTGCTGTCCGACAAAGTACTTCACGTTGACTCAAAAATTCTACGACCGTCTCTGCCAAATTTTTACCATATTTATAGTGGATTTTAATAATTTCAATGCAAATGTCAAAAAATGACAGCTTCAAACGTGACATCTACCGAAATAGCGGGCTATTCAAAATAACACCTCTTATTGGAAACCCCTTTATTTGGGTCTATTTATTAATTGTTTTTTAGTTCAGATAGGATACTCAGGTGACTATTTGGGTTCGATTTTTTTCATTGAACTACTTCTTTTGTGTCAAAGGTTGTCCTGACGTTTGTTGTCTCTCCAGAAAATTGTAAAAACTTTTTAGAGCAAAACTGTTCGAGAATGTCTTAGTTTAACACAGATCTGATGGCCATATTTCATCATACTGGTTCTCGGAAATACCCTGACATAGGTTCATTTATTATCTGCCAATTCAATAATACATAAAAAAAATTTGAGAAAAGCCCCAAGCAGGTGCTTTTGAGCGCTTTATTGGTAGAGTAATAAGGCTTTTACCTCAAAATTTTGTATAGGACTTGAGATTCATGCTAAGTATATCAATGCAAAATCTCAGCACGATCGGAATTTTATTCTGGAAATTATTCAAAAATGGAAAATGTAAAAAATCTATATTGAAATTCTATGGTTCAGATGATGCGATTATCTTGAAATTTTGCATGAACATTCAGTATATCAATCTTCATTTACAAAATAGATTTCACTCGTATCCAATATCTTGTTATGGAAATATAAGATTCTTGTTTCCATTATTTCAATTGAATTTTCTATGGTTCTTTCAACACTATGGTCACAAATTTTGCTTTTTATGAGCATCTTGCATGCGGTCGGAAATTTTATTTCGATTGATTTCTTTTTGTCTGAGATTTTGAGGAACAAAAATTTTGAACGATTTGTCTGTTTAACGATCTTACCCGCGGCCCTGAAAATCTCAAGTATCAGAAAGTGGAACCCTATCGTTTGAGACCATTTTCGGCTCAAAATTTGGGCAAAACGATATAGCACTCGTTTAAGTAGAACGAGCGCTCAAAAACTGGTAAGCCATCAAACATTTTTCAATTCACAAGCATTAAACTACATTAACCATTCATTTTCTTCCTATTTTCTACCTTTTTCAATGGCTTTCATCCTTCTATGATTTGTTTCGATTTTCCAAATTCTCCTCTGGTATATTTCGATTTTCTCCGTTATTTTAAACAATTTTGAAATTGATGAAAATAATAAATACAATTTTGATACTTTAAATGGAACTTGCTGCAGTGAGTTTCGATGTCTCAAGCAGGAAAAACTCAAGGAAGTCTTAGTCTCATCTCCTACCCCCAGCAGGAAACCCCGCAGGAAAATTCCTGCCAACCAGCTGGTCCAGCTCTCTTTCAGTGATAAGCACGCCGCGAAACGATACATTATGCCATTTCATTTCGCTAATTTGATTTGTTCAAACTGTCTGGTTAATGAATCTTCCGAACAGGCCGGACAAGTCTCAAGCTCTGGCTAATGGACATTCCAGAGGATGGCTATGACCTTCATCCCTCTTACTTACCTGGCCTTCTCTCGGCATAGCTCGATCTCGCGAACAAAAAGTTGAATTCCTGCGTTGGCCGCTCTGACGAATCGCAGTCTCACAGCGTTGAGGACGTTGGCCAAAACCGGCTATTCGGAGGACTATTTTAATTCTGCGGTAATCCTCGTGTAATCCTTGCAGGATCTTCTTGAAGATTCATCTGGTGGGTGGTTGGAGATGGGTCTATTATTTTGGGGAGGAAGTGGAGATTGTCATTGAGTTGTTGACGTGGAATTGTTAAATTAATAAACTGACCGGCAAAATAATCGATTCACTCGAAAAATTGATGAAGTTTGTTAATTCATAAATAATAATATGTTATTTCATATCTGATTCAAATGATTTTTTTCAAGGTAGGTATGTTCATCCTTAATCAATCACCAGTTTTGAATTCCAAGAAGACTCGGCGTACGTCATTTTATATAGGGTAAAACAAAATCTGTTTTTACCCTAACTTTAGAGCCACCCGTGGTGTGTTCCAGTTGTTCCACCATGTGATTTCTTATTTCATCATCAAGACACATCTTCTTTTGACAATTTAATTCAACATTCATAACAATAGCTCAATTTTTGTTGAAGATACTCTTTTCCTCCCTTAGGCCAAAAACAATTTGCCGCCCCTCTGATTAAATTAAAATTTTCTACATAAGCGATTTCCGCTGAAGTTGATAAAGACAATTTTCCATCTGGAAATAAAACAATCAGATATTTCAGAGTGTATTTTCATGGTTAAAAATTACAGTTTTCATCATCAAACTAATAATGGTTTTCTTCTTGCCTTCTTTTCTGCAAATTGTTGAAACACTACTTCGAAGTATAATTTTTTTAACAACTCAGCTTCAATGCACAAAGAACAGAATTCAAACGCTCTCAGACATGCTAGATCGCAACTAAGATAAAATTCGCTTCAATGCTGAAAACGACCTTTCTGCTGAACAGTTCGTTGCAAAAGTGCATAAAAACATTCTAATTGTAATATCGATATAGGGAAATATTGGCACTAAGCTTTTATCACTTCTAATGAAGGTACCTACTCATCACGTGTAGAGTTTTTAGAGGTTGTTCTAGCTGAGCTAAGTAGGATTTGAAGTGCAAACATTCATCGTGAAGTTTTTCATCTAAATCGTCAGGAAAACTAGAGATGAGATTAGTAACAGCTACTCCTAATTCTTTAGAACTAATCGATTGCAATTTTAACAAAAACGAGAACTTCGCAGCAAAACCCTCGTAGCAATTTTTACGCTCATTCAATTCTCTTGTTAGATAGTCAATTATAACAAGATAAACCCCTATTCTGAAGTTTCCCTTCCCACTCAAAACAGTATGTCCCACTCGAGTTTCATCAGCAGGAACAGTTTTTGTTGTGGCTCTTCTTTCTTCACTTCGATATTTCTCGAATCCAGAATAGATCTTCGTTCTCTCCTCAAATCGATCAAATTGATCTCTTAGTCCTACGATATAAACAGCCAACGACTCATAATACAAAACTACTTCATCTATACCAATGTCAACTTTCTGTATTGCTTCGCTCACTTTATCAAATCAAATGTGCGAAATTTTTGAAGAAGGCTTTTTCTGCAGTTCCGTAAAGAGGAGTTAAAGAAATTTTTTTTTTATTCACCGAAAATTTGCCGCCCCTAGGCCATGGCCTATGTTGGCCTAGGCGATAATAGGGCACTGAATAAACTACAATCAAACACATATAAGGGGGTCCAAGAACTTGGTGATGTGTACAGTTTAAACAAAGGCTCAAAAGTTTCCTATCTCCATTCAGATTTTATAGTCTCCTGATCACATAACGCAGAAATGGTCCGGTAAAAGATCCTTCTCGCAATTACCGTATCTCCTTCAATAATCCGCCGCCTTAATGTGGCAGAAAAAATAAAGCATATTTTGAGCCTTAATGACTGCTCTATTCAAGCTGGACCTGTCGACAGGCATTAAAAACAGGCATGAATGAAAATCAAGAGGATAATTGGATTCATTTATATTACGGCCACGCCTCAGGATAGAAATTACAGGTTTGTGAGCTTTCATTATCGTCGCCTTACTCTAATTATGAATGAATTGATTCCAAATCACCTATGCGGTATGCGGTTTCAACTTATCAGGACTTCAATTGGTTCCTTGAAGATATTTACTTACTAGCTAACCGTCGTTCGTTTGTTTTGTATGCATTAGGTTTCGTTTCAAATTGTTTTTACAACCGTTTTTATAGTTTATGCGGCAGATTTTCTTTTACTAGAGGCGCTTGAGATCTTTGGAAAAAATCGAATTCTAGGGGGTGTAATTGTACTGCGATCTTAAGGTCTCCTGTTTTCGCAACTGTGCTACAGTATCCCAGAGGGCTTGAAGAAGGCTAGATCGGGGTTTCTTCTATAATTCTCAAAGACATTCTAAGCGCAGGCTATCAATGGCCAGGCATTCTATAACTAATTGAAGAGGAGTTTCCTTCCATCCCCACAGAATTTATCTTGGTCAGTTTTTGTTAAGCCATTTCCCACCCTAGTTTTGTATCAAGGTGTTAACCCGCCTCTGCAACCATAAGGACGTTGGTATTCATTGGGATGTTGTTCTATTTTTCTTGTGCTGGTAGTTTGAGTTCCTAAAGGGTGTTTGATGTTGCTCATTTCACGAAATTTCACGTGTGCTCAATGGGATTTATGTCTGGCAAATTTGCTGGCCACGGTAATCTTTCTGTATTCGCAATCTCTTGTGCATACAAGTGCGATGGGGACTAGCATTGTCAATTGTCATCAGAAGATGAAATTGCCACCAATTACATATTGGAGAGCATAAGTAAAGGGTTCAATAATGTCTAATAGCCAGTGTATGAGTTTAGTTCAGAAAAACACAGAAAGAAGCATCCCGCAACCTTCTTCAAGTTTGTATTCAAAACTACTCTAAAATTTCCAGAAGTACTCGACAAAGCGACTCAATGTGTAGTGATTAGAGACCGGATTATATGCAAATGCATATTTGCATATGCATTTGCATATTTAAGGCATTTTCGGCGCTATTTGCATATTTTAGCTTAGATCTAGTTATGATGCATATTTTCGGTACATATTTTCTTCCCTGCGTTCTGAAATGCGATAAAAGTGCTGAATCCGACAAAATTCCACAAAATATGAGGTCTATTGAGTAATAATACTAATAATAATTGTGACTTTAGTCAGATTTGAGAATCACTTTTATCCCATTCCGGAACGCAGTATTAGTAGACGCGCGCTACGAAAGTATCCAAATAATGTGTAAAATACGCCAAATGGCATTTCCAAATAAATTTCAAGAAAAGTTTGAAAGGAAATCTAGTTTTCAAGATTTGTCTCTTATCGAGACTTTTATTAATGGGACGGTAGAAGTTTTACCTGAACATAGCACCAGATTCTAATTCTCTACAGTTACGTCCGTGGATGTGAAGCGGGCCTTTTCCACAAACTAAATATTCAAAATGATAGAAGACAAAATTTAACAATTGAACATTTGGAACAATATTTATTGTAAACGTTTGCAAAACCATTAAATTAAATATTAATACCATATTATAAAGAGTTATTGACATGTTGATTTTGAAATAAATGTTGCATATAATCCGTTCTCTAGTAGTGATCATGAGTATTTTACCGCATTCCTCAGCACAGCTGAGTACCGGACGCATGCGCGTTAAGTCAGGCCGTTACACTTTCACGCCAAACCCTTTCGGGAATCTTTTGGCAACTGGTAACAGGCTCTCGAAATTCCAAATTCTTCCGTTTATGAAGTAAACCGTTCACCTCGTTTTTCTCCTCCATCAGTCAGAGAAAAACGTGTGACTCTCGTCCGAGTCCGGCCGATGCGAAGCCGCCTCAGTTTCCTATAATTGAATTTAACGGGGCTCATTATTCCGGGTCACAATTAACGAAACGGATTCCTTCACATGTCCGAGTACCAGCGGGCGGTTAGAGGGGCGCAATTTCTTCATTTTACCTCTGCCGGCCCGCCGTAAACAAAAACCAGATTGAGTTATGTGGCCGACAACTGTCCCGGCAATTATTATTACCTCAACCTTCGTCGTGAGGAATTCGCGAATGAGAGAAACGGGCTCGGCGAGTATCGGGCTTTTGCGCGGTCGCTGGACTTCCTTGGGCTTAGTGAGTCTGAGCGAGACCTCCCTGAAGCTATTTGCCCTTTTCTCACATCGAGAAAGTGGTGAGGACTGGCTCAGACTGAGAATATAGAGATGCTCCTACGCGTGATTTCACTCAGATAGTCAAGCTGCTATTAAAGCACTGGGGGGTGATTCTTGAATAATGTCGTGTTCGCGATTCGACAATTGTCGACCAAATTCCCTGCTAAGTTGGTCGACATTCGTCGATTCGCGAACACGACATAATTCAAGAATCGGCCCCCTGAGCTCCTACGTCATCGACTCAAAGATGATCTGGGAGTGCCGGAACAAACTCAATGAGGTACGCAAGAAAAATAACGTCTTTTTAATCTGGGTTCCTGGCCACTCGGGAATCAAAGGAAACGAAGAGGTCAATACTCTTGCCAAAGAGGGTGCACGAATGTCACTCATTGGCCCAGAACCCTTCTATGGTATATGTAAATGTACCTATAAGAAGGAGTTTTTGGAGATGGAGAAAGACGAGAGGGAATCTCCCAGGGATTGATCATTCCACTGAGTTCCATCGGAACTTTGAAACAGCGGAAACCAAAGGATATCTGGATCTCGGTAAGAAGCAATTACACCTCCTCACTGGCTTTCTTACAGGACATGAAGCACCTGTTGAGGATGGGATTATCGGACACTGACGGAGTGTAAGTTCTGTTAGGAGGAGGAAGAAACCCTCATTCACCTAGTCACGGAATGTTGGACATATTCAATGAAATAAAGATATCTATAGTCCGTTCACGAAACTTTGAGCTGTCGGTTGGCCTTGAAGATTTGGCATATTCCACTGTGTATATTAAAATTCACTTCTGAGTGTATAGCTATATTGCACTTCTGATAGTTTCTTTCCAAATTTATATCTAGACATCTTTCAATAGATAAGATTTCCGCTTGAAAGACGCTCATACAGGAGACTAGCGACAATGCACACTTGGTACTTGGCCCTTATATTCCAGCGCCAGCTCCTGTAGAGGTTTTGGAACCATCTGTATACCATTTTACGGTTTTTTCTTTGAGGTTATAGTCGGTGCATTCCCGTTCTCATTCCTCTCTTTTTCTTAGCAATGTCCTGAAGTTTTTCTCAGTGCTCACATTCTTGATCATTACATCACTAGGGAGGTTCGCAGATGAGATGTAGTTGTTCAGAGAGGACCAGACTCTCTGAATCTTTATTCTCTCATTACCTGAACCTTCCTCAGATATTCTGAGGATAGCCTCATTGGCTACCCTATCAATCACTAGATGTAGAGGTGTGAGATCCGTAATGACCTCAAGTTCCCTAGTTAGGCACGTTCTCATAGCTCCAGTGATGCACACACAGGCAAGCCTCTGTACTTTCTCGAGCCTTTTCCTCGTACTTACCTGACTTGCCTTGGCTAATCAGGATACTGCCCCATATGTGATTATATGTCTCACAATCATGACGTACATCCATCACCGTATTTTTGGGTTATAACCCCAATTTTTGCCACATAGACGTCTGCACGCCATCAGGGCCCTTTTAGCTCTGCTTCTGTGTTTCATTAATAGCACTGGTATATTATTATTTTCTTCTTCTACGCTTATAATACACCAGTACTGTCAATGGAACACAGATTATGCACTCAATGCTCACCAGTTCTGACGATGGAAAACTCTATCAGCTTTAGAACTGCATGTATATTATCTTATTGTGTTGAACTCGAAGCATTCCGTGGATACTCTTCAACACACACTAACCTATACAAACACTGATTACATTTTGGTTGACGATTTCTAAACCGACAACCGATCAAAGGAAAAAAGGGCAACTCATCAAAGGATCTCTATACGCACCGATACTACTCCAGACTTAAAAAATCGACCGGAAACAGTTATCAATGTATCAATGAATCCATCTTTTTACTATCCAGTCAAGAGGGGCGATCAGAAAATGTCTGTTATCTCTCTTTCGATTACACATGTTGTTGCGATGTCAGAGGCCCAAGAAGCGCCGAAAGCACTTTAAATTCATTCCAGACTTTCATTCATGGCATATTTTGAAGCTTGTCATGTCCCGTGCGCGGAAGGCACAACAATTTTAATCGGTTTTCTCGTTATTTCTTGGAGGAACTGGTGAATAGCTATTCAGGAGACGGTTTGGAATATTTATGGTGTTCGGGGGAGGCCACTGCGATGTTGCGACTTCAGTACGGTGGATTTTTTTTGGCTTTTGTATGGGGTTGCGTTTATTCTGTTTTATTCATGTTTTGATATCAATACAAGAGCAGAAAACATTGATGATCTTCTAAGAGTGTAAAAATGAGACTTTTATACTATTATTATACATTATTTTCTGTAATAGGCATATCCATAGATTTCCAGAAGAAAATTAATATTCAACATTACTAGACATACTCATTTGACGAAATATTGGATTTGAATGTGACGTCCTCGATTTTCAGTCCATTTTTTGATCCTCCGAGTGATTATCCGATGTATGATAAATGGGTCTAGTTGACAGATTATCAAAACTCTTTACTACATGTTAATTTCAGTATCCAAGCTTAACCGATCAATTTTGGTGTTACTGTGAAATTATTATAGTATGAACTGACATTTTAGGAACATCAAATTTCATCTAACGTTGCCTGGTTATTTGACAAAAAAACTCGAAATTGCCAAACTTTCATTAAATTAACTAATATGTGTCAAAGTTCCATAGCACCATGGGCCCTTTATTAAAATTATCATGTCCCAAAACTCTCAAATAACTTCCAATTTGATAAAAAAATTTCCAATAGGTTACCATCGTGATATACAACTTCAAAAACGTTCTGACACACCACAAACTACTTGTCTATTGATAATATTCTCAATCATCTGAAAATCAGTGGCCCTGACATAGAACCTTGGGGACCCTCATCACACGTGCTAAATTGAATTCGCACTATACCTTTTTTGATACCAGGGGTTCTACAACTAAACCTCTCATTTACCTATCTCGGTAATATGAAGTAGTTTATTGCCGCAACTTAATTATAAAAATTCCCCAGGATAACCTTCACTATCAGGTGTTGAAACATATCCTTTGGCTCTTCAGCCAGTCAAGGTTTATTGATTTTGAACTCGTGCGAAACGAGTAGATAACGTCTCATGTCTAATTCCAACTAACCAATGTCATCGTACCCTGACATTTACCTTGTAGCATATGGTTTTGTAAGACCAGTTTTAGTTCCAAGATGGCACATAATTCTAATTTGTTGATAGGAACTTCCGTTGAAAATGTAAGTGGATATCTTGATTAGGTTTGGCTATTAAGGACCTCCAGGATGACAAGGCCAAGTGGGAGATGTGAGCCGTCTTAAGAATTGATGAATTACCCGATTTTTTTGTATTTCTATGTGTCATCAAGGGAAATAAAGGATTTCCGCTCAATGCGGGTTAAATTCAATTCGTTAAATACGGCACACTTCTATATAATATCTCCTTTTATGTTTTTATCATATACATTGTGTTTTCATTTCATTTCTAGAGCTTTAGATCCCAAAGGGTATGCTCTGATGTGGACATACAATCAATTACAACTTTAGTACACGTAAACAATGATGCCAAATGGTCCGTAATCTCGTGAAAAAATTTAGTTGTGCTGTCAAACAAAAAACAGCAATGAAATCAAAAAGAGCTAAGGTCATTGGACAGGTTGCAAAGTTATAGATAGATGTTGGTTCTTCCAGAACATTTAACTTTTGTTACTTCATTAAATATAATATTCTTTAGTATTCAAGAGCTAACATAATACAATACATAAAACAAAATTCCCTAACAGAGGTTAGTGCAAAACGGGGTACCATACTATTTTTTCGTATGATACCAAAGCTCAGGGAAAAACCCCAGTAGAAAAAACCCTGTCTCACCGTTCCAACAAAAATAACACTTAAAAACTATTCGAATATTGAAGTAATTTTCTTTATTTAGTCCAAAAGATTACCTCTCCAAGATGCCTTCGGAATTCTGAATCTGAAACGCAAAAATCGAAGCAGAAAAAGGAACAGAAAAATAAAATGAGAAACACTTAAATCGATTTAAAATTAATAACCCTTTTCATTGTATAAGATTTTTTGCATTTAAATATTCACATTTACGATGATATTATGTGAGTTTGCCAGATGAAATAAATCAGTAGGTACCCTTTGCACAAAAGATGTTGACGTATGCCATTGATTAACTGTTTTTTACAATTTTACGTTACTTCAACAATCTTTCTCATTGTTTCAGAGGTGGGAACTATTAGTTTTAAGTAAGTTAAAGTGGAACCTGTCTGCAGTAACACCCCTAGATTTCGTGAAACATTTATTGAAGAGGTTGCCGATCCAGAGGATAGGAATAAATTTGGAAATGGTGACAAACCATGCGAAGACCCTCATAGCTCTGTGTGCAAGCGGTAAGTGTTTTTAAAAAAATTAAGAAAAGCAATCGGTTTATTGAGGAGTAAGTTTGATGAGCGTGTTATCTCAAGATTGGCGATTTAACGCCTCTAGACTTTTTTCTTTGGAGCTACGTTAAGACATTATTTTATGCCAACAAGACGACAACTTTGGACATAGACACCCAATCTCTGATAAGTTTATCTATTATCTCCAATGTTTCGGTTATGTTTTCCTCATCCAGAAATCACACTTTGGAATGCATTCGATATTCATCGTTCCCTGTTTTCGAAATAGCTGAATTGGCGATCATTTAATCTGCTAATCTTAGGCCAAGCCATCAACGGTAATAAAAACATATGATAACCGTCAACTGGCGCCACTGTTATGATTGTGAATTACGATACTTTTCGAGGTAAATAACTAATCTTCTTTCGAAGTTTCCGAGCCGGCTTGATATCTGGTAATGTTGAATACTTGCCGATTGCATCCAGCATCGCCTTGCTAGATTAGTTCTTAAAAATTCAGCACGTGAACGGCAATAGCGTGACCAAGATCGGAGTACTTCCAAGAAAACTGTTGATGAAGGTTCGCTCTCTATGGTGGATAGAATTTCTGCACATATCGAGTCTTCTACGAGAAGGTCAAAAGAACTACCGGTCAAAGGAAGTGCCGACTACCTCAAAGTCAAAGCAACAGAAATTGTTTTTTCATTAGAGTTCTGCAGATATTCAAAACTATCGAGCTTTGTCCAGGACAAAACTTTCAAACGTCACATATCATATTTTCTTGAGATTGAAAGATTTAAAGCTTTAGAGTGTGTAATGGCCATTCATACCTCCAGACACAACTACTCTAGTTTGTTTCCTTTCGAAACGCATCCGGAGTAGTCGACTTAACTAAGCGGAAAATTTTTGCGTGGGAGATATTTAATTACCAGAGTTATTTTTAGATGAGTACGGGTTTATTTAAAGACGAACAAGAGTCATTTATGGCATATACGAGTATATCGTCGTGGTTCGATGGTTGATGGAATGCGTATCCAAAGAATTCTACCTTTAATTGTTCCAACAATGAATCTAAGGTTGAGCTACTTAGCATCTCCAGTAATGTGACAAATTGAATTTGAATTATTTCAAAAGTTTTAGATGCTTAACGTTATAGAATCTCTGAAAGTATCGAGTTTAGGGTCTTCTATAATCTGTCTCTGCGTTAGAGGGTGGGACAGAGAATCAGAAATTCATTTAAACAGAAACGTTGTTTTTCAAGTGGGCCCAAGTTCAGGAAGGATCTTTATCATAGACATGCGATTTTAGACCACTTAAAGAATAATATTCGTTGGGTCTCCGCAAACATTTCCAACGGAATTCTGGATAGAGGTATGACAACTTCAAATGTTGCACTTGATGATGGAAAAATAATTAAATCGGTATTTGCATATAATGTTGTTTGATGTTCTAATTCGAGGATACTGAGAAGTTGTCCATAAACAATTTGAGTACAAGGAGATATCGTTCCTAAACTTCGATGTTCTTAGTAATGATGTTTCACTTTCGATAACAAAGAGATATCGAATGTAGACCTAGACTTCAATGTTCCAAACAAATTTCGTTTGTAGCATCGACATATCTTCATCATAGTCTTCGATGTTTAACTTCATCAATAAGACTTCGATGACTATTGATTTCTCACTTTCAAAAATGTTTATCAAAGATTAAGGAGAGAAAGATAGAAAACGGAGCGACTACGATGATGTTAGCGCCATCTATGTTTCAGGATTAAGTACTAAACTTCAGGAGAATGGGTAAAATCAAACAAGGACACTTGAAAACATTGCCATGATTGCACGTGGGTAACCTCTTCGTGGCTTCATTTTAGTTGGGTTTCGTATTGTGTTTGTGTTTATCTATTTTGTGTGTGCATCTTTTGAAATTCAAAATGGTTTACGAAGCATATTGTACGGTGATGAACTGCTAAATGATAAAAAGGCCAATCCTGAACCTGCGAAAATGGAAATGTAGGAATCGAAACTCGTATCATTTATCTCTGTTTCTGATTGCTTTTCAATTTCAGTGCTCTCAAATGGATATAGTTTTCTGGGTGAAGAGATATTGATCTCAGCAGCTCTTATAGAATGTGCGTTAAGCATTTTTTTACAGATCAAATAAAAACAAATTGAGAAGCACTATCCTGTTGAAATTTCCATTGTTTTTTAATTCCATCTTCAAATTGTGGTTTATTTTTGATTGTTCTGATAATTCGGTAACTGATATAAGAAAATTATTGATTTGTATTCAATTTCATTATTATCAATTATTCATTTTAACCAATGTTGAGATGGAAAAACATCCTGATCGATGAAACAAAGCTAGTGCTTTGCTTCGTGATCAGGATGTTTTTTCTGGGCAGGACTCTACATCCCTCGGCGTTTTCCACACGTGAACCTTCCGAAAACCGATCCGCATTTCAAGGCTCTCAGCCAGCAGATCCGAGATAAACCAGGCGGGCGGGCGGACGGCATCAGACCTTAGGTACTTTATGAGAAAGTGGCCCGACTACGAAATCGAGAGCAGCAAAATTCGGGCCGGGGGGCCACGGTTAGGTTGGCGGCGGCGGCGGTGTTGGCCTCAAACGAACGCAGCAGATTCAACCGTCTCACGGACCTTGAGAGCAGAATTACAGTCTTTGTCCGTCCGCCCGAGACAGTGCGCGATGCGATTTTATATGCGAAAGCCACGAAGGACGGTTAGCCCGGCGTTCGTTTGTTCTTGGGGCCAGACAACCTAAATAGAATCTCGACGGAACAAACGAGCAATAAGTAGATATTAACTACGCGGTCCAGGTAGAGGACCTGCTCGAAATTCACGCAACCGATCATGGGAATATCGCGGAACGCCTTGCAAGTCGATCTTGGTTCGCCAAATATGTTTATTCGCACTTCTTTATCTTTACACACATACCTGCTTCATAGTTGTTATCTTTCTACAAGGTTTTCTCACAAGAGAAGATTGTCCAAATCAAGTTCTGTTGTGAACAACATCATATAAGCTTTTTGAGTGCTCGATCTCCTTAAACGAGTACCATATCGTTTTTCCCAAATGTCTATAATTTTCTAATTTTGAGACGAAAATGGTCTCAAACGATAGGGTTCTACTCCATGATGACGAATTCGTGGTCAAATTCAATTCTGTCCGTCCGGCCGTTAGCACAATAACTTTCGAAGGGATTCTCCTAGATACTTGAAATTTTCATGGTGAGTTTGGTTCCCAAATGGCTCGGTTAAGTTCGTCGTGCAGTCGTTCAGAGAGTTCCATAAAAAATGGCCATTCAAAAATTTTGTTCCTCAATATCTCAGACGAAACGGAACCCATCGAAATGAAATGTTGCTGCAATATGCAAGATGCATAAAAGAACCATAGAAAATTGAATTAAAATATTGAAAAGAAGAAACTTCATAGTTCCATGACAAAATACATAATTCACCATGAAGAAAATGTTGAGTTTACTGAATAAACTGACAATTACAGTTATAGTCCGTTCACGAAACTTTGAGCTGTCGGTTGGCCATGACAATTTGGCATATTCTACTATGTATATTAAAATTTTAGGTTATGTTGTTTACTTTCTTGTCAGATTAAAACGCAATGTTGTCAATATTGCATAGAGTTCTCTGATAACTCGGAAGCTCGTTAGACGAGGCTGGGTACATTCGGCAACGTTCACTTTGTTCATCGTTATGACAGAAAATACTGCCAATCTCAGATAAAGCGCCTACTTTGCGCTCAATAATATGTGAACGGAGTATAGATGATAGGTGAAAGGGTGAGTCCACAAATTGAGAGCCATATTCATAGTCATCCCTCAAGGTGAGGGTGAGTGTAAGATCGCCCTTGAATAGCTGTAGCCGTTTCATAAAGCATACTCAGTGAGTGGGGTGCGATTTTTACCAGGCTCAACTTGAGGGAAGACGCTAGCACCCATGAAATGAGTATGCTTCATGAAACGGCTACAGCTAACTCAAGGGCAATCTGACACTCACACTCACCTTGAGGAATGACTATGAATACGGCCCTGAATTCAGAGTTGTCATTTTCCTATTGGAAAACCTCACAAATTCACAAAGTAGTGAATATTGCGTATTCACAGGCAATAACCGAAGATGTATCAATGACACCCTGTGGCCGTACTTCAATGTACCTTGGTAACAACATTGTAGTCGCATACCCTATCTCTCTTCAGTCTTCGCAGTCTTATTAACAAAGTGTGTGACCCTCAGTGACATATCCGACATTCGCAGCCAGTCTACGGCCCATTCGGAATGTAAATGTGTACGTCTGTCGGTCATGCACGGAAAAAATCAGCCACAAAGGAAGTTCTCTATCAAATATCATTGCGTTAAAACAGCTGGCCACGATAAACATAACCGAAAGTCAATAAATGACTCCATTATATACGCTATATTTATATGTATATACTATACGGTGCGTCTCTGTCTCACTCTTTTCTGTGTCTCGATGCTCGTTTTTTCTGTCCCTTTTCGCTTTCCGAGAATGGCGACAACTGTCACTATTGTATTCTGTAGCTTAGCACGACTGAATTATGTTGAGGCGCCGCGAGGCTCTTTCGAGAAACAGAGATCATCAGTATTTTATCGCTTATCGACGTTTAGGTATTGATCCAAACTATCCTGCTCTCAGAAGAAAAACTCAAGTGTAACGTAGCGTCCATAATGATCATATATCATCTGTGGTCGTTTCATTCCAATATTCTCCTATGAAAACGAATTAAGTCGTTGCTATCTTCACTATAGTCCATTCACGAAAGGTTGAGCACATAGTAGGCGTTTCTTTATTTATCTGAAGTTGGCAGTATTTGCTGTCATAACGTTAAATAAATTCAACGTTGCCGAATGTACCCGTCCTCGTCCGACGAGCTTGCGAGTCATCAGACAATTCTATGCAATATTGACAACATTGCGTATCAATCTGACAAGAAAATAAACATCATAACCTAAAATTTTAATATACACAGTGGAATATGTCAAATTATCATGGCCAACCGACGGCTCAACCTTTCGTGAACGGACTATATGTACAGAGTCTCTGTATTTCTATGGTTGAAAACTTGGGAACACCAGAAGATAATCAATGGGAATACTTTATGACAAAGGGCATCTGAAAATAAGAATGCAGCGCCACGGCGAGCATTCGAAGAACTATTAATATTGACATGGAAGGATTTCGGTGTATTGTTTATGTGTATATCTGCTTCATTGAAATTTGGATTTTTCATCAGTATTTCATAATTTCAGAAATCTATAGTGAACGACTGTATTACTGTGTATATTATATTTTTATTTTCTGTAATGACGGTGGGTGTCATAATTTGTTTCAATTCATTTCAGCCATAGTGAAAGATAAATTAGGTTAAAAGGCTGTTGGGGAAATTAAGGAAAACAATTTTGTTTGTTGATCAGTTGAATCAACTTCATTTTATTATACTCAAACAGTACTTTTCCTCTTCACAAATATATTCTTCAGTGGGTTTTTCTTTGCTTAGACTTTCTTGTATCCACCTTTCAGTTCTACAAATAGAACTAGAACATTCCGGTTGTTCCTCTTTTCTGGTAGAATATCCAACAGAAGAAGAAGTCCAAAATTGCAGATAGATCTAATGCTTACCTGAATTGAATATTCTTACATTAAAATCTCCTGTGGTATTATGGTCAGTCTATAACATCAATTAGATATAATTAAATCATCGATTCAGCCCATCTATAAAATTTTACAGATTCATGATAAAGAATGATTTTAGCGTCAGCAAATATAAAATGGCCGTCTCCTGTAATCAAGATAACCATTTCTAATCAACATTTGCTACTGGCGCCTCATTGAAAACACTTTTTAAAGTATTATGAGCACAAAACATCACATGTTTACTCTATGATTATAAGTGTGGATACCACGAAATCCTGATTGGAAACAGGAGAACCATAGACTCATCTGTCATTTCTGTAACAAAGAGGAGACAAGAAGCAGTAGGAGTAAAAAAAACTTTGAATAATCCACAATAGCGAAACATCCAAGTTTCTAACGCCAATCGCAACCATCGACAATGTTTAAATGGCCCATTCAATTGGTCTATATTCGGCAGTCACCGTCTATGGCCCAGTAACTTCCTTTTCGTTGTTTCCCACACTTTGGCAGTCGCAAAACGACTTTGGCCAAGAAGTCGCCGGCATCCATAGATAGTTCGTTCATCCCATGACATCACCATGTTAGCCTTGTGAAATGTGACGATGACGAAGCCAACACAAGGCTCACAACTGATTTTCGCGAATGAATTAGATTTTTTATGAACAATGGATCAACAATATTCGGGTTTCGTGCTATGCGGTGAACGTTGCCTCTTGGCATTTCGACACGGCAATTTATTAATTTGTGTTTATATGTTTATTTTCGTATAGCGAATATTGCGAAACTGGTATGGTCTTCCGGTTCGTAGATGAAGCTGAAGTAGCACGATTTTCGGAAATATTCGGCTAAATATCTTACTGAAAAACCTGTACAACCTCGTGATAGTCTAACAAGACCTTTTTATATCCGAACAAAGTGATAGAACATAGAATATCAAAACGCTTTTCTGGTTCTAATGAAATATTTAGCGATAGATACCTCCATCTAAAGGGCTTTCCAATAGGAGGTATTATTTTGAAATCCCACGAAAAATGCCATTTTTCAATATAAATGATCGGATGTTTATTTCAATATGAAGAAGAAGAAGCTATGCCGTTAATAGTGGAAAATAACATCAGGCAAATGACCACCACGACCACGCTTACAGGACCATATTTAAATCGCAAAGCAGCTGACCTATGTCCACGATAGCCTCACGAATTCTATCTTTGAGGTCTTGAATCGACGCTGGGCTATTGGCGTAGACCTTCTCTTTCACGTGGCCCCAAAGGAAGAATTCGCAAGGAAATAAATCACAAGATCTCGCTGGCCAATTGTGATCACCAATTCGGGAGATAACACGGTCCGGAAACTTTTCCCGCAAAAGATCGATGGTTTCGCTACTTGTGTGGCACATGGTGCCGTCTTGTTGAAAGTAAACGTTGTCCAGATCAATACTATCCAATTTCGACCATAATCAATCATTAATCATCTCTCGATAGCGCAATCCATTCACGGTAACTGTGGAATGGACAAACCTGTGTTTTCTTCAACACTTTCGGCTACAGCAGCAATATTCTTGGCGGTTCTGAAGCGACGTGCAGGGGTTTTATTCTTCACATCACTAACTTGTCTCAAAAGCTCGAATTAATCCACCAATTTCTTTATTGCGGTCCGTCCGACAAGGTGCTTCACGACGACCCAAAAATGTTCAAGTTTTTCTTATCTTGCCTAATTTTCACCATTTTTATAGTGAATTTTAATAATTTCAATGCGTTCTTGAAGCGTGTATCGTTCCATTTTTATTAATGGCGTAGTTTCTACTCGTCAAATGTCAAAAAACTACTGCTCAAAACGTGACATCTACCGAAATAGCGGGCTATTCAAAATTAAACCTTATTGAAAAACCCTTTATACTATTTTTGTAGCATAATGCATCTAAAATCATATTATTGTTTATCTGCATCAAAAATAGTTCATAATAATACCTACAGAAATAACAAAATCTTATTTGGTTTTTATTAATGTGACAGGTTGGCGCATTTTCATAGAGTTTTCTTTGGTTTCAGAACACAGATTCACCTCTTATCACCCTAGCATGATTGCTTCAGCATGCGTGGCCTCAGCTCTTTCCGGAGTAGGATGGGAAAGCAAAAGTGGAAAATCTTTGGACCATCTTCTACATTTGCTGCATAAGATCACCAAAACTGAAGTGGTAAGTTCATACTTCAATTACATATATCTTCAGATCTACCAAGTCTTGTTTCGAGCTTTTAATATAGTTGTGAAGTTATTAGTACTGATCGTGACTTTTCTTTGCAGGACTATCTGCAGCAGTGCCTGCACCAAGTTGAGGACATGCTAAGAATGTCCTCAATTTCAGTTGATGTATCTGAAGACAACACTTACTGCGAGCCCAAAAGGCCAAGTGAGTTTACCCCACCACTTGAAAGAATTCCTGAACACAAGACTGCCCTTACGCCCACTGATGTTTATGAAGTTCGTTTCTAACTTACCGGCTAGTGATTCCCAAAAAAAACTGTTTATAATTGTTCGCCCAGCCTTAAAAAGAATCAAATTATGAAACCAGTATGATTTGCTTCAAGACTAAGACCGACTTGTTTTAATTTTAGTTTTACACTCGTGATTAGAAAAAAAAGTGGTAAAAATTTGTTACATTATGCTTTGGGGAAGGCTATAATATACGCTTCTGAATTTTCTGTTGTACATATTTCAAAAAGGAGTTGATTTCAAGGAATTTGTTCATTATATGAGGCCGGTGTTGCTCTACAGGAGCTCAGTGCAAACTAATCTTTATTTAAGTTGTATAAATCTGTAAATATGTAATTATTTCTGTAAAACATAAGCGAATTAATAACATTTTTCAATTATTTCGAAAATAATGAAAACTTCTAAGTCGTGTGAACCTAAGAATTGCTAGAATATAAAGCTGACCCTGTGAAAAACCAAAAAAAAGCAAACCTATTGAAAAACCTTGTGATTGAACCCTTGTAGATAGAAAATTGTATTGATTGTCCTGTATTTAATGTCTCTAGTCCGGCAAAAAAATTAAACCATAGAATACTGGATGATGTTTGTAAATAATAACTAGCCCAAAACTTTCATAGGTTTGCGAAAGCGATTCTCTAGTCCAAATGGAAAAAAATTGGGGTGTTTCCAGCTGAAATTTACCACACAAAACTATGAAATCTCTGTATCATCGACTATCCTAAAATTCGTCGATAACTGAGGGGATATTTCCAGAAAAAATGCAAAACTTCTTTCTGCAAATAATCCCCTTAAAAGTGTGGAAAATTTAATATTAATTCCTTAGGTTGATTGGTTTTATATTCTAGTTTCAAACAAATAAATGTAAGGTACAATAGTCATAACTTTTGTTCCTATTAGGAAATCATTTATTAAGGTTAAGAAGTGTAAAATATGAAATAATCTCCTCCTGAACAATTCCATTAACTTCTGCATTTTAAGTCTCGAAGAATTTATATCTCAGTATTTTACGATATTGTTGAAGCCCTATTTTTATTTAAAGTACTTGAATAAAATTAAAATAGTTCCCAACACGTTTGGACATATGAAATATGCCTGAAGGCTTCCTTAAAAAACTTTTTCAATTTATTGACTAAAGTTTTCACTGGCTGTGTATGGAATATTCTGTTTGGAATATTCAAGAGTATTTGGGACAATGCCGTGGGATACTGAAAGTAGAATTATATGTTTTAATTGTACTAAAATCCGAAAATTATTATTTGTTGAGACAATACATTGTTATCGTGGATTTGCAATGTGTTGTTACAACAAAGTGAAATTGTGATGTTAATTTTCTTGCTTTCAAGAAAAATTGTGATTTTGATATGAGCTTTTATTGAAAATTTTATTTTAGAATGATGAGAAACAGTGAGTGTGAATACTTGTAACATATGTAAATTTGAAAAAGCCATGTTTGTACCTAAAATTTTCTTATATTTGTTGATAGATTATTGAGTTACTTACGTTTGTAAGAGTAAGCAGGCAAAATGGATGCCAATTCGAATTGAAGTCGTACTTCGATTGTACTTCACTATAGCTTCATTTATAATATTTTTGTAATATAGACTTGATATAATACAGTTTCAACCATATTCACTGCCACAGATTTCCAACTATATTCTATATTGAACTACAGAACATTCTGTGATTAAACATTCAAAAAACTGCTCTCAATGCAATCCACTACGCAGAAATGCATCTTCATATACCTCAGAAAACAATAGCAACAAACTTTTGTAAATATGTAATTACATACTTATTTTGTACAGTTATATACAATTAATTTTTATTAGAATAGGTTTTTAAATATACATATAAAGAATATTATTGCTTTTTCATAAATTCTTCCTCCATTGAACCCAAAATTTCAGTAAACCCATTTCGTATCGTATTCAAATTTTGAAAAAGGTATTATCAAAAGTGAACAAAGAAAATAAGCAAGGTCAAAACCTGATGATTATGGAGGTTATTTTTATGCTCTTTTCAATTCGTACCATGCTTCTACAACGCATTATTTCGTGAAAAGAATCGGATGAAAAAGTGATTGATTTCTTGATGAGTTTGAACATTTGCTTGGAAGTTATACAGGGTGTCCCATTACTCGACGTCAACCCGGAACCGGGTGAAAAGGCAAGTAATGCTGGTTGTCAGAAAAATAGAAAAAAAAATCTAAGTTGCATGATTTTAAAATAATGCACATTTGAAAAAACACGCAAAATTCCACACCCTGTGACACTCTTTTCGCTCCTGTTGCCACAAAAATCAACGTCTTCCAACCTTTTTTCTTTGCTGTGTAACCTTGAATAATGCTTGTCTAAACTGTAATCAAAATGTTGACACCAGCTGCTCTAGGTTCCATAAAAATAAGCCTTACTTCTCAGAAAAAAATTCAAAATAAACAATTGCCTAGTTTCAACTGACTGTATTGAAAAAAAAATGTACTACGTAGGTTTGGCATGTTTTTTTAAAAGTTGGCGCATTTAGTCAGGATTCCAAAATGGTGTAATACTTGTTTAATTATAGCTGCCGTAGTTCAATTTTATTTTCGATTGCCTTTGAATACACTATTTCGTTAACTGCTTTCCAGTTAAAAAGTCCAATGGATTCAAGTCCGGTGAACGGGCCGGCCACGAGATTGGACCAGAACGTCTGATCCATCTTCCGGGAAAAAATGTTATCAGAAAAAAAAATTTCCAGAGAAAATAATTTTTCCAAAAAAAATTTTTCCGGAGAAATTCCTCTGGATTTTTTTTCTGGTAACATTTTTTTCACGGAAGATGGATCGGACGTTCTGGTCCAATCTTGTGGCCGGCCCGTTCACCGGACTTGAATCCATTGGACTTTTTAACTGGGAAGCAGTTAACGAAATAGTGTATTCAAAGGCAATCGAAAATAAATTTGAACTACGGCAGCTATAATTAAACAAGTATTACACCATTTAGGAATTCTTACTAAATGCGCCAACTTTTGAAAAAACATGCCAAACCTACGAGTACATTTTTTTTTTCAATACAGTCAGTTGAAACTAGGCAATTGTTTATTTCGAATTTTTTTCTGAGAAGTAAGCCCTATTTTTATGAAACCTAGAGCAGCTGGTATCAAAATTTTGATTACAGTTTAGACAAGCATTATTCAAGGTTGCACAGCAAAGAAAAAAATTGGAAAAAGTTGATATTTGTGGCAACAGGAGCGAAAAGACTGTCACAGGGTGTGGAATTTTGCGTGTTTTTTTAAATGCGCATTATTTTAAAATCTTGCAACTTAGATTTTTTTTTATATTTTTCTGACAACCAGCATTACTTGCCTTTTCACCCGGTTCCGGATTGACGTCGAGTAATGGGACACCCTGTATGTAGGGAAATTCGCTATCGCTAATGGCTAATGGAACCATATACATTATTTACAAAGTCCTTGTAATTTAGAGCCACCTTCACTGGAAAATCCAAATCAAATAGATAATCTTGTCAAATATAATTTCAATAAATTTCTCTACAATATTGCGATATCTAGTGTTCAATTTCAGTTTCTGCACACCAGAGGGCACAGGTCCGAAATAATTTTACAGGTTTCTATAAAAGTTCAACTTCATTCCAACAAATTAGTGAAATGAATGAATGAACGACAATACAGGATCATTTTCTATGAACCTAACCTAACCTAAAGTGTTTTGATTGGAAACTGATTTATTTTAAAATTCTCATTTTATATATTCAAAGGAAACTTCTAGTCAGATGAGTTCTACAGTAAGTGTCTACGACATTTGTGTATGAAGTATTCATTCCCATTTTGTAGGTTTTGAAAGCCATCAAGTCTCTCAACACTCTCGCAGTTTTTGAAAAGGGCACTGGAGCTCTTCTTCCTGAAGCTTATAAGAAATTTTTCAAGGAATGGATTATTCAAAAACCAGCTGCTGTTCACTATATTCCAGAGCAAGCAAAGTGGATACGAAATGAATTAACTGAAGAAGTGTATGTTTCTGCTGAAAAACATTGTATCTGACTATTAGAATCGTGTTATTACAGGAAACCTGTACAAGATGTTCCTCTTCCCATTAAATACCCCTTGGAACATAATAATCAAATATGGGGTGGGGAAGGTATAGTCCAAGGTTTCCAGAAAAGGAGTCATTTAAAAAGAAGAGTGCCACATTTTTGGGTGCCTACGTTGCGCAGATCAGTTGTTTATAGTGAAGTACTCAATAAATTTATATCTGTCATCGTAACTGATAGGGCCATTCATCTTATTAATTCAAATTATGGTTTTGATCACTATTTACTGAAGGTAATGATCATAAAATAGTGCCGTCATGTAATTGAGGTAAAATTATTTCTTTATAGACACCAGCATGCGATTTAAAATCACTCCTAACTTTGAGACTGAAGAGACAGATATTGAAAGATCTATATAATGACTGTCCTGCCTATGAAAAGGGTTCTGAGAAACATAAAAAAGTTATGACCGAGTATGGGAAGTATTTGTCATCGGTAAGTTTTTTTTTGGAGAATTTCCTATCTTATTAAGAGGATGAAATCTTTCAGTATACCAGAGAAGAGGTTGAATGGTATGGTTATACATTCCCACAAGCTTGCAAAAAAATGGAAGCTATTATAGCTGAACAAAATAAACCAGTACCTCTCAAACTACAATATCGAGCAGAACTTATAGAGAAATTAAAATCTGGGGAACTATCAAAGCCAAGTTCAGAAGAAGAATTCGAAATAAGGTATATCACTTTTGAAGTAAAAACATTTATAATAACTAATTTTTTTTCTTCATTCCAGTAAAACTGCAACGTGGTTGAACAAAATGAACCCTTTTGGAAAGAAACAAGAAACTTGAGCATATTTGATTGATTAGTAGATGAAATAAATATATGAAATTTATCCAGCTTTATTTATTTAATGATTCCGTCAATATCAGTGAAATTGAAATAAAATGATAATTACTCAGGCACTCTTTCTACCTATTCAGCTCAAGATAGAGCTAAGCAAAGATAATTATTTTAAGAACCTCATGAGTTTCAAGTGGATACAAATTTTACTCGACAATTGCTCTAATAAATAGATCAAATTAACGTCAATCAAAAACTGTTTTTTATTTGCAGAATAGCCATAAAATATCTCAAGACATCGTGAAATTTTGGTTGAAAAACCAGAACTCGTAATCTGCAGATCTTGGGTTCGAATCTCGCCCTGGAATTAATGAATTTTCTGTTTTTTCTTACATTTTCCAGTTTGATGTTCTACAATATGAATATTAAATCATATCACACGCTTGATCATCTACAAAAAGGATGCCATGAAAAAAATTCCTCACAATAATGTAACTATACACCATAATTTTATTTCATTATATATAACTTACAAATTAAGTTTCTATGACTAGACAGTTCTATGTACTGATGATTAATGAATAAAAAATATTCAATCTTTTTTCGTCCCCCTTCATCACAATTTTATCATCGTTCCGAACCAATCAAACAGACTATCTACAAACAGTATCACAACTCAGAATCAAACAAAAAAATCAACCCAATTATTTTGCATGGGCATGTACCCGTATCCTCTTATGCCCTGAAGAAAGACTGCTGTGATGTCTTTGCGTTGGTTGCATAAAAGGTGTTCTGTTAGTTTTACGCAGGAGAGTAGACATCTGACCATCAGACCACAAATCCAGTGAATACAGGTTTGCTAACTGTCTTATTTTTTCCTTCTCACCTCCAAATAGCTTCAACTCAGACTTCGAGCTGTCTTGTAGAAATTTTGCGACTCTTTCGTTTGCGTTTGTGACGATACTGAAACCTGGTCTCTCATCTCCCAAACGACGACAACCTGAATATATCAAAGTAAATATGGAGTCTTGTTATTTAAAAGAATAAACAAACCTGCGCGAATTTCTCTTGGATCATATTCTGAAAGATAGGATGGTTCCGATGGGGTTTCGGTAGACGGGGCCCAGTCCGTTAATTCATCGTCCCCCTCATGGCCTTCACCACCACTCCAACTGAGACTACTCTCACTTGCAACGTCAAAATTATCATCGATACATTGAACCTCCATTGACATTCCCTTGAAAACAAGGAAGGTGAATATTACGACATAATTCTAACCTCAAAATTCAACAACTCACTTCATCAGCTGCTGGCTTTTTGCAGAATCTTTCAATCTTATCCACAATACTCTTATGCAAAGGCTTTATTTTGTTCCCACTCCTGATATGACCGTTCTCAAGGATATCCAACTTCTGTGACCTCTTTCTTTTCCCACATTGTGGCATTGGTGCTTCCTCTATAAGCATCCTTTTCAGTTTACGTTTTCTACGGAAACTAGGTCTTGCAGGGGAATGTTCATTGAAAGAATCACTTTCTAAGCTGTGGCAAACTACTGTAAATGAACCAAACGTAAATAACGCTAGTTGACAAGGGACAATATTCGAACTTTGTAGAATGCACAGAAATCTGAGACATCAACGCAAGCGACAACTGGTTCAGCCTTGAAACTTACCCAATTTATTATATCGACCCCTAAGGAAAGGTTGTAAGGGATTTCGCATACGTAACGAATCATTTCCCATGACTTTGAAACTCAGATCATCAGAATCACTCTGGTGAAAACTGACCATCTTGTTTCTACCCTTCTCATCGCCTCTGTTCAGGACCTCCGAGTAAGAACTACTACTATCGTCAGATCTATTGTCCCCAGATTTATTAAGATAAAAATCTAAAAGTAGGCTACTCAGAAACAAAGGGAAAGGACCAAGGATGAAACTTACGCAGATTTCCGGCTGATCTGGTTCGCCTCCTCATGCCCCATTGGATGTTAGGATCGAAATTCATGGGGCCACAGGACTCCGATTCTTCCAGAGCATTCGTAAGATCCTTGGCCAGATGCTCCATTTTTGGGAATTGGGAAACAGGTGATTCAGTTCAGGGAAATTGCGTGAACTTTTGATCTCTTAGGAGCACTATATCGATTTCTTCAATCGATTAAATTGATATGTTGTAGATATTGCTGCTTTCTAACAGATGGAAATATTATGATTCTTCAAAATATGGAAATTGATAAGCAAAAGCAAACAAATATTTTAACCACAGAATGTTCTCGTTCTCACATGACAAGACAACTGACAATTTTTGACATTTGAAGGATAAAGGGCAGGTTCCATTAATTTCCATCAAATGAAAGCAACCCTCAGAAAGTTTTTCTTTTTTAAAAAATCAGAAGTCCCCATTTAATTTGAAATTCTGAAAGGAATTCTACAACAGCACTCAAGTTAAATCCTCAGTTCTTTCATATAGACAAATCAAGATAAGCGATACGCCCTCTGGTGACGATCTGAGTAACCTTTAATATTGACTAGACATGCTTCTTTCATTTTGCATTGTGTTGTCGTGGTTTATGTGAATATTCAACATTATCAATAATTTTTTAAGTATAAATCATTCAAATCGCTATTGTTCACTTCCTCAGTGTTCTTCCCGAGAAAAAAGAATTCCAAATAATATACATTTCCATGCCTTTCCTCAAGCTAGGGATACATTTCGTGTTTGGGTAGCTGGAACTGGCAACTGAAACTTAAAATCGGTAAGCCAGTCACAGGAAATATGAAAGTTAATCGTTTACAGATATCCTAGTTCATAACAGAGGTAGTTTTCGAAAAATACTGCTGTGCCTACCAGAAATCTTCCTGTTGGATTTGCTACCAGAAAGGAGGAACAACCGGAATGTTCTAGAACTGAAAGGTTGAGACAAGGTCTAAACTAAAAAAGTCTAAACAAAGAAAAATCCACTGGAGAATGCTCTTGTGAAGAAAAAAGAACCTATTGTTTGAATATAATAATATGATGTTAATTCAACTGTCCAACAAACAAAATTGTTTTCCTTAATTTCCTCAACAGCCTTTACATAATTCATCTTTCACTATGGCTGAAATAAATTGGAACAAATGATGATACCCTCCGTCCTCACAGAAGATAAAAATATAATATACACATGAGTAATACACACGTTCACTATAGACATCTGAAATTTTGATATATCGATGAAAAATCCAAATTTTAATGAAGCAGATATACACATAACAATACAATCAATCCTTCCATGTTAATATTAATAGTTCTACGAATGCCCGCCATGGCGCTGCATTCTAATCTTCAGATGCCAATTTTTGGTCACCAAATAGAACTGAAATTTCTCTGATTTCTACAATGATTTTTATCATAGAAATAAAATACCATATTATTTGAATTATTTGATCTCCAAAGAAGTATATCTTGCACTCAGAACACCTCTAATTATATCTTAATTCATTCGTAGGGGCGTTCGGCTTCGACATCGGACGTGTCGGATCGATCTGAACCGTTCGTTTATTACATCCGGATTGAGGGGCGTACACCTCTGGAGCGTTCGTCATAAAATTCTGAGCAATCGGACGCCGATCTTTTCGCTCGGTCTATTTCGACGGAGCAAAGCGATTTTATCCATAGAGTTTTATGTTTTTTATATATTTTTTTGTTTTATGTTGAGTTTCCTGATCTGACAACCGATAGATTGAAAAATTCTAACACTTTTATTCTTCTGTTTTCATTTATTCATTGAAAACTTAATTATTACATTAAAATTTTTCGATATAGTTATCGTAGTTATGAATGGACAGGAGGAGATATTCCTTTTTCGTTTCTTTTTCGAGTAATTAATTAAGTAATTAGGATCTTTCGGTACAACTATGGCCGTATTGATCGACCAGAAGGGGATATTGCATTCCTCGTTTCCTTTGCATTCAGTGCCTTCGCACCTAATTATTTAATTGAGATTTTACTGTAGAGCTAAGAAAAGGGTGACACTATCGTTAAAAGATGAGCATATTTCCCAAAATAGTGATCTTTGAAATCTCATAATCTATAAAAGTAGAACAGAGCAGTATGTTCTGTGGCAGATGCTCTGTACCGTTTGTTCATTCCCAGATATTACAGATGATTCTGTACGATCTGTGATCACGTGACTAAAAAATCCGTCTGCTCGCAGAGGTTAATGCCAAACGGGCTTAATAACAGTTTTATTACCGTAAGAGTTCCTACCAAAACAGGCAAAATAATTTCGATTTGACATACCTTACCCCAACAGGCAGGGTTCATAGATGATGTCACAAGAGATATCAGTAGGTAATAATCAAGAATATTGTAGAATATCTTTGGTAATAATGCCAGCAGGTTCTAAACCTATTCTTGAAATTATGACACAGGCTAACATACCGCTGAAGGTAAAATTCCTAACAAAACTGTCATACCAAGATAACATACAATTCCCAAACCAGATCACATTCCAACTGATCATTTCGGGTGACGACCAACCAGCTAACGTCACTGCGAGTCATAGAAATGAGCCAACAAGGTAATCCATGGAGCCAACAGCATTTTCGTGTGAAACCTGATTAACTCCCTTTTAAAACGCCACCTTTTGTTCCTTTATCGGTTTCGAAGTATGAACGAGCTTTCTCGGAGCCTCGAACGCCATTATCCCAGGCGATATGATAATAAATCGTCCGCTGGAACAATGATACTCCTTGCGTGCCATACGACAGCAACGCCGCCGATTTGCGTCATTGCATTATTCTAAAGCGGCGACCAGAAGGTTTGGAGATTGCGCTAATTGGGAAATAATACTCGGGAATGATCCCTGTTGACCGACGGTTTGACCTCATCCTTCAGTTCCGTGAGACTTAAGGGTCTCCATGTATTATCGGAGTTATCTGAAAACAAACCACTGGTATAAGAAGTGGAGGATGACTCTAAACAGTCTAAACCAGACCAAATCTTTGCAAATAGTTTTCACTACGCGTATCAACACCTGTCCCAGAGAACTCTGGATGGAATAAACATACCCACAAAGACAAGAATTAAATACCTTGGCATACATCTGGACCAACGATTGACATGGCATAACCACATAGAAGCCAAAAGAAAGCAACTAGACTGAAAACTTCGAGAAATGCATTGGCTCATAGGGGGAAAATCAAAACTTACCATGTAAAAAAAACTGCTCGTATACAAATCAATACTTAAACCAATCTAGACCTATGGCATACAATTGTGAGGGTGCGCAAGAATATCAAGAATAATAATAATAAGAATGCAGAGGAGCGTTCTAAAAACAAAACTGAACAGCAGAAACCTCACAAGAGCTGTTAACACCAACGCTTGCTCAGTTCTCACCTACTCTTTTGGAATCGTGAAGTGGAGTAATACAGATCTCGATCATCTCCAACGGAAAATGAGAACACTGTGTACGAAGGCCAACAAACATCATCCTAAATGCTGTGTTGAAAGAACAACGATTCCGAGAACCCAAGGCGGGCAAGGCTTCGTAGACATAAAGAAAATGGCGGCTGAACAGATAAGCAACTTAAGGAATTACTTTGTAGGCAAGTCCAAAACATCGGACTTACATAAGATACTGATCGAAGCAGATGGTTCAACATCTCTAATACTATAAGTGAGCACCCTCATGAAAACACCACACAGACGGATAGTGATAAAATTCAAGATGGAGAGAAAAGCCCCTACATGGAAGACACCAGAACGAGATCACCCAGGAACATGTCGACATTCCTGCGTCGAACTACTGGCTGACTTCTGGAAATTTGTTTCCTGAAACAGAAGGTTTCCTTCTTGCCATTCAAGACTAAGTAGTGCGAACTAAAAACTATCAGAGATATATCATGAAGGATAGAAGACTGACAGACGATAAATGCCGCTACGGATGCCAAACATCAGAAAAAATCCAACATATTACTGGAGGCTGCCAAATGTTTGCTGGAAATGAATATAAGAGTCGACATGATGCAGTTTGTAAAATACTTCATCAGGAACCCGCCATCCAACTGAAGATTCTGCAGTCCGAAACAGTTCCATATTATAAGTATCAGCCTGAAGTAATACTGGAGAACCACCATTACAGGCTATACTGGGATCGCACAGTACTTACAAATTCAACAGTTGCTAATAACAGGCCAGACAAATTTTAGTGAAGAAAAAAGAGAAGAGAGCAATACTTATAGACGTTGCCATCCCGAATACACAATCTACGTCAAAATACGCTGAAAAAATATCGAAATATCGAGAGCTAGAACTTCAGATCAAAAGGCAGTGGGGAATGTCTAGTACCAGAACCATTCCCATTCTCATATCTACCACAGGAATTATCCCTAAGAGCCTCAAGTCCAACCTAAAGGAGCTAGATTTGGATGAAAACCTTTACAAAATAATGCAAAAAGCAGTACTTCTCGGTACTGCTAGAACGGTAAGGAAGTTTGTAGGTCACGATGGACACCAGGAACAACCATGGAGGGAAATATTGCAAGACCGACTACCAGGACGTCATCCAGGACCAAGCAACGAAGGACGAAGAACCCAGGACCCAGAAGAAGAAGAACACCGAAGACCTCAGATCTCAATCTCCTTGATACTTGCTATCCGGGATGAGTGAATGATCCCCTTAGTAGGGAGTGTGATAGCCGATCGCTAGGGGGTGTGAGAAATCACACCCTTTCTACGCTAATAGGCTCAAGTCGGATAATAATAATAAATTCGAATTCGAACAATCTAATACAGAACCTGTACCAGGAAGGCTCAACATCCGTAGATTAAGAAGACCTGGCCCGAAGATCTCACTGAAATAGTTAACGAGTAGAAGAGTCACTGGACTTTTCACACCCATGTTCTTTTTTTTCCCTTCAATCTTCAATCCATTAAAATTACTTAATACTTGTTCAAGTAGATTGTATATTTAGCAATAAACGTCTGTATTATCGGAAGACCTGAAAATGATTTTCTGATAAGAGGCTCTTGCCACCAACATAGCGGTTCCGAAGACCTACGATCACCTCCGTGAAAGTATCTGAAACACTTTGTGGCTCGGGTGTACCGTGACAGCAAGTAAAGCATGCTTAGTGCTCGTGAGTACTAAATTTGCCATCCTTCAAGAAACACGAAAGTGCTCCCAAGTACTACAATGTCCTTGTGAGTACTCCAGTTGGTTTAAAGCATCATAAAGTGTTTCAAAGTACTGCAAGAGTGCTCAAGAGTACTTCAAATTCTTCTATGCTCGGGAGTACTACAAGTGATACCAATCACTATTCAAAGCACAGTAGGGTCTTCGCGAGTACTATAAGGGCACCAAATTGCATCCAAGAGGTTTTATTTGGAATAGCCTGCTATTTCGGTGCATGTCACGTTTGAAGCTGTCATTTTTTGACATTTGACAAGTAGAAACTACGCAATTAATAAAAATGGAACGATACACTCTTCAAGAACGCATTGAAATTATTAAAGTTCACTATAAATAAAAAATAAAATTTGGCAGAGACGGTTCGTAAAACTCGAACATTTTTGGTGCTGTAGCCGAAAGTGTTGAAGAAAACCCAGGTTTGTCCATTTCTCGTCGTTCTTTGGAACTAGGCATTCCACAAACGTCGTTACACCGTATTTTGCATAAAGATTTGGGTTTTAAGGTTTATAAAGTTCAGTTAACACAAGAACTCAAGCGTACGAGTCACACAAACAACGAAACCATTGTTTTCTCGCAGGAAAAATTTCCGGTCCGTGTTATATCTCGAAGAGGTGATCACAATTGGGCACCAAAATCTTGTGAATTAAAACCTTGCGACTTCTTCCTTTGGGGCCACGTGAAAGAGAAGGTCTACGCCAATAGCCCAGCGTCGATTCAAGACCTCAAAGATGGAAATCGTGAGGCTATCGAGGACATAGGGCAGCCACTTTGCGATTTGTTTATGGAAAATTTCATTAAAAGGATATGGTCCTGTAAGCGTGGTCGTGGTGGTCATTTGCCTGATGTTATTTTCCACTATTAACGGCATAGTTTCTTCTTTATAATGAAATAAACATCCGATCATTTATATTGAAAAATGGCATTTTTCTTTGAATATCAAAATAACACCTCTTTTTGGAAAACCGTTTATGTCAGGAACCAACATCTAGCTGTCGAGGTTCGTCAATGCACTGACAGTGGATAGTGATCTGTAGACAGTTGAAGCAATGGGAGATACAATAGACCATTGTGCGCAAAATTTCTGTTTGTTTTCCCCCTCAAATATCTGCTATCATAGTTACAGAATGATATATTCGGCCCAATCCAATCAACTACTCATTTTCCAATTCAAACCCGCTAGTCCGCGTCCACCTTTAGCAAGGACACCTTCGACAGTGGCGCAAAAGTAGATCACATGCTTACGCACGACCACAGCGCCACCGACAAAGGCGAGGACGCGGCAACGTCGCACCAATTTCCCGTTTCAGGATTTTCAGGCTTCCCTCGGCGGCGAACAGCGCGATTTTCAGCAGTCGCCTTTCAGATCCGATCGCGTTGGGACGGAAAGCGCAGTTCGGTTCGACTCCACGTTCCTGATGATGCCAGAGAGATAGATCGAAACCTGGCATGTTCGGTCACTAGTGGGTGATTCCTGGCTCATTTTGGAGGTGCGTTTAAGTCATCTTAAGGGTGAAAATGGGCGAGAGGGAGAGAACCACCAAGACGGCCATTCGAGTCGGTTTCTACGATATCGAACGGACTATTGGGAAAGGAAATTTTGCCGTTGTCAGTTGGCCAGACACAGGATAACTAAGACAGAGGTAGGGTTGATGGAAATTATTGGAAAAAGGGAGTTTTGTTTGTTCGTTTACATGAATTAGGATATTGGTTATGTTTACATCGGGTTCAGGTCTGGAGAAATTAGTGGCCAACACTCTTTTCACCTTCAAAAACGTCAATCGTCAATCGTTCATCATGGGGTGACCCGGTACCAAAACTACGAAATAATGTTATGTTTTTGAAGCTGATAGTTGCCTTTAATCAATTCATTTCGATGTGTGTACTCAATGTACTGAAAAAAGAATCCAGTAGAACCCAAGTTCACCAAACGAAAACGAAATCCCAGATTTTAGATATTGAAAATTTTTAGATCGGATTCAGGTCCGGAAAAATCAGTGGCCAAAACCTTTTCTTTACCTTCAAAACCCAGTTGGTAAGACAGAGCAAAACTAACACATTTCCAAACTTTCAATAATCAAAAACAATTTCGGTATAATGGCATTTCACCCTACGCTTGCAGTGTCATGTTATTTTGAAGAAACTTTCTATTGATTTCCAACTCATTAGGGGCTTTATTACTTTCATGATGGCTATAGCTTTCTCTCATATTTCTTATAATTTATATTAACTGGAGAGTCCCAGCATAAACCTCTTTGACGTCACCCAAGAGAAAAAAGTCCAAAGGTGTTATATCTCGTGATATTGACGGCGAAAGATAATAATCGTCGTCTTGGGAAATCACTCTATCTCAAATTTCACACTGAATTACTTTGGTTTTGCCCTCAGAGCAAAAACTTTTGGCTCAGAGGTCGAACCGTTTGTTTTACACTGTCTACCTGTCTTTTTAGAAACTAACATCATTACTACATATTCAAATTTTCATACTACACATTTGTGACCAAAAAAACAATTGATCTAAATACAACTCGAGATTCTTGCAAAGATACAAATTTGTGCAAGGTATCTGTAAGTATTTCAGATGCACCCAAACCTTCAAGGTGCTTTCAAGCACTTCAGGGTGGTTACAAGTGTTATAAGAGCACCCAAGTACAATAATGTGCTTTCAAGTACTGCAAGGTGCTCGCGAATACTACAAATGCTCTAAAGCATTATAAAGTGCTCTCTTTCCAGTTCACCCAAGTCTATAAAGTGCTTCCAAGCACTACAGGGTGGTTACGAGTGTTACAAGTGCTATAATGTGCTTTCAAGTGCTCATAGAACTGGTGATCTCATACTGACTATCTATATTTTCGCTGATTAAACAGGGTGTCCCATTACTCGACGTCAACCCGGAACCGGGTGAAAAGGCAAGTAATGCTGTTGTCAGAAAATATAAAAAAAATCTAAGTTGCATGATTTTAAAATTAATGCGCATTTAAAAAAACACGCAAAATTCCACACCCTGTGGCAGTCTTTTCGCTCCTGTTTGCCACAAATATCAACTTTTTTCCAACTTTTTTCTTTGCTGTGTAACCTGAATAATGCTTGTCTAAACTGTTATCAAAATTTTGATACCAGCTGCTCTAGTTTCATAAAAATAGGGCTTACTTCTCGGAAAAAAATTCGAAATAAACAATTGCCTAGTTTCAACTGACTGTATTGAAAAAAAATGTACTACGTAGGTTTGGCATGTTTTTTCAAAAGTTGGCGCATTTAGTGAGGATTCCAAAATGGTATAATACTTGTTTAATTGCAGCTGCCGTAGTTCAAATTTATTTTCGATTGCCTTTGAATACACTTTTTCGTTAACTGCTTCCCAGTAATAGAGTCCAATGGGTTCAAGTCCGGTGAACGGGCCGGCCACGAGATTGGACCAGAA
>CM024241.1:40762238-41014288 GCA_013421045.1 Propylea japonica
TTTTGATGGGGACACAATCGACCTTAAGGTCGCTTTGAAATTCAACTCTCACAACCATCTACGAATAATCGATCGAAGAATAACATTTGGCGGCAGATCAAGTATTTTATCCACGACTATTATAAAATATGTCCATTTAACGTCTCTGTGCTCGGCCTTTATAACACCCATTAATCACAAGGGAATAATGAGATCATAAATCATTGCTGTCAGATGCTTCATAGATTTAGCTTTGATATAATAGGTTTGTTCCAACAGCTGACTTTTGTACGGTAATTTGACGGTCACGAAACTGTTAGTAATCGATCTTAGGCCGGCCATCCACGTACAGTTGAAACTGTCAGTTTCGACTGAACAGTTAAAACTGTCAGTTTCAACTGTGAACTGAGATGTGCACACACGTGCAGTTCAAAGCTTCAGTTTGTTCCATGATGGATTCGAGAAGGTCCGACGATCTGGCGGTCCTCGGTTTAATTTTTGCAATTTTACCAAGATAAAAAGAAGAGAAAGCATAAACAGTGGTGCAAGCAGTGGCTACAAAAAAGAAATTTATCTTCACACATAAATTTATTGAGAGAATTAGGAGAAGAACCATTAGATTTTCTCAATTATTTGCGCCATGACTGAAACAGTGTACCAAAAATTACTATTGTTGTTTTCCCTTTAATTGTGAAAAAGATACAGTCATGAGAACTGCAATATCTCCACATGAAAGATTAGCTGCTACTCTGAGATTTTTAGCCACAGGGACAGGACGCTCGTATGAGTGCCTGAAATTTTCTACAAGAATATCTCCTCAAGCCTTCGGAAAAATAATACCAGAACTTGTAAAGCTTTGTACATAGTGTGAGGAAGTATATGCAGGTATGTGAGTATTGGATAATTAATACTATTTACAGATATTGAAGGAAATGAGAACAATTATCATTACAAAACTGCTTTTATTGCTACAAAGCAAACTGAAACTTGAATAAAATGATCTACTGAAAATTAGAAAACAAAATAGCATGTTTCTTGTCTAAAAACGTCATTTACATATCACGAAATTGAGAAAAATAAGAGGATAAAATCGACTATAACCTGGATATGTTCACGAGACATTGTGATGCGCACCCTTGCTCGACACGAAATCAACTGAGAACTCCACAGTTGAACCCCCACACACTGTCAGTTCAGTTAAACCTTTCAGTTAAAAATATGAACAATTTCATTTCTCTCAGTTGAACTGTTCAGTTGAAAAATTCGAGTTGAACTGAGACTGAAATACCCACTCACGTAGAGTTTCGACTGACAGTTTTAACTGTTCAGTCGAAACTGACAGTTTCAACTGTACGTGGATGGCCGGCCTTATGCGCATGTCTAAACTTTGACCGTATACAAGAACCGTCCAAACGGTACTTGCTCCAGACCAGGGATCGAAATGACGATCATAAAACCGTTTCACTCACGGTCCCGAAGCAGGATGGAACAAAAACGAAACCGTTCTCAAACGATACATTTTCAGTTGGAACACATTTTTATCTATTGCGCAGAATCCTGACGATCATTGTACGGTCAATTCTTGAGTTGGAACAAACCTTAGGTATAATCTTTAAATTGGTATTTCTTCAGTCTTCTTAAGTACTGCAACTAACAAATACCTTGTCAATAGAGGGCCAAATCTACTCTCATTATATCAATGAAAGCTTTTTTATTACAAAATATACGATGACCAGTTCTCCGAAAATTCCTGATGTGTCATTTTGACTTTTTCCACGCTTGTATTAGAAGGGTCTTGTCGCGGTCGCCAAATGTTAAAATCTTCAAGAAATATATTCAGTAGTCATGGATAAAGTATAGTATGCTACTTGCGTATAATGGCTGTTATTCACTCGGTGATTTGTACCTCACGAATAATGGCTATCATTATACGCTCGTTGGAAAATATATCAGTGCTGAACAAAAAAAACATCACCTTTCAAGAAAACAACCCAGCACTTAGCAAGAAAGATCAGTTTCTATTCTGTCTAAAATACATTTTGTGTTAATTAAGTCTCGAATTCAAAGGTATCATTTACCTTAGATTTTTTTCCTTTATATCCAACAGATCAAAGTGACTGCTACCGAGGATCTGCAGACAGTCACTCAAGTGAAACTCAAGGTCATCACTCGAGAAATAAGTCTACAGCAGCTGAGCATCTACACCCCAGCTTTGAGAGAATTGATTCTAGATGGAAGCTACGTATCTTCTCTGCGAGACCTTGGTTGTGAACTCAAAAACCTTAAGGTTCTAAGGTTGAACAGATGTAACCTACACCATCTGGACTCTGTATCTGCTATCGAACATTTGGAGGAGTTGTATGCAGCTGACAACCATCTCACAGATATAGCTTCTTGTGGATTTCTGTCCCATATAAAAATTATTGATGTCAGAAGGTAGGATTTCGTTCTTTCGTATGAGTTTAGTGTCAACTTCTGAGGGTTTTCCAATAATTTGTGTTATTTTGATAGCCCGCTATTTCGATAGATGTCACGTTTGAAGCTGTCAAATATTTTGACATTTCACAAGTAGAAGCTACGCCTTGATAAAAAATGGAACGATAACGCTTCAAGACGCATTGAAATTATTAAAATTCACTATAAAAATGGTAAAAATTTGGCAGGGATGGTTCGTAAAACTCGAACATTTTTGGGTCGTTGTGAAGAAACTCGTCGTACCGCAATAAAAAAATTGGTGGAAAATTCGAGCTGTTGGCACAAGTTAGTGATGTGGAGAATAAAACCAGTGCACGTCGCTCAAGAACAGCCTAAATATTACTTTTTGGAGAATGAGGATGGAGCAACAGTTACGGTGAATGAATTGCGCTAGCGAGAGATGATTTTTATGGCCGAAATTCGTCTTTATTTGAATGTTGCAAAAAATACATCCATTCACAGAACAGGGCTAGCATAAGCTACTTAACTCACCCTTCAGAATACATAAAAAACCTAATAAATTCTCTTATAAAATACATAAAAACGAAAACATATCTTCAACGGCTTTGTTCGGTCAACTCAATCATATGAACATGCTCATTGTAGAGCTTCACAGCGTTGGACGTAAAAGAACGCTGAAACGTGGCTGAACGAAAACTAGGCAACATAAGCCTCTGTCCATGTCTGATCGCGACATCTGAACATCCCTTCTGAAAACCAGCTTCTCACAAAATATGGAGGAATGGATGTCTGTAATATGCGATGAACCGCGATAGCCATCTGCATCCTAAATATATTCTCGATCCTGAGCCACTTAAGTCTATTCATCGCCTGCCACACCCCCTGTCATACTTCCTCAAACCGAAAATGAATCTCTGCAGCATGCATTTTGAACTCGTTGTGATCTTGCTACGGTATCAAGACAGTAATTGGTCTGGACAACGTTTACTTTCAACAAAACGGCACTAGGTGCCACATAAGCAACGAACCATTGTTTTTTTGCCGGAAGAGTTTCCGGACCACGTTATCTCTAAAAGAGGTGATCACAACTGGCCACCGATTTAACACCTTGCGACTTCTTTCTTTGGGGCCACGTGAAAAAAAGGTCTACGCCGATAGCCCAGCGTCGATTCAAGACCTCAAAGATGGAATTCGTGAGGCTATCGAGGACATAGGGCAGCAACTTTGCGATTTGTTTGGAAATTTCATTAAAAGGATATGGTCCTGTAAGCGTGATCGTGGTGATCATTTGCCTGATGTTATTTTTCACTATTAACGGCATAGCTTCTTCTTCTTTATAATAATAATAATAATAATAATAATGTTTATTAATCCCAAATAATTACAATTTAATCATATAAAAATGAGACAGTCAACAAACATTATGAAAGAATACGGCTCTCACATTTTACAAAATTCCTTGAATTCACTTAAACTATAAGGCTCACAATTCAAAATAAGACGATACAATTCTTTCTTGAAATTTCTATGACACGTGATTTTTGCAATACTTTAGGTAAAGCATTGAATAAACTTATAGCCATACACTCAACAGATTTACTCCTAGAAACAGTGCAATGCATGGTAAAATGTATGGGAAAATTCTTCTGGTGTTATCAAATTCTGAAGCTTGTGAAGTACTGGCCATTTTTATTGAAAAAGATGAGCAGTTTGTAAATGTACAAACCATACACAGTCAAATTTTATTTTCTTTGAAAACTCCCCTACAGGTCTCTCTATACCCTAAAGACAACACAGTACGCAATGCTCTTTTCTGAGTAACCAGAATAGTATCTGTATGATGTGAACTGCCCCAGAATATAATTCCATAGGATAATACAGATTGGAAATTTGCAAAATATACCAATTTTAATAAATCTAGATCTACTTGATTCCTCAACATGAATAACGAGTAACAAGCGGAGTTAAGTCTACTCTTCAACTGTGCAATGTGAGGGTCCCACTTAAGGTGTTTATCAAGCACTAGTCCTAAGAACTTCACATTATTCTCAACTTTTATGAAACTACTCTGAACATTTATAGAGCAGGATAATCCAATTTAGACCTTTCATTATAAAAAAATAAACATTGAGTTTTCTCAACATTTAAAACCAGATTATGATTACTCAACCACTCAAATATCAAATTCATTATTACATTTGCATCATTTATAACAGACTTTACAGAAAACGAACGGATCAAAACATTTACATCATCAGCAAACAACCCCTCAATGAAATTTCTTTATACAAACGTAAACACAATTTAGCCAAAAATTTATATACACAAGAAATAATAGAGGCCTGCAATACTGCCCTGGGGAACTCCCATAATTATTTCTACATCATCTGACGTAAAAACCTCTCCATCCATCTCCAAGACAACTCTCTGTTTTCTAGATGTCAGGTAGCTCCTCAAAAGGTTTAGTTGAACATCTCTTATACCACACTCTTCCAGAATATCTAGGAGCTTTTTATGATCGACGCAGTCGAATGCCTTTGAAAGATCCAAAAACATACTCAATGGAACCTCTCCTTCTTCCAGAGCAATAGTTATTTCATTTATCAGTTCAAAGACCGCCGTTTCAATACCCTTGTCCTTCATGAAGCCATGTTGATTTGGCGAGATTATACCAAACTTCTCCGAAAAAAGCTTGAAAGCCTCTTGCAGAGAATCTTCTCAAATATCTTGGAAAATGAGGGTAGTATACTGATTGGCCTATAATTGTTGAAATCACTTACATCGCCTTTTTTGAATAATGGTTTCACCAAAGCTATCTTTAAACTATCTGGAATGTTCCTTCTTTGAACGAACGATTTATAATGAAGGTGAGAGGCTTGATTAGTATTGAACTGATGCTTTTAAGACTTTACCGGGACTCCATCGTAACCGCAGGAAATTTTGTTTTTCAAAGATTTTATCACGGACAAAACCTCATTCTCAGAAATATCGAACAAATAAAATGAACTTTTAAGTCTCTCCCCCGAGTCTTCAACATCAGATATGGTCATATTCTGAGTAATTCTTGATGGCATATTAGCAAAATATTCATTGAATTCTCTTGCAAGAGAGTATGGGTCATTTCTAGTCAAAGGGATCTTATTGAACTTATTGTTTCCAGTGATAGACTTAATTATATTCCAAGAGCTTTGGATTTATTTCAGAATTCAAATGATTTTTGTTGAAATATTCTCTTTTTTTTATCAGATAGAAGAAGGTCATATTTTTTCTTCAGTGTTTTATACGTGTCCTTATATTCGGGCTTGGAAATATAACAGTATGAAGTTTATCCAACATATCTTTAAGTTTCTTAATTTCCTCAGTCCCTTTTGAATGTTTTCATCGATATGGGAGAAATAGAAATCTCCGGAAAACAATGTTCGAATATTCCAAGTAATATATAATATAATGAAATAAACATCCGATCAATTATATTGAAAAATGGCATTTTTCTTTGAATATCAAAATAACACCCTTATTGGAAAACCCTTTTGTTCGCAGAAACACATCACACACAGCCACCAGATGTTTCTTTTTCTTGTCTCTGTGTACTGAGCTGCAGCATCTTTATTTGGATGGAAATGGGGTGACAGGAGTTGAGAATTATGCAGGGAAAATAAAGGAAATGATACCAGCCCTGAGGTTTTTAGATGGTCGTCATTTAGAAGGTATCATACACTACTCGACACTAAGTGACGTATTGCTGATCTTGTTTATGATTTCATTTTTCTTCTATCGAAGGCCCAGAGAGTAATGCAGGTCAAGAAGGATCCAATGGACATGCTGGAAGAGTATATGTTAAGAGGTTACATGGTTTCCTCGGGCAAAAACGGCCTTTTTTTCAAAAATTTTTTTGGATATAAAAAATGAAATATTTTAATGAACCTTTTTATTATTTAAAAGATACATATTTAATAAAGATTTTGTGAAATTTTCAAAAAAAATATTAAAATGTCGGCCATTACGACGCCATTTCCGGCAGTCCCTCGGAGAAAAGGTGCCTCCGCGTTGTCAGCAGAACTTCTTTCAGGATCATCAAAAGTAAAAATAAAAAAAAACGTGTTTTAGTATAGACAATAAACTAGGTATTGGACGTTTTCGCAAAAAAATGCAAAATTCGATGAAATTTCTCGACATTTTTTTTAATAGTTGTAATTGAAAAAAAATCCTTCGTTCAATACCTTGTACATGATATCTCGAATACTTGTGTAAAATTTCATTAAGATCGGTTGAGTAGTTCGCGAGAAATTTTGACAACCGACTTTGAAAACATAGTTTTGAGAAAAACGCGTTTAAAGTTTAATAGACAATAAAAGTGATCTCAAGCGTCCACCTTCTCAAGGCTGTATCTCCGAGACTATTACTCGGATAAACTTGAAAATTTAGGACAATATTCTAGAAATGTTATAGAATTTAATAAGACAAAAAAAAATCGATTTTTTGAAACCGTGAAACCCATGTAACCCCTTAAATTAGATTGAGTCAGAGAAGTAAGATATTCAAATCCATTGCTCAATATTTCCTTCAATGAACATTTTCAAGTTTTATTGTTAATAATTTTTGAATCGGAGTAGGGGTAGAGCAGCACCTTGTTGTAAAGACAATTCAATTTTCTGCATGAGTGTATTTTTGTTGATCGCTTCATTACTATACACAGTGCCTCAGTATTCCGTCAATAACTTGCCCACACCGCATTTTGGATCTTGGGGAACAACTAAAATTTTATTTACAGGAGGACATATTAGTGTGTGTGAAATAAGTTTGTTATTGCTAACCCTTTAGTCGCTACCCCTAACAGCAATTATTTCAATTTAAGCGAAATTACTATTTACTTTGTAAAAAAATACATTCATGCAGGAAATTGAATTGCCTTTTCAACAAGGTGACGCACAACCCCTTTTTCCTATTCCAATATGAGAGCTGTTAGGGGTTGCGGCTAGATGTAGTCATATCAAAACTCATTGAACATCCTTATTAGTTCCCCTTTCAAAAAAATTTGATTTGTCTGAGCGTTTTTGGTAATTATTCCAAAGCTCAAAACTCGGGGTGGAATGTTATGGATGGCCCATCCTGTATATTATAGTTCTGATTGAATAATATTAGATACACGAAACGTAATTTTGTTGTGAAAGTATTCATTTTCTCTTCCTAAACCGTAAATTAATCACTGTGTTTTTAATTCTTTATAAAATACTATAGTTTTTTATTTATAATCTATAGTTCAGTGGACCCAGGCAGATTGGAACACCCTCAAGAATTGGACGTAGAAGAGAATCAAGGAGCTTTTTGATACAATTTCCTCCGAAGTTACTTGTAGATTCGCATGGAAAAACCAATAGATCCATGTAGACTAATAGAGAATGGTTCTGCAGATTTCTAACGGCAGATTCAACTTATAATAGCAATTTATGTGAATTAATAACTCAATACAAAAATATGTTCATGAATTGCTGACAAAAGTAGCTAAAAGCTTTCACAATCTCATGTTGAAGCATATATCAATAAGAACAATAATTTGACTTGAACTATGACAACTGAAAATTATATTCCACATGATATCAAAACCAAATTAAAAGTTATTTATTAGTCATTTCACAATTACATACCCTGTATTGAGAAAACAAATTATAATTGAACCTTAATATCTTTAAAAAAATAAAAAATAACACACATAAATAAATCGTCAATGAATTTCGTGGCCACCCACGTAAATCCGTACAATCAATAATATTGTTAGATCTCATCTTGGTTATGCTGATAATAAATAGTATTCAAAACAAAGTTTTTACTGATTTATGCTATTGGTTCCTTGGCCATACTGTCCTTCCTGGTATAGTAACTATTCCTGGAGTGAAGAATGTAGGAAAGTAACATTACTAGACCAGCAACTATCAACCCCAGTAAGGCAATGGAGACTGCCAACCATTGAGCGGAGAATTTTCCTAGAAAAAGTTGATGATTTCATCAGAAAATATGATGGGAGTTGTAAACGAAAGAGTATAAGACACCGAAGAGTTTTGGTCTTAGTTTTAAAATTTTTTAACAACAAAGAATCAGAACCTGTGAAAACAACCCTGACAGGTTGATTTTTAAATAATAGGGGGACACAATCTGAGATACTTACAAGGCTTTTTTCTACTGGAAACACCCTGGAGAGGGGTGCAATCAAAACAGGAATTTGAATAGAGAAAGTGGATAGTTTAGTAGCATGGATTCAAATTTGTATGAACCTGAAGTTTCGTGTTCTACAGGGTGTCCCGGAAAATGTGAGAAATCTCTCGGATTCAGATAGAACAAGAAAAAATAAGACGACAAGTTTCCATATTTTTTTTTCTAGCGACCCCTACGAAGATTTGACCTTCTAAATGACGCCACTGGATTTATTTCAGTGGAATAAATTTCAATTACTTACTTCTTTCATTATTTTTTTTTTCGAAAACGGTTCATTTCATTTACACTGAACAAGAGTACCTTTTCTTTAGCTTCATGTTCAAGGTATCCAAATTTGTTTTTTTTAGCACCTTATCATACAGTGTGTTAAAAATGTAAGCATAAAATGTACAACCCAGTCCACCTCTGTTGAACTGAACAAGCTAATTGAAATTTGAGTGCGGTAATTCAAGAGGTCCTTAATATTATTGATCATATCAATTTTCATCAAATTACATCGAGTAGTTTGAAACTTATTCCACAGAAATGGATTTCCAGTAGCGTCATTTAGGAGGTCGTATCTTCGTAGGGACGGCCGCTAGGAAAAAAAAATTATTGGAACTTGTCATCTTAATTTTTTATGTTTTATCTGAATCCGAGATATTTTTCACATTTTCTGGGACACCCTGTATAAAGTGGAGTTTTATGGGTACCATAATTCCATAAACACGCCCTGTAACTTTGTGAATACATATTATCTTTATAGAATACAGACTGCAGGTTTATACAAATTTGAGTGCATGCATACATTTGTGCTGCAAAACTACCCACTTTCCATGTTCAAATTGAGGTTGCAACACTCTCCAAGAGGTGCTAGTAGAAACATGTTTTCGAGTTATCGAGGATGGACACTTTTAAATAAGACACCCTATACATACACCTGTATTTCAAATACATGAATGAATGACCTCACCTCTTTTTTCTACAACAACGACATCTAAGGAATCTGGATGAGGGAATCTCAAACCAACTCCATCAGCCAAATTTATTTCTGTACTATTTTCTTTTGTTTGTCCAATGTGAACAGGATCCTCCTTATCGTATTCTTGAAGACCTTGTCCTAAAAATGTAAATCTTTCTTATTGCCCTTTTTTGTTCTCAGTATCGAAAAACAATCATTGGACCAATCGAACACAAACTGATAATAATAAGAACACGAACTTCTGATCAGTTGAAAAAGATAAAGAGCTGTTATTTTGAATAGCCCGCTATTTCGGTACATGTCTCGTTTGAAGCTGTCATTTTTTGACATTTGACAAGTAAAAACTACACCATTAATAAAATTAAACGATACACGCTTCAAGAGCGAATTGAAATTATCAAAATTCGCTATAAAATGGTGGAAATTTGGCAGAGAAGGTTCGAGAAACTCGAACATTTTGTGGGTCGTCGTGAAGCACCTTGTCGGACCGCAATAAGAAATTGATTGAAAAATTCGAGCTGTTGGGACAAGTTAGTGATGTGAAGAATAAACCCGTGCACGTCGCTCGAGAACAGCCGAAAAATTGTCATTGGACATTACTTTTTCGAAAATGAGGCTGGAGCAACAGATAAAATGAATGGATTGCGCTATCGAGAGATGATTAATGATTTTTTATGGCTGAAATTGGATAGCGTTGATCTGGACAACGTTTACTTTCAACAAGACGGCGTAATTTGCCATACAAGCGAAGAAATCATTGATCTTTTGTCGGAAAACTTTCCGGTCCGTGTTATTTCTCGAAGAGGAGATCACACAATTGACCACCGAGATCTTGTGATTTAACACCTTGCGACTTCTTCCGTTGGGGACACGTGAAAGAGAAGGTCTACGCCAATAGCCTAGCGTCGATTCAAGACCTCAAAGATGGAATTCGTGAGGCTATCGAGGACATAGGGCAGCCACTTTGCGCTTTGGTTATGGAAAATTTCAATTCATTACATTTACCATTGAGCATTCTCAAGCGTATGTGGTGGAAACAATGTGTCCATCATCATCTTTAGATACATTCATACACAAGGAGTTATTCATATCCTTCAATTCGGATCTCCAAGTGATGTTCACCAAATCTGGATCAGTCCTTTCTATGAAAGCATCAGTAGGAATGTCATAAGTTCTTCCCTGTAAAAAATTATTATTATAATATTGTGTTTTGCCTGGAAGAAGTTTATGACTCACATGGTCCTTAATCTTGATGTCAATTCGTGGTTTAGTTGCATTCGGTTTGTTGTTTTCATCACCACGCAAACCAACAGTTGTGTTTCGTACTAAATTGACCATATCCCTCATGGAAGACATAAAACTATTCATGACATTTTCCATCAAAGATGATTCCATATCAGAGTCCATCATAGTTGCACCATCTGTTTTTGTAGGGAAGTAAGAATCCTGAAGCATAGGTGTATCTTTATCAATTTTGATAATGGTAAGCACTCCAACTGGTTGTATGTCTTCATCAGCTGGTCCTTTGAATGGTAATTTTGAATCAACTGGATCAGAATCGAAAGATATTGCTTGTCCAAACGGAGAGAATGGCATTCCAGTTTTCATAAACTTCATGATATCAGCCAATGGATTGTCTTCTTCTGAGGACTCTTCATCACTGTCGTCGCTATTTAGAGATATACCATAGGTAGGTACCACTCTCATGTCTTGAGTTTGCCTCTGTTCGTTCATTATACGATCAAGAATACTCGGATGTAGTGGATGTGGAAATAAGTCAAAGTTATTCATTTCAGGATCCATTTGTACTCCAATCTTTCTCAGGTCGTTTTGGACTCTTTCTTGACGTTGTAAGAGGTCTTGTGTTGCAGAAGGAATGTTCTCATTTTTTATGTCAGAATTACTATTGCTTGGTAATTTTTCATCACTGGAAGACAGGGAAGGTTTACGTTTGAGCATAACATCCATTTGGCAGTAAATTCCTGTAATGAAAGATTTTAAAGATCTTACTATACTGATGGACAAAATAAGCGCACCACTTAAAATTTCGTTAAATTTTAACAATTGATATCTTCCCAATCTTTAGTCCGATTTCAACGTTTTTTTCTTTCAATATTAGCTCTGTTATTGTCAAATTCCCTCTATTGAACAGAAGTCCAAAAAATAAAATCTTCATGTTGTACAGATCGTTTAAATAATGTCATGTTTTAAAGTCAAATTTTAACGTCTTCTGTGGGCAATGCCAAGTTGCTCAGGCAAATAAAAACAATAAAGCTTTGTAGCCTAGTATCTCTTGAGTATTTCGTTTTTTTGAAAACCAATTCATCTTGAAGTCGTCCAGAGATATTCAACTTTTTATCAACTCTTGTATTTTATGCATTAGCCATGAATATCTTCGCAACCATTTGTCCGATTTGAATGTTTTTTTTAGTTGTAGCTCTTTTATTGGCGAATATCATACTACAATAAGATGTTCAAAAAAATAAATGCATCATGCTGTACAGGGCGTTTAAATTTTCGGGTTTTTTCATTACAGTTTAACGCCTTCTGTGGGCAATACCAGATATATGAGGCTTCTAAAAAACTATACAGTGATGCAGCCTGATGTTTCCTGAGTATTTTGCATTTTAAAAAGCAATTTCACTTGTACCCTTCCAGAGCTATTCACTTTATAACATCATACATTTTTCTGTTTTTCTTAATTTCTTTTCGTTTATTTCTGTGTTGAAAGTTAATTCTTATGTATTTTTCTTTGGTCGTTGTCTCCGTAGACTTATGTAAAGTTAAGAAAACTTTAGAAATTAACACAATCATAATTCGAATGAATTTTATGAATTAAAAAAAATTATGACAACTGTAAACCCCAGTATCACTCGACTGAAAATATTCATTGTCAATATATTGTATGAAATGCAAGATGTTATAAAAATGTGAATATCTCTGGAAGGGTACAAGTTAAATTGCTTTTTAAAAAGGCAAAATACTCAGGAAACATCAGGCTGCATCACTGTAAGTGTAGTTTTTAGAAGCCTCATATATCTGGTATTGCCCACAAAAGGCGTTAAACTGTAATGAAAAAAAAACCGAAAATTTAAACGCCCTGTACAGCATGATGCATTTCTTTTTTTGAACATCTATTGTAGTATGATATTCGCCAATAAAAGAGCTACAACTAAAAAAAACATCCAAATCGGACAAATGGTTGCAAAGATATTCATGGCTAATGCATAAAATACAAGAATTGATAAAAAGTTGAATATCTCTGGACGACTTCAAGATAAATTGGTTTTCAAAAAAACAAAATACGCAAGAGATACTAGGCTACAAAGCTTCATTGTTTATATGCCTCAGCAACCTGGCATTGCCTACAGAAGACGTTAAAATTTGACTATAAAACATGACATTATTTAAACGCCCTGTACAACATGAAGATTTCATTTTTTGGACTTCTGTTTAATGGAGGAAATTCTACAATAACAGACCTACAATTGAAAGAAAAAACGTTAAAATCCGACTGAAGATTGGGAAGATATCAATTGTTAAAATTTAACGAAAATTTAGGTGGTGCGCTAATTTTGTCCATCAGTATATTTGATTAGATAATAATTTGTTCTAACACCATTCTTAAAGGGGTACCTTTACAGCTTGGTCAGTGCAGAAAAGTAAATATTCATTGAATTTATGAGTTAGAGTTCCTTCAACGTTCGAAGAGAGATGATACTGACTTTTATTTCTAGTTGAATGATCTGAATGCATTTTCATTCTGCATAAGAGATAGATACATACAACAGAATTGTAACCTTACTTGTATTGCTGCAGAATGCTGTATTTTCTGTTGTCCATAACGAACATACATTGAAATATGAGAAATCATGCATTAAAATGGATCATTATTGATCAGTTTCGTGTACGTTGAATTCAGTTTTTACTTTGAAGTCGACAGAAATGATAAATCAATGCGATTTTTTCATCGAAAATTATGGCATCAGTTATTTTATTTTGTAATTTCAACCAATTTTTCAAGCAATCGATTTCTGAATCAGTCGGTCTGTCAAAAACTCTTCGAGTTATTTATTTGTGTTGAATTGTTTTTTGGATATTATTCATAAACTAGCTTTTACCCGCGACTTCGTCCGCATAAGTTTTTTTGTTTTCTCCCGGCTGTAAGTCCCCCTGCAACAATGTCCCACTATCGTGTTCCAGTCCTAAACTTCACATCAAAATTTATTCAAAAGCAACCTAAGCTACATAATGGATAACTCCGAATGTTTCCTTAGTAAATATAAAAAGTAAATTATGTAAATCGGTTTAAAATACTACTAACTACCTACCTGCCAACCCCCGATGTTAGACAATGTGACATCCGCAACATCGTCTGCGTAGGAAGTACTAAATTATGGCGCCTACCGACTCTCTAAGTTAGAAAAGTGATCAAATACTAACTTGAAGTCTTAGTAACACTCAGTTAAAAAAAACATCAAAATCATTTCAGTAGCTATGGCGTCATGCGCTTCTTGACACGATCACGCTAGATTTCCGCGGGAATGAGGTATTTTCCCGCCTTAAAAACCAAGTCTTATAAAAATCCGTTCAGACGTTAAGGCGTGAATGAGGTAAACTTTTGAAACAAACGATTAAAAATCACCGACTTAATTTGTTTTCTGCCTGCTGCCTACGCCTTAAGTACGATAGCATGAATATTAATAGCCCATATCCTTTTCTAGGTTACTATCTATCAACTAACTGAATTTCATCAAAATACGTTCAGCCGTTTAGGCATGATAGAGCAAAACTCTTAGCAAAAACCATAAAAAAAATCACTAACTCAATTCAGTTTTCTGCCTACTTCCTACCCCCTAAGTACGATGACGTGATCATTTCGATCTTATATCCGTTTCTAGATAACCATCTTATTACCTCACTAAATTCCATCAAATCTGTTCAGCCCTTTAGACGTGTGAAAGAGCAAAAGTCCCAACAAAAACGACTAAAAATCACTAACTCAATTTAGTTATCTGCCTACTGCCTACCCCCTAAGAACGATGGCGTGATTTTTTATAGCCTATGACCATTCTAGGTTATCATCTATCACCATACCAAATTCATCAAAATCCGTTCAGCCGTTTAGGCGTGAAAGAGAACAGACAGACGGACAGAGTTACTTTCGCATTTATAATATTAGTATGGATGTTTTGAAATCTTCCTAACAATCCCCAACTTCTTAGATATACAGCGTTGAATATCTTCTTGTAGATTTGAAATATTCGAAATCTGTTCTGAGTAGATAAATTAACTAAGATATTGATTATGCTTAAAGTTGCAAATTCAAAAAAATTTCAAGTCTGGGGTTCTGTTCTCTGCTAAAATAAAGATAATTTCAAAATTTCTTATGCTGAAACCTACATCCATCGCATTCAAACCATCTCTACATTTGGGTAATATAATTGTACATAAAGATTAGAAAGACTATTTTAACAATATGCAAATAACTCATTAATAACACAACATGACCTTGAATTTGTTGCTACCTATAAAGAATTCCAATACGTTAAAATCATTAGGTATTACTCACCATTGAGGAGTATGATAAATAGACATCCACTCTTGACGAAAAACATTTTCCCCGTTTTTCTCTAATATTCACCGTATTTTTCTGAAATCATCAATATTATTAGGGTAGGAAAACAGTTGGGTAGCAGAAAAAATCAGTTTACGGCATCACAAAGTCAAAACAGTGGAAAATATCAATCTCTGCCAGTTTGAGTGATGATTTTTGAACTAAAAATAGTGGTCAGCTACTCTGAAAGAATTATAGTTTTCCATTCGGATCAATCAAATTTTTAACACGAAATATACGCGAATTTTGATTCTACTGAAAAACTCGGGAGATAGTTAACAACTGAACGCAATTCTCGAAGTTTACTCAAATAAAATACACTTATCACTTGAACAAATGTTTTCTTTTCAATTGTTAACTGAGCTCGCTTAATAAAAAGGCTTAACTCAAAATCTGGCAGGTATAAAAAATGCAAAACAAGGTTTACATTACTTTGCCACTTTCTCCAATAAAATTACAATATTCTCGTACAACTATTCGCTCTACTTGAAACTGTTTGCAACGACGTAACATTCAACTAGGTTCTGGCCAGCGAACTATTATGTTTTATCTACCTTTGTTTTTTATCAATTGCACATAACAACGTAAAGTTCGAATAATAACAAAATAATTGAAGAATGAAATCATTTCTTTTCGGAATGAGTTTTTGAATCATTCGCTGACCAATGCTGTATGACTCTGTCGATAATAAGAGCGTAAAGATATTCGCCCGACTTGTTTCCTGGATTTTTAATTCTATTATGGAACAATAACAATTCTTTTTTTTAATTGATGTTACAGAGACAGAAGTTCTCTCAAGAGTTAAGCCCATGAAAAAAGAAAATTGGGAAATAGTTTGCTACAAGGTCTCTTTGATTTTAAGAAACATAATCATATATGTATGTGTCTTTAAATAAAGGCATACTATCACAATACAGAAAAAATAAATGAAATAGAATCAACATAAAATACGCTGAAGGTCACTGACGGTAAGAAAAAAATGTTCAAAAGGAACATTTAGAATTAAATTATCTTTCGAATGACTCAATAAAAATTTAAGAAAAGCCCTGAGCAGGAGCTTTTGCTTTTTTTTCTTTGGTGGAGCAATAAGTTTATTACCTCAAAATTTTATTTGGGATTTGGGATAAATACCAAATATCCTATAAAATGCAGAATTCAGTATATAAATATTATCAATCTTCATTCACAGAAAAAGTTTCACTCGAATCGGATATCATGTTATGAAAATATAAAGGTTTTTCTTTTCAATATTAAATTTGAATTTTCTATAGTTCTGTGAAAACTATAGCCACGAAATTGTGGACGAACATTCAGAATATCCATCTCCATCCACAAAAAAATTTTCACTCGAATCGGATATCTTTTTATGGAAATATGAAGTTTCTTTTTTCAATATTCCAATTGAATTTTCTATAGTTCTGTTCACACTATAGTCACAAAATTTTGCAGGAGGCTTGTTATCAGCATCTTGCATTTGGCCGTAACATTTCATTCCGATTGGTTTCGTAGTTTCGAGACATTGAGGAACAAAAATTTTTAATGGCCACATTTTATGGAACACCCTGTACGATTTAGCTGGTTAACGAACTCAACCGAGCCATGTGGATCCTGAACTCGTCCTGAAAATTTCGAGTCTCGAGGACAATCCTTTCAAAAGTTATGGTTCTAACGGACTGCCGGACGACCTCACGGACAGAATTGAATTTGACCACGAATTCGTCATCAGAAAGTCTAACCCTATCGTTTGGAACCATTTTTGGCTCGAAATTAGAAAAATAACAGATATTTGGGTAAAACGATATAGATATCAGAAATATATTCTGGGAGGATTCTGCATTTCTAAAAAGGTTTATAGGTTATAGGTTTTCACTCCCAGTCTCTGAAACAGAAATAATTAAAAAAAATTTAATTCAGATGAAGTGAATCTTTGCACTTATTTGTGAGCAAATTGTTATTTTTCAGTTTTACTGTTAGGCAACAATTTTTTCAAGACCAATTTGCCCCTGACAAATAAGTGCAAAGATTCTCGCAGGAGCATTTCATCTTAATTAATAGTTATTTATACAACAAGTGAGTTAAATGAATGTTTATTCATGAGATGAAAGTTTAACCCACGAGCCCGTAGGGCGAGAGGTTTAATTTCCTCGAGTGAATAAACATTTTTAACTCACGTGTCGTATACAAAATTTTATTCCATTTTGATGAAAATTCAAATAATGAATACTTTTTAGAAGAAATATTAGGTATAATTCAAATTCATATCGAGATTTCCCTTCGATCGATGGTTGCTAGGGCATTATGTAATTAAATGTTTGCAAGTGTCAATGAAAATTATAGAACAGTCAAAGAATCTTTGTTTCGAAGAAATGTTGAGCGGTGACGACGAGGTTGTAGTTCCTGAGTGCATTATACAAGAAGCAAATGAGGCAGCAGAAGCTTACTGCTTACTTCAGTAATTCAGTAATATTGTACGAAAAGTAATATACGGCATTGTGTGCCTTTAGAAATAATAAAAAAGCCAACGAAAAAATAATTTTGGTGTATATTTCCGAACAATCCAAGAAAGTTAAGTCGTCGTCTTTATGGTCCTACTATTCGCAACTTAAGAAGATGTTGGCTCTGAAAGAAAAAATAGACATCGGCAGATTTCATCAAGTTTGGAGGAGGTGCAGGTTTCCAGTTCCATTTACAAAATCTTAATTATTGTAATTTTTACTTTAATGATAGAAATGACTGTTAATGTAGAATTTTTGATAAATTTTAATGAACATACTTTCAAAGAGTTTTAGGTGCATTGTCTGTGGATAGAATTATTTCCAGAAAGTGAGTGGTGAACATTTTATTCCACTAGTGAATTAAAAAATTTTCAATGACTCAGTGGATAAACGTCAACTTACCCTTGTTACCAATTACCAGGTTGAATATTGTCGTCTTTAAACTTCAGAATGGGATAAAACTTTTTTAATTATTTCTGTTTCAGAGGCTGAGAGTAAAAACCTATAAAGTTTTTTAGAAAAACGATAAAGCACTCGTTTAAGCAAAACGAGCGCTCGAAAAGATAAGTTCCTGACGAAAAAAAATTTTGATAGCGCCGCGACGCCTGGTGTCTTAATTCTTTTCTCCAACTTTTACTCATTTCTCAAGTCAAGATTGACTTGTACCAAATACCGTCTACGGAATAAAAAAATATACATCCATTTCTGAGTAAAATTAGGTTAACAAGATAAGCTAATCACTCTGTACAGGGTGGGCATATTTCGATGTTTTAGCACTACAAATTTTAAACCAGAGGAGATAAACAAAATCTGATACCCACTTCTCGATCTCTTTTTCTGAGAAACTAACAACAGTAGTATTCATTTTTGGCTACCTTCTTTTGTTTTCGAATTATTAGCGAAAATTGGAAAAGTGTCGATATCGAAAAAAATTCATATCTCCGCTAATACTGATGATAGAGCTCTGAAATTAAAACATTATACAGGCACTTTTTTACGTAGAATCCAGTGGCGTACTCGCCTTTTTTTTGCACCATTTCTAATTACGGAGCTATGACCCAAAGTTATGTTTTTTTAAATGGAAATTCCAGATTTTTGTGGCATTTTCTTAAAGCTTAATTTTTTCTGATTTCAAAAATATATAACATTGTATGGTTTGTATCAATATGAGTATAGAAAATGATCAAAAACCTATTTTCATTTGAGTCTCAATATTTTCTATGGTTAACGAGCACAGAAAAATGGAGCTTCTATAACAAGAGCAGTCTCCTTCCGTCAATCTCATTATTTCTATGCTTTCAACTAATTTCTCCAATAAATTCGAACATGGATATATTTCATAAAAACTTATATCTTGAAATGGATTTGGAAATAACAAAAAGATCCACATGATCCTCCGTTTCAATCGATATACATACTTATGCCTCAATTACACTCAGCCCTCCTCACTGCCACTCGCGTTGTCGGCAATAATTCCCGAAATACTTCTGCAGCAATATCTAAAGCAGTGAGCATTTACACTCAGCCGCAACATTTCCCTCGCGACCAAGTGTCGGCAACGACGGACAAAGAAATTCCACAGCAACCTAGTTAAATTTAATCACTTACAGCTATCCACGCTGCTGTTCCTTTGACTTCCGTCCGAAAAACGCCAATTCGGGGGCATGAGGCAGCACGAGGATTCACGGCATGCAGCAGGGAAGTATAGTGATTACATTCAGCCGCTGCCCACTTCCCTGCTCACTTCCCTGCTACATGCCGTGGAAGTGGGCTGAGTGTAATCGGGGTGTTAGTTATGATGAGATGGATGCAAGAGAATATTTTTATTGCACTCCAGAATGAATACGCACAAGTGCTTAGTAGTCTAATTCAAATCGCATATGAAATAACGCATATAGATATGATTGAAGTTATCAATTCAATCAGAAAAGTAATAAAGGAAAAATATTTTTCAATACCTAATAGTGATTACAATAAAAGGTCAGTAGGTTTTAACTAAGATGTCTTATTTTAGACATCTTAGTTATAACTTAGAATGAGGGATGAAGTTTCACAGCAGTTCATCTTGGAGAAATTGAGTAAAGAGCATAGAAATGAAAGGAATACTGGAAAGATATTGTGGTAATTATACGATGCTAAATTTTTCTGTGCTCATCAACAGTTGAAACCATAGAAAATATTGGGACTCAGATGAAAATAGGTTTTTGATCATTTTCTATACTCATATCGATACAAACCATACAATGTTATATATTTTTGAAATCAGAAAAAATTAAGCTTTCAGAAAATGCTACGAAAATATAGTATTTCCATTTAAAAAACATAACTTTGGGTCAGAGCTCCGTAATTAGGAATGGTGCAAAAAAGGCGAGTACGCCACTAGATTCTACGTAAAAAAGTACCTGCATAATGTTTTAATTTCAGAGCTCTATCATCAGTATTAGCGGAGATATGATTTTTTTCGATATTGCCACTTTTCCAATTTTCGCTAATAATTCGAAAACAAAAGAAGGTAGCCAAAAATGAATACTACTGTTGTTAGTTTCTAAGAAAAAAGAGATCGAGAAGTCGGTATCAGATTTTGTCTATCTCCTCTGGTTAAAAGTTGTAGTGCTAAAACATCGAAATATGCCCACCCTGTACAGTCTCGACAGACTTGAGCGCATTACCCTTTGATAGTTTCAGTTTGTAGTGCTATTATTGGTTGCAAAATTTGTCAGTATTCACTTGCACCAGAGACTAATATCTTAGTTGATAAGGATAAAAATTATTGATCTGCTTTCGGAAATATTCTCTTCCTCAGAAATAATTGACTAAAATATTCTTTGTAGGTTCTGTGGATACTTATTCTATTTTTCGATCATTTTGTTCCCAGTCTTAGTTGATAGATAAAATTTTGCACCGATATTCACTTCATATCCATAAATTATGATGAGAGTCATTAATCATTCGAGTAACATCTTGACATGATCATTATTTCACATGAATCCAATTTCAGTGCGATATTTTTGCCAATAAAGATTTTTGACCACAAAAACAGTGATACTTTCTCATTCAAGATTTGACTTTACTATAAAAATTCACTAAACAGCATGATTTTTCGTAATTATCTAAAATAATACATCGAACTATAAACTTTGATAACCCATTATATTATCTCTGCGAAATTATTATAGATGTAACTAAAATTAATGCGAATAAATCACATCCGTGAGAAAGTTTACATTTCGAGAAGGTTATCTTGTTGATATGAACCTTTCGGTCGTACTTAGGTAACAGCTAACACACAAAGAATGAGTGACTCTTTTTTAGGAACTCTTTATTAAAAATTACTCAGTATATTTGGTATAAATACCACTTTGAATTGGAGTTTTTGTTCTGTTCATCCTTCGTTTACATCCAAAACATTTCTTGAGCTTACGATAATCTTAAGCAGATACTTCTTTCCTTCTTTTCAAACCTAAAAATATATCACAATCGGCAGCAACTTTGATGACACCCTCTCCTAAATTGATCGGAATTGGTGTCTTATCTACAGGAACTACATCAAAGTGCTCCAATAGTCTGAAGAAGAATATTTTCATCTGTAGTAGAGACAACTTTCCCGCATTACAGTTCCTTGGACCAATACCCCAAGGTAAATAAGTGTAGGGTTTTATTTTGTACTTGTTCTCAGGTGCGAAACGTTCTGGGTCAAATTTCTGTGGATTTGGGAAGTATTCTGGGTCATGATGCAGCGCGTATAAAGGTGCAGCTATAGTATCACCCACATCTAAATGTACTGGACTCTCCTTTGGTGATACTGGCTCAATAGTGTAAGGTTTGGTGCATATTCTGTCAGTCATTGTTACTGCAGGCCATTTTCTCATTGTTTCTGTAATACAAACCATCAAAGTTAACAATATTTTAAGGAAACAAACCCGCGATGAAGAAGATGAATAATACAATCATTCTTACAGAGAAAACAGTGATTAGATCAGATTAGATTAGAGGAGGGGCGACAGATCAAAACCGACCTTGCGAGCACCTTGACCTTAAGATCTATTGTGCATCCCCGCGCTGTTTACCAGTCCGGCAGCAAAGTCTCAATGAACTACAGCACCTTTCTGGGGGCCACATCCATTACTTGTTCAGGCTTTAGGAACCTGGAGCCAAGATGCCGTAACCGTTTCTGGTGAACAGCTTCAACACACTCACATAGCAGGTGTCTAGCTGTCTCGGTGACTTCTTGACAGAAGCGACATGTGCTATCGGGCGCCTTTCTCATGTTTTTAAGTGATACCTCACAGGACAGTGCCCAGTGAGAGCGCCCATCAGTTTCCTCAGTTCCAATTTGCTGAGTGAGAGGACTTTCTTGGTCCAGCTCGTCGAGTGAGAGAGAAGTGACTTAGCTTGCTTTTGACCATTGGTCGTACGCCAGGACATAAGCCTCCTCTTTTGTTCCCAGTCCTTAATAGCCATTGCCTGATGACTGGCTGGAAGCAAAAAACGGTTTCAGGTCCAGTGAAGGGGGTTGTTCCTCCTTCCCTGGCCAGTCGGTCTGCCGCTTCATTGCCGTGATCCCGGAGTGACCAGGCACCCAGATTAAATTGACCCGGTTTCTTTTCTCCGAGTAGGTTAAGTGACATTTTGCATTCCCAGACCAACTTTGACTTCACTTGTGGAGAGTCAAGTGCTAGCAGGGCTGCTCTGCTGTCAGATGCTATATATATTTCCTTTCTTTGGTAGTTGCGTTCCGCACAGAGCGCAACGCACTCCCTCAAAGCAAGTGTCTGTGCCTGAAAAACCGAAGGACAGAGACCCATTGGTATGCTAATTGGATTGAGGGACCGTAAACACCGGCTCCGACTCGACTCCGTCTTCAGGAAAACAGTGATAGTCAAGCTGCTATTGAAGCACTTAACTTCTATGATATCGACTCAAAGCTAATATGGAAGAACCGAAGAAAATTCATTGAAATGGGCAAGAACAACAAGGTCTCTTTTGTCTTGGTTTCTGGTCACTCAGGAATTGAAGGAAATAAAGAGGTTAACTTACAAGCCAGAAAGGGCACAAACGCCCAGAACTCTTCCATGGTATAGGCCAATGCACCTATAAGAAATAGTTTCTGGAAAAGGAATAAACTGGAAGAGAAGCACAATTAAATGGGTGGTAGCAAGAATATGTTACGCCTCCACCCTGTCTTCCTAACAGCATATTGTCACATTGGAAAGCATTTGATGAGAAAAGGATAATAGAAACTGATTAGTGTAGATCCTGTGGGCAGGAGAAGGAAATTTCTGTCCTCTTAGCTAGCTGCTAGCTTGCGAGCAGAATTCTTAGACAAAAACCGCCAATCTAACCTCCTTGAAGCTCTCTCAGACATTTGAGTACATTGGGGCTCTAGAACTAAAGAAAAAGCTGTAGTACAGTTGCGAAAACAGCTCTGATGAGGGGCACAATAGACTTTGAGTTCGCAGTGAAATGAAGACTTCTGAACAATCCATAGGTTATGAAGTATGAAGTTTAAATGATTTTACGTAAATTAAATCTAACTAATTCAATTTTGTCATGATAGGTTCATCAAAAAAGTGCTCACCAGATACAACCATGTCCAGATATGGCAGACCCATGATGGTCTGATACTCAGGAAGCTCTCCTTCGATCCTGATATCGTCCATCTCCTTTTGAAGCCTCTTCTGCACGTCAGGGTTCACAGCCAGCTCATAAGTGATAAAACCCAAAGTTGCAGCTAAACCATCTAGAGAAGATAGAAGAAACATGCAAAGTTGAGATGCGATTTCGTCTTCGTTCAAGTAGACTTTTCTACGCTTCAAATTCTCGCCGAATTCTTCAGATTCTTCTTCTTTCTTCTGTTTGTGGATTAGACCCAAGATATCTGGTCTGTGTAGGTTGTTGTTCTCTCTTTCAACTCCTTTGTGTACTACCTTTAAAAGTAGTCTTGGACGTTTTTGTTGACGATGGAAGATACTCCAAAAAGCTAAAGATTGGAAATATAAGAATTCAAAGAGGAACTTCATTCTGTTTCAAGACGAAGGTTTTGATACTTACAGGAGCGAATACTGGAGCAACACATGTAACGCAGAAGGAAAGTAGGGTAAATAAGAATTTCCAGTGAAAGTTACAAAACTGGAGAGCTTTTCACGGAAGGTTTCGGAGCCATCTTCAATTCCGAAATATGTACTTGCTGAAAGATCGCAAATGAACCTCCTATAGTCTTTTTTTATATCCAAAACTTAACTTCGCCTTCTTTTGCACCCAGAAAGCCTTTCGCGAAGTTTTCTGCGGTTTTGTTCAGTAAAGGATACATTGTTTCCACTTTGCTAGCTGTCAGAACCAAGTTCCAGATACTTCTGACATCTTTCCATTCTTGTCCTGGAATTAAGGTGGATTATTGAAAGTATTTATAATAAAAGTATAAATTTCCTCATTACCTTTAAGATAAATCAGTGTCTTATCCATGATTGCATCGAAATGTTCAGGAAAGACAACCCTACGATCTGAGAAACTTTCTGCATCTTTCACGAATAGCTTTTTGATCAATTCTGGATGTTTGATCATCAGTAGAGGTGTTCTCAGCTCGCTGTATCCAATGTATCTGTGAAGTTTTAAGCTTAGATAATACATAATACCAAAAAAAATTTAGAAATCACTGACGTTAACCCAGCAGGTTTGATATCGATCGGATCTGTGATTTCGCTAATATTCAAAAATCAATGGGACGAAGTTTAAGTGGAAATAACTCCGGAACCAATCAATTGATTTTTACTGCTCATGGTAGCAAACATACATGTAGTTGTCCCAAATCTGCCGAGAAAATTTCGAGACCCCAACACGTCCCTTTCGATAGTTATAACGACCAGAAATTCATCGGTTTACCACGCACAAACCAAATTTCTTTAGTTTCGAACGGTACGTTCCTCACGAAATTCTTCGAGAGTTTGCGCGTCATTATTCTCCTTCGACATTCTAAATTTCGAAGTGAACGGATGTGTAGTTTCAGAAATATCGTGAAAATAATAAAAATTTCAAATGTCAATTACACCAAAACTAATGGACCGATTTGTCCCGTTAACAAACTTAGCTGCATAATTCGCAACAGAAACCAACACACAAAATTTCAGAATCCTAAGTCAATCTATTAGAGAGTTATTGTGTTCACGGCCGGACGAATTTTCATTGATCACGGATTCTCATCAGTGAGTTCGACAAAGACGTTTGAGACCAATCCCGGTCTAAAATTTAAAAAAATTAAGAAAAGCCCTGAGCAGGAGCTTTTGAGTTCTCGTTCTTTGGTGGAGCAATAAGACTGTTACCTACCTCAAGTTTTATATAGGATTTGAAATTGATACCAAATATATAAATGGAGAATATCGTTACAATCGGAATTATATTCTGAAAATTATTCGGATGAAATATAAATTAAAAGAGATATGCTATAGTTTTGATGATGCGACCCTCTTGAAATTTTGCATGAACATTCAGTATAGTCAGTTATAGTTTTCATTCTCAAAATAAATTTCACTCGAATCGGATATTCTGTTATAGAAATATGAAGATTCTTCTTTTCAATATTCCAATTGAATTTTCTATGGTTCTGTTGAAACTATGGCCTAGGAATTTGAGATGAACATTCGGAATATCGATCTCCATTCACAAAATGAATTTCACTCGAATCGGACATCTCTTTATGGAAATATTCTGAGATATTGACGAGCAAAAATTTTGAATGGCCATATTTTAAGGAACACCCTGTACGATTTGGCTGGTTAACGAACTCAACCAAGCCATTTGGGACCCGAACTCATCCTGAAAATTTTAAGTCTCTACGACAATCCCTACGAAAGTTATTATGCTAACAGACGAACGGCCTTACGGACAGAATCGAATTTGACCACGAGTTCGTCATGAGGGGGTTTAACTCTTTCATTTGAGACTATTTTCGTCTCAAAATTTGAAAATTACAGACATTTGGGCAAAACGAAATAGCACTCGTTTAAGTAGAGCGAGCGCTCAAAAATAAACACTTGGGCAAAACGATAGCACGCTGTTCAATTAGGAACGAGCGCATAAAAATTGACCTCAATTTACCTTGCTTCTCCTGCATCATTGTAGATATCTTGAATCAACTTGGGTAGGGTTTCTTGCTGAAGCACACTCCAAAAATTGCATCACCAATAATGGGTAAAATCTTTGTGGTTTTAACACCTTTTTTAGTCCAATAAGTATGCGGTTTCATCAACAATGAATAGACAAATGCTATGGCAACTAATAGAAGAAGCCATATCAAAAGGGACGAGGAAAACCCACTCAAAATTCCAAGTATTGTCATTTTAGAAGAGACACATCAAACTGACGAACCAAATGCAAGGAGTTGTGATCAACTAATGATTGAAATAATTAAACACTTATTTAATCGAGGGTTATCACTTATACCGTTCAGATAACATTATTTACCCATTTCGCATTTTCGGATGTTTGATAAAACATTTAAAATTTCTAGTCTCCAGGAATAGAGTTCAATATACTTAATTTGCCTAAAGATTTTTGCGCGCTTGTTCCTAATAGGTACCCATATTACACCATGCCTTTTTCGTCTTCGTGCTTTTTGTTGGCTTGGCCGATTTCGCCTGAAATTTCAACGAAATTTACATTCTCCTGGGACTATTTTGGTGATTATTTCAAGCTTGCAAATAAATATAATAAATAGAACCGGTTCTATGTTTCACCCCACAAACGTGGGGATTTCGAGCCTTTGAGTAGAAATGTCGAGTCGGATCCAATAACACAACATTTTTCTGTCGATTGAATGTTCGAGGACACCAATTTCGTCGAAATTACATACCCGTATTATAGTCCAACGAAAGGTTGGGCCGTCGGTTGGCCATGGAAATTTGGCATATTCCACTGTGCATATTGAAATTTTAGGTTATGTGGTTTATTTTCTTGTCAAATTGATACGCAATGTTGTCAATATTGCATAGAGTTCTCTGATAACTAGCAAGCTCGTCGGACGAGGGAGGGACATTCGGCAACGTTGACTTTATTTTACGGTCTGAAAGCTAATACTGCCAACTTCAGAAAAATAAACAAACGCCTACTATGCGCTCAAACTTTCGTGAACGGACTATAGATAGTCATTGACATACTTCGATAGTAGGTAATTGACACCCAGTATGATAGTCATTGACATAATTTCATCTCACTTTTGTATCAATTTTGGTTATGATATCATCCTGCTGTCTCACTGATACATTATTATCATTATATGGGTCATTGAGACATTCATACTAAAAATAATAGAGAAATAAGAAGATTTAGACAATTTTATTCTATAATATATAAACAAAAAATATCTTAAAGTATTAGGGATCTTCACATATATTTCGATGTAATAAACTATTGGTAATATCTAGAGTTTTATATCTGTGCCCCATATTTCAGACTGTTTTATTTTCAATTTGAGTACCAAGGTTATCATTCTGAAAACGGCATCATCAGATATTTGGCGCGAGATTTTGCAGTAGTGTCAATAAATTATACAGATTTGGAAATTCACATCTGAAACATACGATATACAATGCATCAGACAGAGAATTCTTCCGTCTAGTTGCACAGATGAATAGTCGAGATAATCACGTGCTGCAACTGAATGAATTCCGTTGACTTATTGCAATAACCTAGTCTTGTCTCTCTCTCTTATCGCAGTTTGTTAGGGAACCTGCAGTACACGTATAGAATTATTTAATTTGTCAGGCTGCCCGTAATACTCGATTCGTGTATTTACTGTTGCCTACTATACTAAATGAATTATACTCCTCCCAACGATAAGAGAGATACAAGACTAGAATATTACAATAAGAAAACGGAATTCAGTGTGTTACAGCACGTGATCATAGATAACATACACGTGATAGTAAAACAAACAAATCCACTCCATATATTCCTACTTTTAGGACACATTGCACAAACAAAGGATGTGTCGGCTAAAAGAAATATAGATGATCAAAATTGGAAAACGGTAACTTATTCAAAGAATAAAAATAAAAATAAAAAATGGTCATTAACTGGACAAAATAAAACAAATTCTATTAAATCAGTAAAAACAAAATAAAGGATTTATTCGTCACAAAAATTGATCCAACAACAACACTTGATGATTTTACCAAAATGGTTAATTTCAGCATTCCCGATGCGGTGTGTGAAAAGCTGGACTCAAAGTACCCTGATGAATACTCATCTTTTAGGGTTTCTGTGGATGAGGATAGTTTTGATGTGACAAGTTAAGCTGAAATGTGGCCGGAAGGCGCGTTAGTAACAAATTTTTTTCGAGCAAAGCTGCCAAAAAAGTAACAAATTAAGTTAATTTTCTATGACGACTAAAACAATTTCTTTATTACATCTCAATATACAGGGCCTGAGTGATAAATCTGGGGCATTACAGGCATTTCTTGAACACAAGGGAAGTCCAGATATTGTTTGCATTAGTGAACATTTTCTGAGGGCTGGGGGTCGATTCTTGAATAGGTGTGTTCTTTTATTCACCGATGGATTCACCCGGATGGAAACCAGATGAAATGTCAGATGGCTCATCTGATGTCGAATAAAAGAACGAGTTGATGGTTATCTGCTGTTTAGTTGAGTCGTGACAGATAACATTGACGTTTCTGCCATAACAAATTTACCCCCTCCACTTGATTCATCAGAATTTCATCACATTCACCGGCTCTGAAAGTCGATGGATCCGATGAGCCACCGATGAAAACATCGGTGATTAAACGAACGAGTGACAGTTTCCATCGTTGAATAAAGGAACGGTTTGAATTATGTCGTGTTCGCGAATCGACAAATGTCGACCAACTAGCAGGGAAGTTGGTCGGCAATTGTCGAATCGCGAATACGACATTATTCAAGAATCACCTCCCTGGATTATGTGACGTATCACATGTTGATGGATGGTATACTGCTGCAACTTAGGTAGAACTGCAATGAATCGCGGTGGTGTGGCTGTACTTTCTAAGTCTAAAAATTTCATAAAGTTGAATCAAATAAATCGTTTGTCAATAGAATTACATTGTGAGGTTACGGCAATATTTTTAACTGATTTTAAAATTTCTGTTGTGGTATTTTATCGCTCGCCAAACGGTAGTTTTGACTTATTTATTGAGAATCTTAACCAAATCTTGGGCAGAGCGAACCTGTCCGAAAATTTTATTTTATGTGGAGATTTTAACGTACATTTCAATTCACAGAACAAGGAGGCTGTTATCCTAAACGACCTACTGAGCTCTTCTGGTTTTAGTCGGAAGATATTTGAACCAACAAGAGGTGAAAATTGTTTACATAATATTTTTTTGAATTTCGAGCCTATTGAAGAAAAAGTGTCAGTTGATGAATGTGGTTTCTCAGATTATAAAGCGCAGTTCATCGGTTTGAGTTTGACAGGTAAGGTTTCTTCAAGCAGTGGTTGTTTGCGACGTTTCAGATCCTTGACATAGAGGGGTTTTTGTGACTTCTTTAACATTTTGAATAGTGTCGATTGGTCATTTGTGGGGAATGAGAGTAATGGTATAGATGATGTATTTTGCAGGTTCGTTGAGATCTTCGGGAGTTCATATCGTTCTGCTTTTCCAAAGAAGGTTCTGCCCACGGGCAGAGTTGGGGTCAAACTGAATTCCGGTTGGTTCACTGAGGAACTTTTAGTGCCATGAGAGATGACTTGAACTTGGTCTGTGAGCTAGGTATATAAAAAATATGGTACTGAGAATCTGAGATTCCTGAGAATTGAATTGAGGTTGCGTTATAAATTGGAAATCAGGAAAGCTAAAATAAGAAAAAATGATGAAATTATATCGAACTCTACTAACAAGGTAAAAACTATGTGGAACATGATTAATAAAAAGAGAAATTTGGAAGATTCAATGAAACCTTTGACAATTGATGTTGAACATTTTAGCAATTATTTTGCTAGCATACCTCATAAAACATTAGATACTTCGAAAGACACAGATTATGACAGTAGGTTGCTATTCAAGGCCGTAGTACCTGATGGTATGAATTTCTCATTCAGAGAGGTTACATTCAATGAAGTCAGAGATGTGATCGTTTCTTTAAAAAACAGTAATTCGATAGATATTTATGATGTATCCGTTAGTTTGTTAAAAAAGAACATAAATACGTTGGTTGTTCCGTTGACTGAGCTCATGAATAGATGCATTTGTGAAAACGTTTTTCCTGATTGTCTCAAGGTGGCCAAGACGATTCCGATTTTCAAGGGAGGAGACCCTGATAATGTCGAAAACTATAGGCCCATTTCACTTATTCCCATATTTTCAAAGGTCCTAGAGAAGATTCTTTACAATTTGGGTTCCGTAAACATAGAAATACCATGGATGCTATGAAAAGTTTTGTAGATTTTGTGGTACAGTGCCTTGAGGAGGGTAAGTGTTCACTGTCCCTATTTTTAGATCTAACCAAGGCTTTCGACTGCGTGTCTCATAGAATTCCCTTGCAGAAATTAAAATATTATGGTTTCGACGAAGGCAGTGTTGAGCTCATTCGATCGTTTTTGTCCAATAGATGTCGGGTGGTCTCGGTGAATAATTGTAGATCAGCACAGGTGCCGGTTACAGTGGGCATGCCTCAGGGTTCCATCTTAGATCCTTTGCTTTTTCTCATATTCATCAATGACTTCCCTTCTTACATGAAGAAGTATTCGAGCCTGTTTTTCGCCGATAATTGTACGATATTGACAGCTTGTGACAGTATCGGATGTTGAGGATCTATTTAGGGCCATGGAGGCGAAAGCCCGTGAATGGTTTACGGGTAATGCCTTGTTCGTTAACGATAAGAAGACCGAGAAGCTAGTGCTGTCGAACCGGCAAACTGGGAGGAAAGAGGTAAAGTTTTTGGGGATCCATGTGGATACAAGGCTCACCTGGGCGGCTCAGGTTGATGTTCTGTGTGGTAAATTGGCTAGGAACACTTTTGTGATGAGGAATCTATCGGCCTCCATTTCGTTATCCGTTTTGAGAACAGCCTATTTTGCTCTTTTTGAGTCACATGGCAGGTATGGCATTGTGGTGTGGAGTTCATGTAGCGATTTTCGGCGAGTGTTCGGGATTCAGAGGAAGATAATACGAATAATAGATAATTTGGGATACAGGGATTGCTGTCAAGTATCATTCAGGAAGTTCGGAGTCTTGACGCTGCCTTCTCTGTTTTTGTATGAAATTTTGTCCTATGCTCATAAAAATCATGAAAACTGGGTACTGAACAAGGAAGGTCATGACTATAACACAAGACGTAAAAATGATATTCATTCACCTTATACCAGACTCAGTAGGTCGCAAAAGGCTCCATTTTATTTGGCAGCCAAACTCTATAATAAAATCCCAAGGAATTAGCGAACTCTGCCCATGAAAAGTTTTCAAAATAAATTGAAGTCTTTTCTTATTGAACATGTGTTTTTTAGTGTGGATGAATTTTTGAAGTTTGAGATGATAAATGTTTGAGATATTTTAATATTATGTACTGTGACGAGTGTTAACCTATTTGGTGTAAACACGAATAAATCTATTCTATTCTATTCTATATTCTATATTTTAATACAATAATTTAATTGAGTATTCCATTTTAACAGTTCAGCGCATTTCTTTGAAAATATTTATAAAGGTGTATAACCGTTTTAACACCTACAAAAAATAATAATATTATATCAGATTTCATTAGAATCGAGCATAATCCCTTCACCTGTAAGAACACTGCCAAGTTCAGAGGGTACAAGGGCCCACAAGCCAGCTCTAAAGGTTTTTGAGTCCTTATCAACATCATCAATAGTAATTTTCTAGATTTCGGATTCATTCTATACCATTCGCATCCGAAGAAAATTTGATCTCCAATGCGAACACTCTGAGGAATATATGATTATAATTATTATTGATTGACATGTTATTGAAATTATATCAAACTTGCTTTTGGAAAAAAGCGATTATTCGTATTTCTGGAATTGAAATTTTGCAATTTTGATTAGTTATAACAGTGAAAGTTAATCATACATACATATATCGTTTTGGAGTGTAAAAAAGGAATTGAAGGAATAGTCTACACCTATAGGGGGAAATGTACAGGTACCTAATGATATCAAATACTCGCAATTTATTTAATCGATAAATGTTGAATAACTATTCTTCTGGAAATCTTCGTATTTTCTTACCAACTTTCCACATAGATATCAAGCTTACCTCATCTGTGAGCAGTTGTGACTGCCAGTGTAGTATAAAAAGTTGTGAGAAGGTATAACATAGGCCACCCAGCTGTATAATAAGATCAAAATTCATATTTTCAAACTGAAAAAAAATTATCAAATTCGAATGATTGCAAGAATACTATCGATAGGTAGGTATATAAACACAGAAAACAGTGGAAAAATAAATTTTTACTCATTATTTATATTTACGTACCTACCTATATTATATTTCATAGTTTTTCAATATGTCATCAAAAGATATTGATTATTATACATCAGTTAATAGAAGACACTAAAGATTCGAAGGCAAGATATTCGGGTAATACTCACATAAAGTAATCCTAGAAAACCTGGAGCGAACTGAATTCCATAGAATATTGTAGTTACAAATAGAATATTCCAGTATTGGGTTTTAATTCTGTCGAATCTTCTACAAATGAACAAGAGTGTTCATAATTCAATATATGAAAAAAACTGAATTATTATAAGGTACTGTTCAGAATACGTATTCCACAGTTTTGGAATTATTCCTCTATTCTCAGAAAACAATCATTGATCACTTCGATCTATTTTTGTTTGAATCTTTAGCTGTATCTCATTATTGGGGTCTTATACAGATTTGGAAATTCACATAGAAAACATACGATATATGGATCACCCCAGGGCCAAAATTCGAAAAATATTGACATATCGTCATAATGCGAGTCAGTTACAAAGCACGTAAATCTCTCGAATATAAAATTGTGCAACTGGTCGGCAAATTCTGTCTGTTGCATTGTACAGATTTGGAATTCACATCGAAAACATACAATATACTATGCATCAGATAGATAATTCTTCCCTCCAGTTGCACAGATGAATAGTCGAGATAATCAAGTGCTGTAACTGAATGAATCCGTTGTTTTATTGCAATAATCTAGTCTTGTCTCTCTCTTTCTCTCTCTCTTATCGCAGTATGGTAGGGAACCTGCAGTACACGTATAGAATTATTCGATTTGTCAAGGTGCTCGTAAAACTCGATTCAAGTATTTACTGTAGCCAGCTACTGAATGAATTACGCTCCTCTCAACGATAGAGAGAGACAAGACTAGAATATTGCAATGAGACAACGGAATTCAGTGTGTTACAGCACGTGATTGTCTCGACTATTCATCTGTGCAACTGGACGGAAGAATTCTCTGTCTGATGCATTGTATATCGTTTGATTCAGATGTGAATTTCCAAACCTGTATTTGTCTTCATATCGACAGACTGTTGACTGACGGATTTTTCGGTATTTGACATTAGAGTTGCTACCTGTAATTCTTTATATTTTAGTTTTTTTTGATAATATGAAATACTCCGCTCATAAAGTCCTCACTCTGCTTTGAATGAAAACCATAGGGTTTCAGGAAGTAAGGGTGAAGCTTTCATAATATCAGAGAAGACAATGAAAGGAATAATCTTTCAAGCCAGTTACCAAAAATCTCATCAGTCAACCGTTTATTTTGATTCAATCAAATGGAATGATAGTTTGACAACTGATTCAAGTAAAAAAATAAAAAAAAGATCAAAGTTGCTCATGATTGTCATCCGAGAACTGTCAAAAATGACAAACATTTCCAAAGATTGAGGAAAGTTAAGAGTCTAAGGTGTTTTCCTGACGACGGCTGGCGAATACTGGCCAAACATTGTATAAAAAACAAAAAATGATGGAAATAACCCAAATAACATTTCAATACCATATAAATTTTTCCGATCCCAAATTTAAAACTTCTCCATTCCTAACTCACTCAATAATTCTCTGATGCTGTTTCACAAAATAAACAATCTCCCTAGAAGCATCCAGATTCCAGGAATTCCCAGGAAAACAATCCAAAACAGTCTTAATAATCTCAACTCCAAGAATCTTCAATTTCAACCTCATGTACCAAATGGGAACCAAAAAGGCAACATCAATCATGCAAACCATGAAACTACTGAAATAAATGAAGATATTAATATACGCGTGAGATAAAACATAATTCTCGGTAACACTGAAAGCACATGAACCACCTCCACGATGTATTTCTTGTATATCCAGATGTGCTCTTTTCCTTCTGGGTCTTTCAGGTATTTCGTAATAACAGAGGCAGTGAGGCAGATGACCGTGAAAACCGAGAACGTAACCGAGATCTTGTAGAAAAACACCAAGTTTGATATTCCACGGGAATTTCGTGGTAGCATTTTTTGCTGGCTTCCTGCAAAGTTTGAAAGAAGAGTTTTTCATCGTTGAATATTTCTGAAACTATCGATTGGAACTGAGGTTTCTTCATCTGGAGAAAACGGAGGAAGTCTAGAAAGGCCGACATGGAAATCAGCATTCCTAGTCCGAACATATCCAAGTTTTCGTTGAAGAGTTTTATGATGCTGTGAAGGCTCACGAACATGTACATGATAACTGCAATGTAGATAACCTGAAATCAAAGATCATTTTTACGGGTTTGGAAATTCACATCGGAAATATACGAACAGGTTTGCAAATTCGCATTGGAAACATAGAATAAATAGTTATTTAATCAACAAGGTTTTTGAAGACAGCGACTAATGGTCAAGATATTTAAAATAGTAAATAGTTCGAGACCATTAGTCGCTAGATTAATAACCGAGTTGATAACAAGATTTTTTCGACGATCTCAATATGAATTGTGTATGAATTCTTGATTGAAATACATTCTCATTTTGCACAAGACTTACATTTGACATAATGAAATTTCTGTTCTAGTAGAGTTTTGACATTTCTCGTAGTGCTTCTGAATACTTTGTGAACAGTTGCCATGAGGAATGCACATTAAAATAGCATAAATTGAGCATAAAACGGGTCCTTAATGATCAATTTCGTACGCATTAAAATCACCTTTTATTTTGAGATCGACGGAAAAAAAATCAAGAAAAGCCCCGAGCAGGAGCTTTTGAGCGCTCGTTCTTTGGTGGAGCAATAAGAATATGATCCCAAAATTTTATATGGGATTTGAGATTGATATCAAATATATAAATGCAGAATCTCAGCACAATAGGAATTATATTTTGGAAATTATTCGGAAAATGAAACATGTAAAAAATAAATAATTACAAAAATTGAATTCTATGGTTCTGATAATGCGATCCTCTTGCATGAACGTTCAGTATATCAGTCTTCACTCACAAAATAAATTTTACTTGAATCGGTTATCCTGTTATGGAAATATAAATATTCTTCTTTTCAATATTCAAATTGAATTTTCTATGGTTCTGATAACACCATGGTCACGAAATTCTGAATGAACATTAAGTTTATCAATCTTCATTTATAAAATAGATTCCATTCGAAATGGATATTTTTTATGGAAATATGAAGTAAGGACCATTTTTGGATCAAAATTAGAAAATTTCAGATATTTGGGCAAAACGACAGCACTCGTTTGAGGAGAACAAGCTCTCCAAATTTATCGGACAAAAATTTTGCCGTACAGTTGCACAGTTGTATATTCGAGAGATTGACGTGCTTTGAAACTGAGTACTGATCCAATTCATGTAGCTGTCTGATTGCAATAATGTAGTGTTGTCTTTCTCTCATCGTTGGGATTGGCTTAATTCCAGCAGTATGGTACGATTCAAGTACTTTCAGTTGCCCAACAAACTGCCAACGATGAGGGAGATACAACACCACATTATTGGAATCAAACAACTACATAACTTCCGGAAGGAACGACTTTAAAACGTTAACTTTGTGGATGAATCTGAATTCATCGGTCTTTTCTGGTGGAGGAACTTTCTAGATATCAGATTCAATTTGGTGGATGCGATAATCAGCTGGACTTTTGTATACGAAATACTTCAATCAAATTTTTTCAGCCCAAAATTGAAGTTATTTGTTTCACGTTCATTGTATTAAAATCATTTTATATGTTTCGCTGACCAAGATATAATCCTTTAAATCCATGAGGATAGATGCAATACTAAGTTCGGCCTTTGATTCATAGATGTCACGCACTCCTAAATCAATATCTGAATTTTGAACAAATAGTTTCATTTCGAAATTTTTATCAAAATTCTGCAATAGAATTGAATTGTATCCTCGAATAAACAAATATTCTTATATGATACAATATTTTTTCAGACTAAAATGTATTTGAATATACAGGGTGTCCCATTACTCGACGTCAACCCGGAACTGGGTGAAAAGGCAAGTAATGCTGGTTGTCAGAAAAATATAAAAAAAAATCTAAGTTGCATGATTTTAAAATAATGCGCATTTAAAAAAACACGCAAAATTCCACAGCCTGTGATAGTCTTTTCGTTCCTGTTGCCACAAATATCCACTTTTTCCAACTTTTGTCTTTGCTGTGTAACCTTGAATAATGCTTATCTAAACTGTAATCAAAATTTTGATACCAGCTGATCTAGGTTTCATAAAAATAAAGCTTACTTCTCAGAAAAAAAATTCGAAATAAACATTTGCCTAGTTTCAACTGACTGTATTGAAAAAAAAAATGTACTACGTAGGTTTGGCATGTTTTTTCAAAAGTTGGCGCATTTAGTGAGGATTCCAAAATGGTATAATACTTGTTTAATTGTAGCTGCCGTAGTTACCAGAAAAAAAAATTTCAGAGAAATTTCTCCGGAAATATTTTTTCTGGAAAAATTATTTTCTCTGGAAATTTTTTTTCTGATAACATTTTTTCCCGGAAGATGGATCGGACGTTCTGGTCCAATCTCGTGGCCGGCCCGTTCACCGGACTTGAATCCATTGGACCTTATTTACTGGGAAGCAGTTAACGAAAAAGTGTATATTCAAAGGCAATCGAAAATAAATTTGAACTACGGCAGCTACAATTAAACAAGTATTATACCATTTTGGAATCCTCACTGAATGCGCCAACTTTTGAAAAAATATGCCAAACCTACGTAGTACATTTTTTTTTCAATACAGTCAGTTGAAACTAGGCAAATGTTTATTTCGAATTTTTTTTCTGAGAAGTAAGCTTTATTTTTATGAAACCTAGATCAGCTGGTATCAAAATTTTGATTACAGTTTAGACAAGCATTATTCAAGGTTACACAGAAAAGAAAAAAGTTGGAAAAAGTTGATATTTGTGGCAACAGGAGCGAAAAGACTGTCACAGGGTGTGGAATTTTGCGTGTTTTTTTAAATGCGCATTATTTTAAAATCATGCAACTTAGATTTTTTTTATATTTTTCTGACAACCTTTTCACCGAGTTCCGGGTTGACGTCGAGTAATGGGACACCCTGTATAATAACGTATTGTATAAATATTTTGTCTTCAATATATATATTTTACCTGTGTTGACTTGAAATAAATCTTTGAAAACGAATCATCTCGATCGGTCCATATTCCACCAAAAAAATAAATCTTTTTCAGACTTTTGAAGAGATCAGAATTCTCCAGATACATCATATCGACTGAGACTTCAAATTCATGCATCTTATTTTTGTCCAATAAATTTGAAATATTCAACGAATACTCAGATATTCAAATGATATACAATCTTTGACGTAGGTATGTATGATGATATATTTCAGAGATTTGCAATTTGTACCTAATTATCCAGGAAATAGATTGATGAAAAATTCAAAGAAATAACATGGAACGTCCAAATTATTTATTAATGCACCAGATTTTTACTGAGACAGTGCGGAAATTCATTATATATCAGGAAAGAAAATCCATATCTTGATCTCGGTTTGATCCTAAAAAATTCAAGAAAGCCCCTGATGTGAAGTCAGAAGCTGTCGCGCGTTTGTTCGTATTGGGAAAACGATAATTCAAAATTGCGAAATTGAATATCCCAAGAGCTAAAGGTTTAATTCTTTTCGTTTATGAATTCAACTTCCTGTTCAAATCTTAGACCTTGCTTGAAAAATTCAAGATTTAAAGTTGTTCTTCTAAGAAGTTATAATTAAAAGTACAGGATGCCCCAAATTCGATGATCACTGAGAGCATCTCAAAAACCATGAGAGTTAGAGAAAAAATGTTCGAAGATCTCCTTCTTGAAAATAATCAATTGCCACCAATCATATACCATATATATATATGAATGGTTCTGAAAATTGAATAGAATTGGTTTCTGAAAAATTGCTGTTTCAAATATTTCGCTATACCTCGTTTTCTGTTCGAGATATCACGAAAATTCCGCAACGTTTTCTTTTGTTATCTCTATTGCCTATACGCTGCTTCCATCTGATCCGAAAAATTTAAGAAAATGTGTGTTTTGAATAGGACATCTTGATTTTTCTGAAAAAAGTCTTTGTCCTTGAACATTTTTTCTCTAACGGGTTCTCGAGATGCAGTGATCATCGAATTTGAGATACCCTGTACTTTTTATAAAATAATATTTATACCATTCAAAAATACTATTTCAAGTTGTTTATATTGGTACCTGAAATGAAAGATTTTCATATAGAAATATTCCAATAATTTCAATAAAATTCCGTTGAATTCTAAAATATAGTATAAACTTAAAATTTGCATAAAACGATAATTCTTACACTCAATCATTAAAAATTATTGCTACATTGTTGCTGCTTTATTGATTTCGGCAAAGTTAAAGAACAGTAATTCCTTTTGCACTTGTCTCATGAACTATATTGTTGTACATAATCTTGCAATCAAGCGCTTCTTAGAGATTTTGCGGTCGACCAAAAAGGAAGTTTTAATTTCGGTTAGCCTACGGTTTAATCTACTCCTTCAATCTTTCTTCGACGAATAAACACTCGTCTAAATAGTAAATTGCCTGAAAATTATGAGGCTGGTCCATAAATATAAGTGGACATATCCAAAATAAGTTTCATATACACGTGAAAAATTCGAATCCTTGATATAAATACATTTGGAATTGGTTTTCTCGAAAGGTTAACTGTCAGTATCAAATGAATGTTTTCATTTATGTACCTAGATGTAGGTTAGAATTTTATTTGAGAATCAGATAGGAGTAACCCACATAAATGCCTAGCATTTGGGAATTTTGACGGATATTCCACATTTTCTCAGTTAATTTTTCCGGACAGAATTCACAATTTTCCATTCTTTCAAAAATAAGACTATAAAATGTTACACGGGTTCATTATTCTGAATAGGTGATCTGATAATCAAAATGTTTTTGTTTCAGCTGAATAACAACTCTAAACTTATCTGTGAATAATTTCGTGAACGTCTTCAAATTTTATTTATTGGATTATTGTTTTGAAAATGTTTTGTCAATATTCCATGCTCAAGATCATTATCATCAAAGGATCGAATATTTATACCAGCAAATACCATAAGCTCGTTGCGTTTTCAAAAATGAAGAATAACGTTTGCCAGTTAAATATATGATATGATAAATATATCAAAAAAGTGTAAAATTCGAATTTCAGCAAAAAATTATAGAAGAAGATAAAAAAGGTACTTTCAAAACAAAACCAAGCGATAAAAGGTGCAAATTTAGCCAATTAAATAAGAGAAGAAAATAATTAGTTAAATTCCTGAAACAAACTGAGATATTTTTTTAACATTCAATTGAAATTCTAATCGTCCAACCTCAAGAATGACTCAGAACCTTGCCTACCTCGGTATATTTTCGGGAAACGGAAAAAAATAAATATCATGACCCATAACGGTTTTTCACACGCCAATCGCCATATCGATGGATTATTTATTACATCTGACTATGAGAATATCAGCAAAATTTCTTACCAGCAACCGCATTTCGCAATATGAATAATGCATAATGTATTTTATTGAAATTAGATACCTGCCTTTACGTATAGCGTGTTGTGTCAAACACAACATATCATTTCTGATCAGTTTTTTCGCCGAATTCTCTTTGTTTTTTGTCGAGAAACGGGAACTTTTGCCTGGAAAATTGTGAATTGACGTCGGTGGAGATTTCCTGAAAAACATTTTCCTGAATTTATTTGATGGGGATAGAATGAGAAATGAAATGAATGATGCTGGTTGAATTAAAATAGGTTGGATTTCCTTCAATTCTGTGGCGAATTCTTCTTTAAGCCAAACCTTGTAGAGAAAAATTTGAGAAAAGCACTGAGCAGGAGCTTTTGAGCGCTCGTTCTTTGGTGGAGCAATAAGACAATTATTGCAAAATTTTATATGTGATTTGAGATTGATACGAAATATACATATATGTAAGATAAATAGTCTATTCATCTCAGTGTGTTTGGAAGTAGACCCGTCAATGAGATAGACTGTCAGAAGAGACTGTCATTTCTTAGAAACTTTATAGGTTTTCACTCCCAGTCTCTGAAACATAAATAATTAAAAAATTTTTGATTAAGGTGAAGTGCTCCTGCGAAAAACTTTGCACTTATTTGTCAAGAGCAAATTGGTCTTGAAAAAATTGTTGCCTAACAGTAAAACTGAAAAATGAAACAAATTAAAAGGATATTGTAACGTTTCGGTGGCTATATCAGACACCTTCTTCAGACAAACTCTAAAATTCTTCAGAATTGTGTATTTTCTCATTTGTAATCTGATTGACATTGATAGATTACAAATGAGAAAATACACAATTCTGAAGAATTTTAGAGTTTGTCTGAAGAAGGTGTCTGATATAGCCACCGAAACGTTACAATATCCTTTTAATTTGTTTCATTTTTCAGTTTTACTGTTAGGCAACAATTTTTTCAAGACCAATTTGCTCCTGACAAATAAGTGCAAAGTTTTTCGCAGGAGCACTTCACCTTAATCAAAAATTTTTTAATTATTTATGTTTCAGAGACTGGGAGTGAAAACCTATAAAGTTTCTAAGAAATGCAGAATCCTCCCAGAATATATTTCAATCGATATCTGAGACTGTCATTCATTAAATTAGTTGATAAGTGAAAGAATAAACTTTTATTGTCGTTTCTCTTATTTTAGGTAAGAGAATAAAATGAATTTTAATTATGTTCAATATAAAATAAATCTCTTATTTTAGAGCAACACAAGGTTTGTTTTCTTGTCAACAAATACCCACCAAACTGAAGATCCGATATTTTATATACAGGTTGTTTCCTAAACATGCGGCAAAAATTCAGGGGGTTGTTCCTTGGACTATTTTAAGCATGTTTTGTCCTTTGATGATTTTTGAAAAACCTCTTTGTTTCGAATATACAGGGCGAACAACATTTTTCATATTTTTAAAATTAATAATAGTTTAAATAAAAATGCGTATCGCATTTACTAAGTAGGAACAATTATTTTTGAATGTGGAAGACTTGCGAAATCGGATCATTGCTGGGTGTAACTTAATAAGAAATGGTCCTGGGTGTTTTTGAAAGGGTTCGGCAGTCTATGAGGAGAAGATTGGATGCTTGTATGCTGGCTAAAGGTGGTCATTTTCAACAGTTTTTGTAGTTTAAGTTAAATTTCATGTGATTTTTCATAATAAAATGTTATTATCTAAAATTTTGTTTCCCCCGTATCTTCGAAACAAAGAGGTTTTTCAAAAATCATCAAAGGACAAAATATTCTTAGAATAGTCCAAGGAACAATCCCCTGAATTTTTGCCGCATGTTTAGGAAACACCCTGTATAAATGCAGAATCTAAGCACAATCTGATTTATATTCTCGGAATCATTCAAAAAATTTAATATGTAAAAAATAAATAATTACTAAGGTTCTGAATTCTGATCATGCGATCATCTTGAAATTCTGCATGAACATTAAGTATATCAGTTTCAATTCACAAAATGAATTCCACTCGAATCGGTTATCCTGCTATGAAAATATAGAGATTCTCATTTTCAATAATATTCAAATTGAATTTTCCATGATTCTCTTGACACTCTGGCCACAATATTTTGCATGAATATTCAGTATATAACAGTCTTCATTTAACTTGAATCGAATATCTTGTTATGGAAAAAAAAAGATTCTCCTTTTCAATAATCCAATTGAATTTTCTATGGATCTGATGATACTAAAGCCACAAAATTCTGCATGAACATTCAGTGTATGTGTGTCTCTATTTATATAATAAATTTCATCCGAATCGAATACTTTTTCAGGGAAACATGAAGTTTCTTCTTTTCAATATTTCAATTGAATGGTCATTCCAATCGGATACTTTTTTAGGAAAATATGAAGTTTCTTCTTTTCAATATTTCATTTGAATAGTCTTCGATAAAACATGTTATCCATATCATGATAAATTTATGAATGATGTTTTGATCATTCCTCGGCATAATGATATTATAATGAATCAATAGGATTATGTACGATATACACCTACGGAAATTCTATGCAATGAAAATCGCATGCGAATTTTGGGAAAAAGCGAACAGCTGAGATAATATTGATATGAAACACCAAACAGTATGCAGAATTTATTTATTCAAATCAAAGCCCACGCAACTAGATTATCATTTTAGTTAACATAGGAGGAGACATTGTTGGCACCTACGTGAACTTCAAAGGAGAGTTGAGGATGTCATTCAACTGGTGTCCATTTTATTTTTTTAATACGAGAAATTTATAAATTGTATCTATATGGGATGTTTTCCATGTTTCTATATTTTCAAATACAGAAATCCGATCAAACCTTTTGAAAGGAATGGTGGGTGATGGAAAGATGGTTCGAAATGCACAAATTCAAGCTCAAATTGTTTTTCTTCAACATTTTCCAGAATTACGACATTTTGAGCATGAATAGAATTATTTTATATACATGTAGCATTTCGGGTTTCATCTCCTCTTTTCAACATATTCAACTCATTCAGATCAGATTTTTATAGTTTGATAAATATTTACAGAGTGCAAAAGAGAATCAACGATGACCACTCAAAAAATGATCTAATCAATGAGTTTATCTGATATAAGCAGCGATGAATGAACTGAATTTTTTCTTGTCATCTGATGATGATGAAAGTTATGTGCTTCCATAATCATTTTTATTTTTAGGCTAAACACTTGAAACCCAAGAGTATTCTAAACTCTGAGGTTTTTTCATTATTATATTTTGCCCATCTACCTCTAATTTAAATTTCTTTTATGATCATTTTATGTGCTTATTTTCATAGGCGACTACAGAATGAAAAGAATATGCAATTCAGTTTTCATTCGGCTGTTCAAACGAAAATTAAGAAAGTTTGAGTTGAGTTTTTTGACATATACACTTTGAAGAACGGTGAAATTTTTAACGCCTGCAGATTTTGATTCGAAGTTATTTTTTTCTGATTCTGCTACCTCTTAAACCTATAAAAACATACCAAATTGAATAAAGTCCGCCATACTTTTTAAATAAATTCAGTTCATAGATTTCGCAATTTTCATCATCGAGTTGAGTTCGAGAGCGCCTGCGTAATGCAGTTCGCTTTGGATCGATGATTTTCAAAGTCAATAAATTCATTAGACCGAGCTTAACGATTATCAGTAATAACGGTTTCTGCAGATCCTACAGAATTTCTGCAAAATGCTGAAATATAGCGTTTTAGGGAGGGTCAACCCCCTAGCCATTTTTCGTCCAAAATTTCAAATTTGAGATGATCGTTTTGTGTGCTAATATTGAAGCGGACTACAGACTGAAAAAGAATATGCAAGTTATTTTTTATTCCGGGTGTTCAAACAGAAATAATGAGAATTTGAAATATCGAGTTTTGGCAAAAATTCAATGTGAACGGTGAAATTCTGAACACTTGCAGATATCTATTCGAAAGTATTTTTTTCTGATTCAACTACCCGAAAACCTATAAAAACATGCCAAACTCAATGAAGCCCTTGATACTTTTCGAATAAATTCAGTTTATCGATTTTGCATTTTTCATTTTCGAGTTGCGTTCGAGAGCTCCTGCGTAATGCAGTTCGCTTCGGATCGTTGAATTTTCAACGTCAATCAATTCATTAGACCGAGCTTAATAATACTCAGGAAGGAAAGGGTCTTAAAACACTTCTATTTGTGGAACCTTTATTGCATCATCTTGGTTACATGTTTCGGCGATTCCGCCATTATCAAACCAAAGATTCTGAAAATTCACAGTTTTAAGTAGAAACAACATAATATGTCTGATGAAATGTGAGCTCTTGTTAAGTTAAAAGATATAAGTAATATAACTATAATGTACGATGATAGATTTGATGTTTAGTGTGGTAAAAATTTTTTTGTTTATAAACTTACGATTATTCGGTTCCAAAGTCATATGGTAAAAACATTATCTCAGGTCAAAAGGTTTAAAATTAAAAAATGTAGAGGACAGAAACACAATAACACATTAAAATGAATAAATAAATAAATAGGGATAAAATTGGAAATTTAAAAACATTGTATATCTAAAATGACTTGTTATCGTCAATTTTCTGTTGTTTGTCATTTTAGATATACAATGTTTTTAATTTCCAATTTTATCCCTATTTATTTATTTATTCATTTTAATGTGTTATTGTGTTTCTGTCCTCTACATTTTTTAATTTTAAACCTTTTGACCTGAGATAATGTTTTTACCATATGACTTTGGAACCGAATAATCGTAAGTTTATAAACAAAAAAATTTTTTACCACACTAAACATCAAATCTATCATCGTACATTATAGTTATATTACTTATATCTTTTAACTTAACAAGAGCTCACATTTCATCAGACATATTATGTTGTTTCTACTTAAAACTGTGAATTTTCAGAATCTTTGGTTTGATAATGGCGGAATCGCCGAAACATGTAACCAAGATGATGCAATAAAGTTCCACAAATAGAAGTGTTTTAAGACCCTTTCCTTCCTGAGTATCATCAACACTTCAACATGGGATTCTATGAAATTATTGAGCTTAATAATTATCAGTAATAAACGTTTCTGTATATTTCACAGCATTTCTGCCAAATGCTGAAATATAGCGTTTTAGGGGGGGTCAACCCCTTAGGCATTTTTCGTCTAAAATTTCAAAATTTTGGATGATCATTTTATAAGCTTATATTGAAGGGGACTACAGACTGAAAGAAATAATGCAATTTATTTTTATTCCGGCTGTTCAAACAGAAATTATGAGAGTTTGAAGTATCGAGTTTTGGCAAAATGCCATTTGAACGGTGAAATTCTAAACGCTTGCAGATATCGATAAGAAGGTATTTTTTTTTCTGATTCACTACCTCGAAAGCCTATAAAAACGTAGCAAATTTTATAAAGTATGCCACACTTTTCGAATTGATTCAGTTAATAGATTTTGCATTTTTCATTTTCGAGTTGCGTTCGAGAGCATCTGCGTAATGCAGTTCGCTTCGAATCGATGAATTTCCAACATCAATCGATTCATTAGAACGAGCTCAAGGATTATCAGTAATAACCGTTTCTGTAGATCACATAGAATTTTCGAAAAAATGCTGAAATATAGCGTTTTAGGTGGGGGTTAGCCCCTTGGCCATTTTTCGTTCAAATTCAAAATTTTAGATGATAATTTTATGTGCTCGTATTGAAGGGGACTACAGACTGAAAAAGAATATGAAATTCATATTTGGTTTCGGCAGTCCATCGTTTCTCAGCTCTTATAAATATTGTATTTAGGGGTGGTAAAATTTCAACCACACGCGGACGTCATATGCCCTAGAAACGGCCCTGATTATCAGCACGTGATATTAAAAACAAAAATAGCTCATATACAAATGACAATGTGGCCAATTAACACCAGTTATCACAATTCAAGAATAACGACGAATATTTATCGAAAATTTTAGCACATTTTCGAGTCCATGATCATTATTTACTCGATTAAACAAACTGGCCATAGCTTAGGGCACTTTTCTCATGTCTATGTGTGACTAATTTGCATGAATTTCGATTATATGACATACTGCCATTGTTTTTGTGTACTCAGGATTCCTTGTTTGTTTGGCTTCAGGGAAATGTCGGTTGGATTGCAAAATTTTTGTGATTCTCCTGAAGAATTTTGAACATTTTCGATTTTCAACGTATCTTAATAATTAGACAAAACGATAATGGACCATTGTTTTAGATAGCTCTCCTATATAATAATTTTGACAAAATCAGCATCAATGGTCATTTTCAGTGATTTCCAGAAAAATTATTTTCAAAATATATGTTACCAGCCCCACCAACAGATAACCATTTTTATCTCTGTGGGATTTGCACCGATATCGATGTAATTCGAACTGGTTTTAAATAAATAAATACATGAAATGAATGAATAAATAACTAAATGAATAAAATAAATAAATATTGTATCCTAAAAAATCATAGCTTTCATTCGTTTTCCATTCACCTCAAAAAAAAAGATGATTTCAATGTGTACGAAATTGAGCATTAATGTCCCATTTTAATTATCAATTTATGCTATTTTAATGTGCAATCCTCATGGCAACCGTACAAGAAGTATTCAAAAGCTCTACGAAAAATGTCAAAACTCTACTGGAGCATAGAGACATAGAAATTTCATCACTGTACAAAATGAGAATGTATTTCAATCAAAAATGTATACACATTTCATATTGAGATCGTCGGAAAAATCTTGTAATCAACTCGGTTATTAATCAAACGACTAATGGTCTCCGCTCAAGCGTTCAAATTTCTTAACCATTAGCCGCTGTCTTTATTAACTTTGTTGATTAAATAAATATTTTCACTACACTTAATGCTTTCACATAAAAAAATCCTATATTTTAACATATCCTATAGTGGCACCGAGTTGCCACATCTTAGATCCCTTCCAAACTTTCATTAGGTCAGAATATGACTAATTTTCCTGAATTCTATTATTTAAGCTATCATTCAGCCACTGTTTTTGTGTACTCAAGATGTTCTCATTCTTATCGATTCATTGTTTTGATTCAGAGAATTTTTGGAGATATCTGTTATTGCGAAAAATGATTATTATTCGCTGGTAATACGTATCTGAATATTTTTCAGCTACCGTTTGAGAGATAATACAAATCAGTACAATTAAGGCATATTCTTTTCAATCGATACTTCATGTAGGAAATTCTTAGGATGAAAAAGTGCGATACGAAATTATAATCCTATTTCATGAAAATTGTACCCAAAAATTTTCGTTTACTCATTAGTTGAAAGTGAAATTGCTACAAGAGCTCATTTTTCAATTACATAGAATACTTGGAAAAAATCAATGCTTCTCATGTGTATCTAGGAAAACTTTTCTTGTTCGTTATAAAATACTAGCTTTTACCCGCGACTTCGTTCGCATAAGTTTTTTTGTTTTCTCCCGGCTGTAAGTCCCACTATCGTGATCCAGTCCTCAACTTCACATCAAAATTGTTCAAAAGCAACCTAAACTACATAAAAATACGCAAAGAATAGAGTTCCGTAACGCCTAATTTCAATAGTCGCATACGTGCGACGACGATGTCTGCCCTCGTGCGTCTGCCCGCTTGGGTAGGCACAGTTGGGCACGGCCCTCCCCTCGCGCCGCACCGCCTCTTCGCTGTAGGTGTTATAATTTCGGTGATGAACTGATTACCTATCCTTTTTTGTCTAAAATGAGTATTAACTTATCACTATGATTGATTACTGAGCTTGAAGTTCGTATCTCCCCAAGTTTAAAGCGTAGCTAGGTATGTAGTACTATAAGTATTAATTCTGTGGTGTAGGTAATTAGATTTTATCTGTATGTAATGTAACAGTCAGTTGAATAAAAAATCGTATACAAATCAGATCAAAAGTTTTGGCGTAATGTGATTCTAGACAGAGTTTTATTGTTGTAGATAGGTAGCTGTGTATAGGTTCCTGTGGGAATGAGATATTTTCCCGAAGTAAAAAGAAGTCTGAATTTTGGTACCTTCCTACCCTATAAGTTAAGTAGTGTGATAGAATATCGCTAAGTTCCGATCCAAGTAAAACTGTTAAATAAAGACAGTTGCATCAAAATTTTATCAAAAATTCCCTGAATTATGGCGCCTTCTCACCCTCTAAGTTAGAAAAGTGATCAAATACTAAGTTAAAGTCTTAGTAACACTCAGTTAAAAAAACATCAAAATCATTTCAGTAGCTATGGCGTCATGCGCTTCTTGACACGATCACGCTAGATTTCCGCGGGAATGAGGTATTTTCCCGCCGCAAAAAGTAGCCTGTGTCCGTGCCTAGGATCCTATCTTTATATTAACCAAGTCTTATAAAAATACGTTCAGACGTTAAGGCGTGAATGAGGTAAACTTTTAAAACAAACGATTAAAAATCACTAACTTAATTAGTTTTCTGTCTACCGCTTATGCCTTAAGTACGATAGCATGAATGTTAATAACCCATATCCTTTTCTAGGTTACTGTCTATCACCTTACTATATTTCATCAAAATCCGTTCAGCCGTTTAGGCATGATAGAGCAAAACTCCCAGCAAAAACCATAAAAAAATCACTAACTCAATTCAGTTTTCTGCCTACTTCCTACCCCCTAAGTACGATTACGTGATCATTTTGATTTTATATCCGTTTTTAGGTAACCATCTATTACCTTACTAAATTCCATCAAAACCTGTTCAGCCGTTTAGACGTGAAAGAGCAAAAGTCCCAACAAAAATGACTAAAATCACTAACTCAATTTAGTTATCTGCCTACTGCCCACCCCCTAAGAACGATGGCGTGATTATTTATAGCCTATGACCATTTCTAGGTTATCATCTATCACCATACCAAATTTCATCAAAATCCGTTCAGCCGTGTATGCCATTTTTCTGAGTCGGACTTTTTCGAGTCCAAATTTTTCAGAGTCGAAATTTTCGCCGAAAAAATTTCTACTAAGAAAAATTTTGCCCCGAAAAAATTTTGATTTTTTACCCCGAAAAAATTTCGACTGAGAAAAATTTTACCGCGAAAAAATTTTGATTTTTTTGCCCGAAAAAATTTCGACTGGGAAAATTGCCCCGAAAAAATTTCGACTGGAAAAATTGGCCCGACAAAATTTCGACTCAAAAAAATTTTGCCCCGAAAAAAATATCGACTCGAAAAAATTTTTCACCGAAAAAATTTTGATTTTTTTTGTCCGAAAAAATTTTGACTCAGAAAACTTTTGCCCCGAAAAAATTTTGATTTTTTTGCCCGCGAAAAAATTTTGACTGGAAAAAATTTTTCCCCGAAAAAATTTTGATTTTTTTGCCCGAAAAAATTTCGACTGGGAAAATTGCCCCGAAAAAATTTCGACTCGAAAAAATTTCGACTCGAAAAAATTTCGACTGGAAAAATTGCCCCGAAAAAATTTCGACTCAAAAAAATTTTGCCCCGAAAGAATATCGACTCGAAAAAATTTTTCACCGAAAAAATTTTGATTTTTTTTGTCCGAAAAAATTTTGACTCAGAAAACTTTTGCCCCGAAAAAATTTTGATTTTTTTGCCCGAAAAAATTTTGACTCAGAAAACTTTTGCCCCGAAAAAATTTTGATTTTTTTGCCCGAAAAAATTTTGACTCAGAAAAATTTTGCGACGAAAAAATTTCGACTGAGAAAAATTTTGCCCCGAAAAAATTTCAACTCAATTTAGTTATCTGCCTACTGCCCCCTAAGAACGATGGCGTGATTATTTATAGCCTATGACCATTTCTAGGTTATCATCTATCACCATACCAAATTTCATCAAATATCCGTTCAGCCGTTTGGGTGATGAAAGAGTAACAGACAGACAGACAGACAGACAGACAGACAGACAGAGTTACTTTCGCATTTATAATATTAGTATGGATTATGCGTCTTACGATCTCACAAAAATTGATAAAGACGTTGAGGCTTTTCTGCATAAACCGCCAATTGAGATTTTACTTTCGTATAACAAAATATTTCTGATATCAGGAGTATGCAAAATACTTATTTATGCAGTCTGCGCTGCGAATAAAAAAGATCCTCATTTATGCAATGCAAAAAATTAAGAATATTTCAAGGATAATGATAATAAACCGTTTATCACCTAGTAAAAAGGTAACATGTTGTAGCAAATACAACTTCAGCGCAACTGTTGAAATTTGAATTATTGGACAATTATTCAACAATAGTTTTTTCCTTCCAGATGATTCAACCTATCCTTTTCGAAGCCGATATGCAAAAACATCAGGTAAGTGGAATATAAACCGAACAGAAAGTAAAGGCGTTCCAACTCTGATATCAATCTTTATACAGAGTGAGTTTTAAGTTTGGATCGCAATGGGCATTCCAATGATTTCCAGAAAGAATTCATTTTGGAAATGATGAAAAAATCGTAGCTATTTTCGTATTTATTTCGCTATCAAGTTTTCGAGAAAAAAATTATTTGAATATGTTTGAACTTTCCAGTATAGATCTCGCATTTTCAATATTCAATTAAAAATTAATAGAAATTCAAGTGAAAATTTTGTAAGTAGATATTCAACAATATTCTTGATGCTGACACATAAAAAAAAACTTTCCGCCGACTTCGAAATAAAAAGTGATTCAATGTGTACGAAATTGATCATTAATGACCCATTTTAATGCTCAATTTTTGGCTATTTCAATGTGCAATCCTCATGGCAACCGTTCACAAAGTATTCAGAAGCACCACGAGAAATGTCACAACTCTACTGGACACTAGATACTTAGAAATTTCATTATGACATGATGTCTTGTGCAGAATGAAAATGTTTTCGGAAAAATCTTGTAATCACCTCGGTTATTAATCGAGCGACTAATGGTCTCGAACTATTAAAGCGTTCGCTCCGCTCACGCTTTAAAATATCTTGACCGTTAGTCGCTGTCTTTAATAACCTAGTTGATAAATAACTATTATTGTTACATACTGAAAATGCACATTAGCTGAGAAAAGACTGTACGTAAAATGAAGAATCGTATGATGGCACTCAGGTTATCTGATACCTGAGCATTCTTTGTAGTTCGTAAAGAGGATATGATCTTTACTTTCAGATAATCTCGATCTAAATATTGATTTTTCTATTATTATTCAAGATCTGGGAAATCTTGTGAGAAAACCCGTGATAAAATATTCAAAACGTTGTAACATTTCCCAATTGATTTTAAATTGATTACATATTATATCGACGTATTCTTCAGAACGAGTACTCACACTTGAAAAAACATGATATCAAATCGAAAACGCATTGTTAAATTGAAGGGCACTAAAATCCGCGAATTCCCATCATAGCAGAAGAATTATCTCGAACAAAATTTTCATTCAGCGTATATTTATCGATTTGAGATAGCCAAACTACTACATTCAAAAAATAAGTCCAAACGTTTAAAATTTTGAAATACTGTGGAACTTCTCTATAAAGAAATCCGCAAAAAAATTGTTGTAAAGAAGTTTCGTTATACAAAAAAACCGTTTCTATAGTCTGCAATGTCGTGGTCGACTTCACAGATATATTTAAGTTTATCATTCAAACTTAAGCACTTCTTTTTAGACATTTCCGCACAACTTCACAGTGGCGTAATGGTTAGATTGAAACCAAACAGCCAGGGTTGTATAAAACGTTTCAGAAGGATCTCTCTGCCGACCGTAATGATTTAGTTTAAGGTCGGTATTTATTACATACGTCCGGAAAAATTTCGGAAAAAACCAACCCCTATACCTTCTTACTAATACCCATTCAAAGAGTGATGTTCTTTGAATATTTCGTTATAAAGAGAATTTACTTCGTTTTAGAAGGTGTTTTTAACATGGAATTTGGATTCAAGGTGCAATGTCTTGTACGAAATTCGTTATACAGACGTTCGTTATAGGGAAGTTCCACTGTATTTCCGACGAGACCTGGTAGTTTTGCTTACTTCCTTTTGTTTTCTCCTTACTTGTGCCAGTATCACCTAGGAAAAAAACTTTCAGTTCCTATCAAATAAACTAAATCTGCTCATCTCAAGCTCTACAACATCTCGCAATTTATTTGTAAACTAAAAACGAAACCCAATCGAGATACAAATTGAATGATGAAAGAAACAACATAGATTATTGCATTCAATCTGTATCCCTTAAAACCTATTAATCCAACTCCCAGACAAGCTTTCAAACAAAAGAAATGAGGTTATCGAATGAAATCACCGGAGTCCTTTATCAGTTTCCACATTATGCACTCGCAAAATTCATTCAATAGACGATATAATATGATAATCTGGATATTGTGATGGATAAACGTTTCAAATCCGTGGAGTCCATCGATAAATCTTAACTAGACTACAGAAATAAAAAAAACTTGAGAGGTTCACCGAGATAGATTCAGCATGATATTGTGTAACAGAGAAAAAAATGGTGATAATGACGATATCAAATACAAAAGATATTCTAATTGGCAATGCTTATTTCACTACGTTAATGGGTTAGGAAAGCAACCAGTGGTGTTGCAATGAATTTAGCAGCCAAGTGTTATTTATTTCGATAAAAAAAATTAAGAAAAGCCCTGAGCAGGAGCTTTTGAGCGCTCGTTCTTTGGAGGAGCAATAACACTATGATCTCAAAATTTTATATGGGATTTAAAAATTATTCGAAAAACGAATATGGTTGAAAATAAATAATTACAAAAATTAAATTCTATGATTCTGATAATGCGATCCTCTTGAAATTATGTATGAACATTCAGTATATCACTTTTGATTCACAAAACAAATTTACTTGAATCGGTTTTACTGTTATGGAAAAATAAAGAGATTTTTCTTTTCAATATTCCAATTGAATTTTCTATGGTTTTGTTGGAACTATGGCTATTAAATTCAGTATGAAGATTTAGTAAACAGTCTCCATTTACAAAAAAATAATTCATTTGAATCTGATATCCAATAAGGGAAATATAAAAATTCTTCTTTTCATATTCCATTTAAATTTTATGGTTATATTGTCACTATGGCCACAAAATTCTGCATGAATATTTAGTGTATTAATCTTCATTTATAAAATAAAGTTCATTCGAATCGGATAGTTTTTTTATGGAAATATGATGGTTTTTTTTCAATATTCCAATTGAATTTGTTTTATGGTTCTGCTTACACTATGACCACAACATTTTGCATAAAGCTTATTATGACCATCCTGTACGATTTGTCTGGTTAACGAACTCAATCGAGCCATTTGGAAATCGAACTCACCCTGAAATTTCAAGTCTCTAGGACAATCCCTCTGAAAGTTCTTGTGCTAACGAACGGACGGACGGCCTCACGGACATAATTGAATTTGTCCACGAATTTGTCATCAGAGAGTCTTGTCCTATCGCTTGAGACCATTTTCGGCCCGAAATCGAAAATTACAGATTTTTGGGCAATATGAAATAGCACTCGTTTGTAGAACGAGCGCTCAAAAGAGTAATTTTTCCATTGAAATTAGATGGAATTGTAATTCTAATAATTTGAATTTTCTGATGAATTTTTTTCAGAAGATGACTCTGTTATTTATATTTAATTTTCGATTTACTTGTGAGTTTTACAAAGGATCAAATTTTCGTGAACAATATAATAATTAATTGTTGAACTCGAAAAAGTGCTATTCTTCAATGAGAATCCTCTAAATCTCTTCAAATATTCATGTTCATTGGTATTCAGGAGAGAAACCTGTATCACAAAAACTATAAATTTTCGTACCACTGAAATCTTCTTGGGGTCAAAGAGTTAAATACAGTTTTCGAATACGAAGAATTCATAATGATGGCAAATTCAGTCTCTTTCAAATTTGAAGGAAACTAGTAATATTTCAACAAAATTTAGGATTATTTGTCCAACCTTGGTTTGTCTTCTTAGCCATGAGCATGGACCTTCAATAGCATTGTTACAAAATGGAAAAAACACAGAAACTTGACTTGATCAGGATGAATCAGCTCAAACTGAAGCATATAACATATTCAAGAAATATTTCCACCATTCAATTTTTATTGTCTCACATTTAATAATGATGTTTAACTACCTTTCAAGATACAGACTTGGAAGGCGATGACGAGTTGACAATTTTTAATTTTTTTAGGAGGCCTAAAAACACTGAGTCATAACACTATACATAATAGGATTCATTAAGTAGATGTTACTGACACAATTTTTTCCAATCAAATAACTTTATTTAGGGGGTGAAAATAACAACCTCCAAAATTAGTTTTCGTGGCATAGATTTTTGAAAAATAAAATTATCTTATAGTTTCCTATTAAATTCGGAGAAAAAAGTCTTCTGCAAAATTTCGTACAGTCGAAACTTTTGTCGGAAAATTAATAACTCACAAGCAGTTATTATCACTGTCCATTCCATTTCATCGTATGTTCCATAGATGATTATTCTGAGATATTGTATGTCTATGACAGGAGATGAAGATGTTCTATAAATCTTTCTGAAGGTTTTATTACTAATTTCCGGAAGAAAATTATGTCCGTTATCTTTTAATTTTATAAATAGAAGTTTCTTTCGATTAATGGGCATAATTGACAAAACCAATTTTGAGTTGAGCATAAACAATATCTTAGAACATGCATTCTATGAACATACGATGAAATGGAATGAACAGTGCTTGTTAGTTTTTATTCTTTCCTAGAAAAGTAACGACTGTATCGAAATTTTGCAACAGACTTTTTTCTCCAGAAGTGAATGGGATACCATAAGAGAATTTTATTTTTCGGAAATCAATCCCACAAAAACAATTTTTGAAGAAAAATCATACGTGTTGTTATTTTCAACCCCAAATGATAATGTTATTTGATCGGAAAAAAATGAGTAACTTCTACTCAATGAATCATATCATGTGTGGTTTTATGACTCAGTGTTTTTTGGGACTGTTAAAAAAATTAAAAAACTGTCAACATCGTCATCGCCTTCCAAAGGCTGTATCTTGGAAGGGAGTTCAATTCGAAAAAAAACTATAAACTACCCCTGCTTATTTTCATCGAGGAATCATCTCCCAAAGTCCCTCGCATTTGTTCACAGACACCCTGTACCTATATGTTTCAGATATCGAATTCTCACCCACATACCGCATCGTTATAAATAGCGCAAAATGCGGTACCATTACCAATTCCAACCATAGATAATAAACCCAATTTGCATTGGGTGAATCCCAAGAACTCCATACTCAATACAATATGCATAATATGCGAATATTACGACCATACCTTCACCATCTTCCCCACTATCTACGCCATTGCTCAAAACAACAAAGATATAATCGAAAAAGTGTCAAGTTGAATGAAAAACGGGGGAAAGACTATCAGTTTATCTTACGTTTAAAGGTATCAATTCAATCCGTGCCTTACTTATACTTACCTCAGATAATTCCGAGGTTTACTTATAAAAATCTTCACTGGTCAGTGTTGAGCCATTAGTCAAGTGATCCTTCCGATGTGATGAATCCAACATGATATACAGATGTCACAATTCGTACAGACACCCCTTGAAACGCTCTATTCAAATTTCGGTTGTATTGTTTATGAAGCCCTATTGTTGATGATTGTTGATGATGTTAGATTGCCTGAACGATCTTGCGTGTTTAGTTTTTTTTTGGTGGACTTTTAGAGGATTTTGTGCCGTTTTGGAGTGATTGAATCTATTTTTGGTTGAAGTATTGGAGAACTGTGATAATTTTGATTGATTTCGAGTATTTGTTGAATTTTTCCCTCAAGGATTTGGGTGAGTATATTCAGTTTTTACTATTATGAAGTTTTCACTTCGATTTTTAGAAATTCGATGTATGTTGTGATAAAAATCAGCATAAACTCATCATGAAATTTTTTCAAGAGTCAGGAACCGTAAGGGGAATAATTTCGATAGAAAAACAAACAACCCAATTGTCAATTAACAGACTCCTATTAAAATCGAACATTTTTGGCGGCAAAACATCATCTCTTTCGGTATGGAAATATTCGGAAATATCAAGTAATAATTTTTACTGAAATTTGCTCAGAACCCAAAACAGTTATGTTACTGCTATAAAAAAGATAGAGAAAAATAATTCAAATAGCCACTCGTATACAACACACAAAAAAAAATTTCAGGTGGAATTTGTGAGTGTATTGGTTACCTAAAAGTTTTGCATGATCTAAAGGGTTTTATAATAAAAGGTGTCATTTTGATATTCAAAGAAAAATGCTTTTTTCAATATTGAATGATCGGATGCTTATTTCATTATGAAGAAGAAGCTATGCCATTAGTAGTGGAAAATAACCTTAGGCAAATGACCACCACGACCAAACCAAATCGCAAAGTGGCTGCCCTATGTTATCGATAGCCTCACGAATTCCATCTTTGAGGTCTTGAATCGACGCTGGGCTATTGGCGTAGACCTTCTCTTTCATGGCCTCAAAGGAAGAAGTCGCAAGGTGTTATGTCACAAGATCTCGGTAGCCAATCGTGAACACCTCTTTGAAAGATAACACGGTCCGGAAACGCAAAAGATCAATGGTTTCGTTGTTGATGATCGGCCGGATTGAGTTCTTGTGTAAACTGAACTTTATAAGCCTTAAGACCCAAATCTTTATGCAAAATACGGTGTAATGACGTTTGTGGAATGCCTTATTCCAAAGAACGACGACTAATGGACAAACCTGAGTTTTTTCTACACTTTCGGCTGCAGCAGCAATATTATCGGCTGTTCTTGAGCGACATGCACGAGTTTTATTCTTCACATCACTAACTTGTCCCAACAGCTCAATTTTTTTTACCAATTTCCTTATTGCGGTCCGACAAGGTGCTTCACGACGACCGAAAAATGTTTGAGTTTTGCAAACCGTCTCTGCCGAATTTTCACAATTTTTATAGTGAATTTTAATAATTTCAATGCGTTCTGTGCTGATCCGCAGAAAACTCCAGAAGAACACAGGAAGAAAAACCTTCTGAAACTGCAGAAATATCAGTCAGAAGTCTCTGTATATTCACACTTATTGTTATTCTACCTAATGCTGAGTTATCGCAGCAATAAATTGAAGATTTGGACTAAAAACACTAGCAAAAATCATTCTGAGGTCCCTTTTTTGCATGCACGTTCATATTGAGAAAACCATGATTCAAATTTCATTCTCTCGTTGGACATAGTCTTCTTGGGACTCCTTGTATATTGACATCATAAACCACATCATTGGTATGACACGAAGAAACTTCCTCTGACGACAAAAGTTCTCTAGAAGCCTCCTTGTGCTTCTTCCTCTTAAAACTGACTGCCAGCAATAAAACGAAAAGTTTGACGAAAAGTATTCGCCGAAATCATTGTGCAGTCCCTTTTTTAACACTTCTTCTAGCGACATAAAAATCACCAGTAGATTGTTTCTTTCCCTATTAGGGCAATCATCTAATTCCCGCAAGGAAATAGCACTAAATGAATGCGCAACCTATTGAAACTAATGTTTGCGACGTGACATGTTTCGAAAACTTTTTTTTAACAGGTTCTCTAAATTTGATAAGTGGGGTATTCGCTCTTCACCATGATTAGGTCGTTTAAACACCATGTGAAAGGATGGTCAGTGACTGATAGCTGAGATCATAATGGTCAGTTTGCAGTGCAATTTTTCGTTCGTGAATCGTCCAAGCTTTTTGGATTTGGAGCGAAGTGATTATGTGATTATTTTTGGGGTGATTAGGTTCTTCAGATTGTTTTGTGAGTAGATATTCTAGAAATTTTTAGGGGTACCTATTTAATCTCGTATCAGATTGGTTCAAATAATCATGCATTAATTTCAATGGAATCATTAAAAAAACTTGAAATCTGTTATTATCATCTTATGATGCTTCGATGACTTTCAATTATATCAAACTTTTATCAAAACATTGTACCTATCGACTGTAAAGCTTTTTTATGCGTTTGTTCCCAGCAAAAGAGCGCACTATAGTTTTTCACAAATGTCAGTACGTTTCGAATTAAAAGCGTGGAATGGTCTCAAAAGACTCGGTGGGATTTACTGATACAAAATCCGAAGTCAAAAACAAAACTGCCTGAACGCATTTTAAATTTTTGAAGAAACTAGAGACTTGAAGTTCTGAGAGTATTTCTCGTGTTATGATTATGTGAATGTTTGTATTCGCTTTTCAATATGAATAGGTCGTTTAAGAACCATGAAAAAGGATGGTCAGTGACTGATAGCTGAGATCATAATGGTCAGTTTGCTGTGGAATTTTTCGTTCGTGAATCGTCCAAGCTTTTTGGATTTGAAACGAAGTGATGATGTGTTTATTTTTGGGGTGATTAGGTTCTTCAGATTGTTTTGTAAGCAGATATTCTAGAAATTTTAAGGGGTACCTATTTAATCTCGTATCAGGTTACTTCAAATAATCACTGCACTAATTTTGGAGATTCTTTGGTGAAATCATTGAAAAGTACTAGAAATCTTTTATTATCATATCATAATGCTTCAATGATGTTCGATTATATCAAATTTTACCTTAATTCTCGAAGAAAATTTAAATTTAAATTAAATTTTTGAGAGTACTTCCCGTGTTATGATTATTAGAATGTTTGTGTTCACTCTTCAATATGAATACCATGAATTAATATGAACCATGAGAAAGGATGGTCAGTGATAGCTGAGACCATAATGGTCAGTTTGCTGAGCAATTTTTCGTTCGTGAATCGTTCAAGCTTTTTGTATTTGAAGCGGAGTGATTATGTGATTAATTTAGGGGTGATTAAGTTCTTCAAATTGTTTTGTAAGTAGATATTCTAGAAATTTTAAGGGGTGCCTTTTTAATCTCGTATCAGGTTAGTTCAAATAATCATGCATTAATTTCAATGGAATCATTAAAAAAACTTGAAATCTTTTATTATCGTCTTATGATGCTTCGATGACTTTCAATAATATTAATTTTTTATCAAAACATTGTACCTATTGACTGTAAACCTTTTTTATACGTTTGTTTCCAGCAAAAGAGAGCATTATAATTTTACACAAATGTCAGTACGTTTCGAATTAAGAGCGTGGAATGGTGTCAAAACCCTCGGTTGGATATACTGATACAGAATCCGAAGTCAAAAACAAAACTGACTGAACGCATTTTCTTAAATTTTCGAAGAAACTAGAGACGTGAAGTTTTGAGAGTATTTCTCGTGTTATGATTATGTGAATGTTTGTATTCGCTCTTCAATATGAATAGGTCGTTTAAGAACCATGAAAAAGGATGGTCAGTGACTGATAGCTGAGATCATTATGGTCAGTTTGCTGTGCAATTTTTCGTTCGTGAATCGTCCAAGCTATTTGGATTGGAGCGAAGTGATTATGTGATTATTTTTGGGGTGATTAGGTTCTTCATATTGTTTTGTAGGTAGATATTCTAGATATTTGATCTTGTATCAGGTTAGTTCAAATAATCACTGCAGTGATTATTTGAATTAGTTAGTGCATGCAATAACTATCGAGATTTTTTGGTAAAATCATTGAAAAGTACTTGGAATCTTTCATTATCATGTCATAATGCTTCAATGATGTTCGATTATCTTAAATTTTACCTTAATTTTTAAAGAAAATAGAGATTTAAAATTTTTGGGAGTACTTCTAGTGTTATGTTTATTTGAATGTTTGTGTTCGCTCTTCAATGTGAATACCATGAATCAATATGAACCATGAGAAAGGATGGTCAGTGACTGATAGCTGAGATCATTATGGTCAGTTTGTTTTCAAATTTTTCGTTCGTGAATCGTCCAAGCTTTTTGGATTTGGAGCGAAGTGATTATGTGATTATTTTTGGGGTGATTAGGTTCTTCAGATTATTTTGTAAGTAGATATTCTAGAAATTTTTAGGGGTACCTATTTGATCTCGTATCAGGTTAGTTCAAATAATCACTGCAGTGATTATTTGAATTAGTTAGTGCATGCACTAACTATCGAGATTTTTAGGTGAAATCATTGAAAAGTACTTGGATTCTTTCATTATCTCATTACGATGCTTCAATGATGTTCGATTATTTTCAATTTTTCCTTAATTTTCGGAGAAAATAGAGACTTAAATACTTGAGGGTACTTCTCGAGGGGATGGTCAGTGACTGATAGCTGAGATCATAATGGTCAGTTTGCTGTGCAATTTTTCGTTCGTGAATCGTCCAAGCTTTTTGGATTTGAAGCGAAGTGATTACAGATTATTTTTGGGGTGATTAGGTTCTTCAGATTTTTTTGTAAGTAGATATTCTGGAAATTTTTAGGGCTACCTATTAAATCTCGTGTCAGGTTAGTTCAAATAATCACTGCACTAATTTTCTGGTGAAATCATTGGAAAGTACTCGAAATCTTTCATTATCTTGTCACGATGCTTCAATGATTTTCGATTATATTAAATTTCACCTTAATTTTCGAAGAAAATAGAGATTTAAATTTTTGAGAGTACTTCTCGTGTTATGATTATTTGAATTTCAATATGAATACCATGAATCAATATAAACCATGAGAAAGGATGTGGTCAGTGACTGATAGCTGAGATCATAACGGTCAGTTTGCTGTGCAATTTTTCGTTCGTAAATCGTCCAAGCTTTTTGGATTTCGAGCGAAGTGATTATGTGATTATTTTTGGGGTGATTAGGTTCTTCAGATTTTTTTGTAAGTGGATATTTTTGATATCCAGAAGATTTGGAGGTATTTAATCTTATAGTAGGGTACTTCAAATAATCACTGCATTAATTGGAGATTTTTTTGTTGATTGTTTTTATCCAGTCAAGTACTTGAACTCTTTCATTATCATCTCATGATGAGGTTCATTATATTCAATTTTTATCAACACATTGTAATACTTTTTGCGCGTTTGTTCCTTGAAGAATGATGAGGTGTAGATTTGCACAAATATATGTAATTTTTGCATCGACTCAATAATAAAGAATACGAGGTCAAAAACGAGCTTTTCTGACCGTATTTACTTTTATTTTCGAACGGAAGGAGCTAAAGATTTGAAATTTTAAGGATAGCTTCTAAATGATGGTTATTTTAATGTATGTTTAGGTGCTCAATGATGACTTAAAGACTTGTGCAAATTAAAAACTTCAATTTTATGTCGGAATAACACAGGAACATGAAAAATGTTATTTTTTCAAAAAGTATTCGATACGTTTTTTTGAAATTTTGAGTATTTATATTGCGCATATAAATTCCAGTCATATGAATCTCAAGCTATATCAAACTTACATAGGAATAAAACTTGGGTTATTTTGATTTTATTATAGTTTATTTGGTTTCTAACTGAAAGAGGAAGTTCTTCTTTTTAGTGTTATCCAATCTACACCTGATATCACATATCTCAAGAAGGAAAATGAAGATTTTAAAATGAGTTTTCATCGACAGCCGCTTCGTTTCCCTTGATTACTGAATGTCCTGGAATCCATATCAAAGTGACACTATTGCGTTTTTCATACATAACAGCATTCAAGTAAGAATTCCTGATTAAATCTTTATTTTTTTCGAATAGATGAGAGCCTCCAAAGATGATGTCCACAAAAAATTTCGTGATAGTACTTCTGGTATTCTCCGTGTATGTTCTTCTCGGTGCCATGATTTTCTATGGAACAGAATCTGCGGAAGAAAGAAAGCGGATTGTTCATGAAGAAGAGCAAAGAAAACAAGTTAAAGGTAAGATTTATAATGAAGAAGAAGTACTCAGTGAACATCTTACAAGATTGTATCTGATTGCAGAAGTGATAAAACAGTATCAGCAAAATAAGGAAAACAAAGAGCAACTATTCGAGGCCTTGGAAAACTACTGTGGAAAACCTATAAAGAATGTCGAGACCAAAGTTGAACCTAAGTGGGATTTCTACCATTCTCTATTCTTTGTTGTGACTGTGGTCAGTACTATTGGTGAGCTTAAACTTTCCATATTTGGTTATTCGGAAAAGTATCACAAAGAAAAATTTTCCAGAAGAATTGAAAATATTTTTAATAACTTTAGAAATACAGGGTTCTCGAAGTTGGGGATTTTTTGGCGAAGAATTTTACCAATAAATCAGTTCATTTGAAATTCAGTGGAACTTCCCTATATCGAAAGCGCTAAATCCGCAGAAAAAATTCGTTTTAAAGAAATTTCGTTATACAGAGAATTTGTTTCTATAGTCGGCAATGTCGCGGTCGACTTCACTGATGAATTTTATTTTATCATTCAAACTTAACCACTTTCTTTTAGATATTTTCGCACAACTTTCACACTAGCGTAATGGTTAGATTGAAACCAGACAGCCAAGGGAGTATTTAAAACTGTTTTAGAAGGATCTCTCTGCCCGCCGTGATGATTTATTTTAAGGTCGGGATTTATTACGTAGGTACGTCCGGAAAAATTTCGGTAAAAACCTACCCTCATACCTTCTTACCAATACCCATTTCAAAGAGTGATGTTCATTGAACATTTCGTTATAAAGAGTATTTACTTCGTTTTAAAGGGTGTTTTTAACATGGAATTTGGATTCAAGGTGCAATGTCTTGTACGAAATTCGTTATATAGAGAAATTCGTTATACAGGGTGACTGGTGACGTAAGGGACAACGGCTAACTGGAGATAGAGGACCTCAAACTGAATGAGGATTGGGGGTTTAAATGTCCTATAAGGCTATTAGTTTCAGAGATACAGGGTGTTTTTGCAAAAGTGCTAAAACTATAAACTCCCATATCTTCGTCGATATGGCAAATTTTTCGCTGTTATTTGGCAAGCTTGTTACTAAACATATTCTCCATCAGATCTAGAAGAAAAATTCCCAAAAATTGCAGGTCCGTATTCAAAAATTTCAATTTCCGTGTCTGGTGAGAAATATCACTCGGTATATGAGATAAAAAAAATTTAATTGGAAAATTGGAATCTTCAAAAAACACTGAGTAAAAATCTGTTTTTAGTTTGAATGGCACAAATTTTTCATAGTTTTTATGATATGTTGAAACTCGAATATTACAATTTATTCATATTGAATTCAAGAAACACACTATTCCTGAAAGAAAAAAACACTGAATTTGAATTTGATAAAAAAATCAAATAAACAAATGCTCGATATGCTAGAGCCATTCCTCTCACACACTTAATGACTCTTTTGAACAATTGAAGTACTTTTCATATCCACAAGATGAAAAATTATACTCTTGATAGAACAACACTCGAGAAAAGTTTGACTTTCTTCTCAGAACCCCTGAACAAAAATCAATCTGGTACTTATGTTTTCAACAAAATTTATTCTTCAATGAAATAATGTATGAATTTTGAGGACTTACTTTCCTCTAATATGTACTTAGGTATAGCAACTTCATCTTCTTTTGAGAAGCATATGAATTTCTTTAATGCAAACAGAATATTAGGGAAACAAGTGATTTTTTAGAATAAGAGGTTTATTATTCATTATAAATAAAATACATCCTACTACACAGAGTAGGCTTATTTCAAAAAATGACGTTTATATTCATACATTCATTTATTGTGTGTTATTCGGAATTGTGTCGTTTGTTTATCTACTGAAAAATGCCTTCAATATTCACGAATGGAGAATATGTAGATGATACTTGTTTTTGAATTGCGCAAAATGAACGGATATAATATTTGGTCTCAGAATAATCCTCATCTCAAAAGAGAAAGAATTCATTAGAGTTCAAGAGAGCCAATAAATGCGTTGAAGCAAATTGCTCTGATTTCGAGCATTTGCTTAGTTGTTTTCTCATGAATCATTGCATTATTAATAAAAGAATAAATTTTGTTGAAAGAATAAGTATCAGATGGATTATTGTTCAGGCGTTCTGAGAAGAAAGTCCAACTTTTCTCGAGCTGAAATCTAGTGCTACTGTTCTATCAAGAGTAATTTTTCATCTTGTGGATATGAAACGTACTTCAATTGTTCAAAAGAGCAAATAGTGTGTGAGGGGAATGGCTCTCGCATATCAAGCATTTGTTTATTTGATTTTTTTATGAACCATATGTGCTACTGTTAATCTTTTTGTGTTTGTATTGTTTTTTGAGTTTTTCTTATAATATTGATAGAAAATTCAATGAAAAAGTATTTCAAGATGTGAAGGGATATTCAAAATGCGTCAGGATTATTTAAGCATCTCAAATTCAGTGTTTTTTTCTTTCAGGAATAGTGTGTTGCTTGAATTCAATATGAAAAAATTGTAATATTCGACTTTCAACATATCATAAAAACTTTAAAGAATTTGTGCCATCAAAACTAAAAACAGATTTTTACTCAGTGTTTTTTGCAGATTCCAATTTCCCAATTTAGTTTTTTTTATTTCATATACCGAGTGATATTTCTCACCTGACACGGAAATTGAAATTTTTGAATACGGACCTGCAATTTTGGAAATTTTTTCTTGTCTATCTGATGGAGAATATTTATATTAACAAGCTTGCCAAATATCAGCGAAAAATTTGCCATATTGACGAAGATATGGGAGTTTATAATTTAAGCACTTTTGCAAAAAACACCCTGTATCTCTGAAACTAATAGCCTTATAGGACATTTAAACCCCCAATCCTCATTCAGTTTGAGGTCCTCTATCTCCAGTTAGCCGTTGTCCCATACGTCACCAGTCACCCTGTATACAGACGTTGCTTATAGGGAAGTTCCACTGTATTATGTTTCTGCTTTGATATCATTAACCTCTAAATTACCTTTTATATAATTTTTTTTTTAATCATATGATTGTATATTTTAATAAACACTATATTTTTCAGGATATGGGAATTTGGCACCAACTACAATGTTCGGAAGGATGTTCACGATATTCTATGCACTTGTTGGCATACCAATCAATGGTTTCATTATGATAGCTCTCGGTGATTTCTTTGGAAAATCGGTAAGTACCTCAAATTTCACATAAATTCGGAATGGAATTTTTTCATGGCAAGACTGAGTTCTGAGTTCAAGACCTCAACCATAGAATTCATTCCGATAATTCACTTAATAATTACACAACTATCCTACTGAATAATTAGTGTAAAAGGAGACTGCCATTCATTTTTCACTGAGAGTCGAATGCTGTGAATTAAATATGGGGTTACCATTTAAAAATCTCGAATTATTTCAATTTTAAGTTACACTTTTTCGGAGCCAAATCTCTACTATACATGGGTTTTCTACTATGAGACTGCTAAGTTTGGTTCCGCTCGCATAGAAAATAATCGAGATATTGCATTCCGAAACTGGCAATGCAGATGTCAAAAATTTCAAGCATTTGTGCATAACTTGGCAACAGTGCATAACAAAGAATTTTTTTAGTAGGTAATTTGGTATTGAATCGAGACATAATAAGAATATAGGTTGTTCAATTTGAAATAAGAAAGTAGATATTCGTTTGAAATACACGTGGCAACACTATCGACTTGAAAATATATTAGGCGAAGAGTTCCTTTCTCCTCAAGGCTTCTCCTGAAATTTCAGAACGAAATATTCACTAGTTTGCCAAAAACTTCTAATAGGCCAACTTTAACCTGTATGTTTATGCCATTTGAATCCCTTTTCATAATGTCATTCACTATTTTACATACTGGAAGATCTTCAATACATATAATGAACTTTTCTTACAGTTCACAAAACTCTATAACAGATGGAAAGACTCCAAGAGAATAAGACAAGTTGACCCATCAAGACTGGGACTAGTAGCTCAAATAATACTCTACCTTGTGCCTGGTTTCACCTTCTTCATATTTGTACCATCTATAGTTATCTCAGCATTCGAAGGATGGAGTTACAATGAAGCAGTTTACTTTTCTTTCGTTACCTTAACCACCATAGGTTTTGGGGACTATGTTGCAGGTAAAACAATAGATTATTACTCTAGAAATATCTCCAATATTACGTAATATTGGAGAATAACGTAACTCCCAAAGCTTTGCCTTTAGTAGAAAAACTAAGACATGGAACATGAATTCATTTCATAGCTACAAAAATTTTTTCCATTTTGTTTGATTTCTTTTCTCTTGAGGATGATAAGGAGTACTTCATGAACTTAGAACCACCAGTGTTTAAAATTTTCTTCTTTTCTGAATCAATTACAATATTTTTGTTTTCAGGTGAAGGCCAAGGAGACTTAGGCTACTTATATTACAACTTCTACCAAGTTTTCCTACTTGTATGGATAATAGGAGGCCTAGGCTACGTCGTCATGATCCTCAATTTCATCGGAAAAGGTATGAGAAGCAAAAAACTTCAAGAACTAGAACACAAGATCGCCAGCAACATAATGAAAACGCCAACTAGAATCAGACAAGAACTCAGATCCATACTTGCTGAGTTCCTCATGGTCAGAGTCAAGAAAGTCTACAAAGAGTTCGATTATAAACCTCAGCAATTAGTTAGGAGTCAGAGTTGTCCTTCGTTGACTCTATATAGTCCATCAGGTTATCTCAACAATTCAGACAGGAAAAGGGCATTTTCTGAGTGTCAAGACAACTTTATATTGCAAAGAATTCAGAGTGATACTGATCTAGATAGGATAGATAAGGAACTGACTTTCCAAGGTAACGACCAGCAAGCTGATCTGATTCTCAAAGTGGTTGACGCTTTAAGCATGGATGAATACATGGATTCAGAACCTGGTTGTTATGAGGGCTTCTCCGAAAAAGAGATTTTAGCCAGTGAGCAGTATGACTCACAATGGTCTTTGCCAAGTGTAAAAGTACCACCTCCCACAACACCTTTCAGGCATAGAGCGGCCAGTGATGTGCGATATCCATCACATCCTCGGCTTCAATATGAAAACGAACACACTTGGTATGGACAGACATATCTGGCAAAATATGCTCAGCTTATAAAGGACGAGAAATCAACATCTGAACCTAATAATGAAATCCAGAAAGATACTCCTGGTTTCTTCAAGAGAATAAGGAATACTCTCTTATCCAAGCAAGACAGAACTGCTGACGTAGAAAAAGGCCCTGAGCAGTCAAGACCTGCTCCTGAAGAAAGGCCAACACGTCAGCCTAATATTGGAACAAACGAACACGAACAAATTCTTGAAAACACTTCTGTAGCTGATTTAATCAGAGCCTTGACCGCTTTGTCTGATCAGACACCCGGACCAAGTCAACCAGAAGGTCCTAAACGGGCCAGAAGAATGCCCATTAGGTCCAACTTCCAAAACAGAAGAACTTCACTAATGCCCAGTCCTCCATCCACCAATAGCACCCACAAACCTAACAGAAGATCATCTCTGATGCCCATCTCAGATTATTCAAGGTTCTCAACAACAGCTCTGCCCAGAAGATCTTCACTTGCACCTGTTTCTGAGTTACCACCACCATATTACCAAGTAACTCAACAGGAACCATTGAGTCCCTCCAAAATAAGAAGGTTTTCTGTGAGACCTGTAACAAATTCGAATGTTCCGCCTCAAAGGTTTGTGAAAAAAGATGGGGAGGATAATTCTTGATGAGAAGAAACGAAATGAATTTGATATTTTCTATTTCTTAAGTAGTTTTTAGGTAAATTATTGCTTTGAACCTGTATCAGGTGAAGATGTATGGAGACAATAAATAGCTTTAAGTTTTTATTTCATTTAAGTATTTCATTCATTGCTGGAGATGCAATTTCTCTACCTCATTCAGTAGGTAATAAAAGATTTTCCAGAAAGAGGTTTCATTTTGAATTGCACGCTATGTATGCAGCTGTCACTACGACGTCAAAAAAGTAAAACGCTTCAACAAAGCACATCTAAATCAATTTCAAGCGGATAACCGGTTATCATTTCGGTTAACCAATTGCATTCAAGCGGTTTTGGCTATTTTGGTTCAAAGTAATGACGTAATGAATAAGCCCTTCGACGTCATTGATTTGAACCGAAAATGACTCAAGAGCTGGGTTGAACTTCTGGTTATTAGAAAAGTAGGGTTGTACGCGGCAAATTTTAAAAGTTGTTGACTGACGAAGCATACTTGAGGAAGATATATATTCGTGAGTTTAGCCAAGTTAGATTTATATTGAGAAAACTATTTCAACAATTTCAATTATCGGCTTAGTTTCATTCATTGAATTGAACTTATCTATTGAAATCTCTAAGTTAGGTTCGGAAATTAACGCATCCAAAGGCTTCTGACTTGTTAATAATTTTTAAAATAGAATTGTCAGAAGTTCTTAAAGATTGCTGATATTTTTTGAGTATAACAAAACATTCTTTCTTTACTTGGATAATGGGAAAAACTTTGTGTTACAATTAATAGCTCTCGACTGTTAGAAAAAATTATGAATTTGTGTTTAAGTTCCCAAAAGAACTTTTATCAATAGCAAACTTTACTGTGACGTGTGAGATGTAGCCAAATACCACAGCGATGTCAATACATGTGAATTTAAATCTATTGTATAGTGTCCTCCTGAATATTTTTCGGTAATATTTTCTCTTCGAATCATTTTTCTCAGAATAAAAAAACTTTTTTTTGTCAATCGGAATATTTTGAAAAACATATGTTCATCGTTACATTGAATCCACTTTTCAAACATCAATATTTTGGGATGCATGGAGTTGAACTTGAAACATAATATTTTACATTCGCAAATCGAATTTTGTATTTATTGCATAAAACATAAAAAAAACATGGAGTTAAAGGAAGGGGAGGGAGCATATCCTATATTTCCTTTGTTCCAAAAGTGTCACATAGTTCGGCCATATTGGTATGGCAACTTTGTGGCGGGAATTTTTTGGATTCTTCAAAGCACCCATTCACTGAATAGGAAACCACTTTTAACTAACACTTAATATCTTTCTGCTACAAACTGTAGAGAAAATGAACAAGAAATAAGGCACAAATAATAAAATTCAACGTTTAAAAAGTCGGCCATATTTGTGTGTCCCTCCTTTGTTTTGTGTTGTTTTGTTTACGTGACACTTGTCAAACGTTAGGCTCCCTCCACTTTCTTTACCTCCATATAAAAAAATAACCTATATTGACAATTGACAAATAACCAGAAACAGCATCCAAGCGACGAAAGCCGAAGGCCGTTTATTCGTTCTAGGACAAAAATGGAATGACCAAGGGCTGAACCAATGATAACCGCAGAATTCAGAAAAAAATTATGCCAATTGATATTTCTTTCTCAAGATTTTTGAATAGTTGATACCCTCACCATAAGTACCACTTCTATCTAGGGGAAGTATGCCTATGATGGCATCCTGCTTATGATGGCACACTTCAAAGAAGTCTGTTAACATTAATTGAACAAACTTATATTTACTGAGTTTGTACGCCAAATGGCATTTACGCTTGATATACGTAGTTACCCTTAAATACGTGGCAATTTGTGACTTTTATAAGAGTTCAATCATTTGGGTGAGTGTTGATGTGTGATAGTTATTTCATTCTTTTTCGTTTTATTTGGATATTCAAAAAATCTGTGTAAAAAAGGATTATACTTTCCTTTAATCACTCTATAATAATGCCTTTAGTGTGAAAGTTTTAGGTTTTTTCGTACCTTTTTCGCTTTGTTGAAAAATATATGTTACTTATGCTTATGATGGCATAGCCAGAGTATTCCTAAGATAGCATGGGGTGCCATCATAGGAAAAAGAATCTAGATCAAGAAACGATTCCTCCAAAGCCTGGTACTTCGCAAGGAATATTAGGGGTATCCGAAATTAATGAAAATGGTTTCAAGTGAAGTATCGAGATCATTGAAAATCATACAAGAACTCTTACTACTGTCAACTGCCGTTGCAGAATCAACAGTGAACAGAGGAAGAAAACGAGGAAAAGTTGGAATCCTCAATACAACCCCTGACATAAAAGAAAAGAAGTTGGAAGAAGAAGAGAAGACAAAGAAAGAGAGAGAGAAGCTAGTTAGAAAGGTCGAAAGACAGATTAAGTTCGTAGAAGAAAATGAAGAAAGACATTATGACGATGATTCTGATGCCGCTTGTCTTTATTGTTATAAGCTGTTGTCCATGTCTCGACCAGGGGAGAATTGGTTGCGTTGCCAGAAATGCGCCAGCTGGTGCCATGCCGAGTGTGCTAGTGCAAATCATATTCGTAGGTGAATTGTGCGTAAAAAATTATATTTTTATATGTTGACGATGCCAAAGAATGTAAATTTAGTTTTTTTACACATATATTTTCATTTTCATTAAATAGTACTGCTATTTTCTTCAATAAAACATTTCAATAAATAATATCATTTTATTTTAAGTTATATGCCATCAAAGGACATACGTGATCTTATGATGGCACCCGTGGCCAAATTTTAAAAAGTGCTATAATCCAAATTTTTAACAATTTATATTGAAACTATTCATAAGAATGCATACTACATACGAGTAGCAGTAAATCTGTACACTCGATGACATAGAAAAATATTCCTTCAATGAAATATGTAAATAATTCGTTAAGGGTGCCAACATGGGCACACTTCCTTTTCGTTCCTCTTTGGAGCACTGAATTCGAATTAGACAACGTTTCTTAACATATCAACCTTCCAAGTATGCTTTCAATTAAAATACAGAACAGAAAAAGAATTCTCTGATTTCAACACATTTGTCTTGAATAGAAGTTGTAAACTTGAATCTCCTTACTTATTATAAGTAGAACTGCTTGTGAATGAAGGAAAATACATTGCCCCTACTTTTATGGTATTTTTACTATGTGTTTTCGATCTAATTGTTTGATTGATTATTACTGTGTTCTTGTAACAAATATCCTAGCAGTCTGATGTTCAATTATGTATTGAGGTTGATTCTGCATTTCTCAATGCAGCGTCTGTAGGTAGCTATATCACTTGGAGCAATTTCTAGGTTTGTCAGTTATTTTTATCGGATCATAACACTAATATACAGGGTGGTCCAGATCGTAACCAAGAAATTTTAACCACCTATCCTACATCGAAAGTGAGCCCTATTTTGTCATATAAACATAGTTCGAGAAATGTTTCCTCTGCGAGATACGGGGTGTTAAAATTATAGAAAAAAAATGTTTTTCATTAATAACTTTCACACTGCTTGGAATATTTTCATGAAATTTGAGACAAAGGTTTTGAGCGTCGGGAAGCACTTCTGCATGATTTTATTTCTTTTCAATTCTACCAGTGGCGTTCGTATGGCAGCGAGACTGAATATTTTCAGATAAAAAAATGATACGTCACTGGTTTTTCCGACAATAAAAATTACTATTCAAATCCCTATTCAATTTGGAGCAAATTCGGTCTCTTGGCTTTTTGCTGTACGAGGCACCGTTTCTGGTTAAAAAAATAAAACACATTCCTATGCATGAAGAAATCGCTTTCGTTCCGTTCACAAAAATGGCCTTATTATAATAATTATGTACATATAGTCCGTTCACGAAAGGTTGAGCGCATATTAGGCGTTTCTTTATTTATCTGAAGTTGGCAGTCTTTACTGTCATAAAGTAAAATAAAGTCAATGTTGCCGAATGTACTCGGCCTTGTCCGACGAGCTTGCGAGTTATCAGAGAACTCTATGCAATATTGACAACATTGCCTATCAATCTGACAATAAAATAAAGAACATAACCTTAAAATTTAATATACACAGTGGAATATGCCAAATTTCCATGGCCAACCGACGGCTCAACCTTTCGTGAACGGAGTATACTTACCTTATCAAATTTTGGCGATTTCATGCATGATAATGTGTTTTATTTTTTTAACCGAAAACGGTGCAAAAAGCAAAGCAAAAAGTACAGCAAAAAGTCAAGAGGCCGAATTTGCTCCAAATTGAATGAGGATGACAATAAAAATTTTTATTTTCGGAGAAACCAGTGGCGAATCATTTTTCATCTGAAAATATTCAGTCCCGCTGCAGTACGGACGCCATTGGTAGAATTGAAGAGAAATAAAATAATGCAAAAAGTGCTTCTTGACTCTCAAAACCTATGTCTGAAATTTCATAAAAATATTTCAAGCAGTATGAAAGTCTTGACATATGTTTATATGAAAAACTAGGGCTTATTTTTGATGTAGAATACATGGTTAAAATTTCTTGGTTACGATCTGGACCACCCTGTATTAGTCAGGTTCGTTTCGATTATTCGAATTTTGGCGCTTGTTGTTTTCATTATTATGTTGAATTCGAATAATTCGAGACATCAAATAATATTACTCGCTTTATGCAGTTTATACACAACAAGGAGCTGAAATCAATATGTAACACATGAATATTCAATGATTTTCAAATTAGATAATGCCTTTACCTCACCTCGAATATACAGGAATAGGACTATTGGGTTACATTCTGAGGAAACGCAATTAAAGTAGGGGTAACACATCAAATTTAATGAGATAAAATAATAATACATGCAGAGATAGATATTCTGAAGGCTTATAAGAAAATGTTTCAAGAGCATCAAAGTTTTACTTCAATGACTGACAAAATATACAGTTTATGTTGTCAGGCAGTAAATACACTGCTCAACAATTGATAGGGATCACTTACTTGTTTTAAATTTATTTCTGAAATATTCGCTCCAAGATTATAAATTTAGTCAGATATCAGAGTATTTTCAGTTAATAATATGGTTCACTTGAGAAAAGAATGAAAAAATGGAAAGTTGGAGTGAAAAAAAGACTATTAGGAACACTCAAAATTCTGTGTTTGAATAACGTAAAAATTTTATGATGAAACCACAAGAAGGCTGAAGTTTCGGTTAAGCTAGTACCTAGTTGGTCCCCCAAGAGCTAGTCTCAAACATTCTACCCTACGAGGCATACTTTCGATCAAACGATTTATAACATTTTGGAGCAAATTCGTCCAAATATCCCGTAAAGCGTTAGAAAGGTCCTCCAGGTTATTGATCGGTTGTTCTAAGGTTGACAATTGTCTAGACATCTCAGACCAAACATGTTCGATGCAATTCATGTCTGGAAAGCGAGCTGGCCAGTCCATCCTATCAATAGCATGAGTTTCTAGCGCTTCATTAACCAGACGACTACGATGTGGACGGGCATGTTCGTCAATTAAAATGAAATTCTCGCCCACGGCAGCCGCAAACGGAACAATTATGGGTTCAATAATCATATCGTGATATCTCTGGCTGGTCATGGTGGTGTTCTGCAGAACAACCAACTCTGTGCGTTAATTGGTTCAAACAAATGCCTCCCCATACACATATAGAACCTCCGCCAAAAGCTGTTGTGGGTACCATAAACTGTTCTGCATACCTCCGACCTATTTCCCTCCAAGCAAGAATACGTCCATCGGAGTTGACCAAACGAAATCTAGACTCATCCGTAAATAAACATCGGCTCCAATCTTCAAGTGTCCAGTTGCGGTGCTCCTCAGCCCATTGCCGTCGATGAACCCGGTGTTCCCTATTCACACGGGGATGTTGTACCCTCCTACGTGCCACGAACATGTAGTCGCCGTCTTACAGTCTGGTTCGAAATTAGAACTCCTGTTGCAATTCTCAGTGATCTATTGAGCCGCGACGCTGGGTAAGCGGGATTTCTCCTAGCATTGAGCATCAAGAGACGATCTTGGGCAGCTGTTGTACTGCGATGCCGACCTCCCCCAGACATGAATTGCATCGAACATGTCTGGTTTGAGATATCAACAATTGTCAACCTTAGAACAACCGATCAATAACCTGGAGGACCTTTCTAACGCTTTACGGGATATTTGGACGAATTTGCCCCAAAATTTTATAAATCGTTTGATCGAAAGTATGCCTCGTAGGGTAGAATGCTTGACACGAGCTCGTGGGGGACCAACTAGGTACTAGCTTAACCGAAACTTCAGCCTTCTTGTGGTTTCATCATAAAATTTTTATGTTATTCAAACACAGAATTTTGAGTGTTCCTAATAAAGTCTTTTTTTCTCTCCAACTTTCCATTTTTTCATTCTTTTCTCAAGTGAACCATATTATCAACTGGAAATACTGTGATATCTGACTAAATTTATAATCTTGGAGCGAATATTTCAGAAATATATTCAGAACAAGTAAGTGATCCCTATCAATTGTTGAGCAGTATATTAAATAAATTCCAATATCGAAACATACACTCAAGCTGTTTGCATCATATTAACTAACACTTCAAAAATAAGAAAAATAAAGCTTATGGAAATTCCAAAGAACCATATAAGAAATATAAACCTCATTTGCTTAAAGCTTAATTTTTGCTTTCTAACATCAATACTAAAGTCTTGATCTTTCAAATCGTATTTTGACAAAATGTAGGTCAAAAATCCGTGGTCTCTCAATATGTTGACCAATTTCGGCATCTTTGAGAGTACAGGATGTCCTTTGAGAAAAAGTAAACCGCTGAGAGATTGCCTTACTGGCTTTTCCAGGACATCAATGAGACTTTTTCCCCTTTTATCCAAATAATATTTCTTCATATATCTTGCAGAAAGACTGGTTTTCAGAGCTATGGTGTTTCTGTTGAATGCTACCATATTTGTCCAGTTCTGTTCACCTGATGGTATGAAGTGTGTGGTGAAATATTCTTTGATTTCTGGAAAAAGATCCTCTAACTCAGGTCTTAAATGATCAGAGAAGGTGACGAAGAGACCCCTGCTAGTTGCATCCTGTACTGTATGAATTTCTTGGCAGTAGTTTTTTTCTTTTAGAAGGAAAGAAGTGAATCTACTCTTGAAAACAGTATGCAAGATGAAAACTGAAAGTAGCGTAGTGTAAAACAGAATAAAATCAGAATATAAAGTAACATTTGTTTTGCTTGGTTGTTCGAGAAAATGTTTCGATGCAATTCTTAAAATTTCCAATGGGCGCCCTTTTCGATTCGAGTCGTACTTCTCAGTAAAAATCCACTTAAGAAGGGAGACCACTGTTAAAACAGTAATCATTACTAGCCAAACATTGATTGGAAGTGCAATTACCATGTATTTCCAAGTAGGAATTCTGGGTGATCTGGGAACATGCCAAAAATCGTGATCAGTTTTAAGTGGCAGAATAAAATCTACTAAACTGTTGTCAGACATCAAAGCAGTGAGACAAACATCACATTCTCCACGTAACAGCATCGCCTTATGATAATATTCTGTATTCAAAACGATATAAGTTGGTGATATACCAGTCAATTCGGAAATCATATCAAAAATCTCAACGATGATACCTTTGTTAGTTGAGCAGTTTGTGCAAATTATTTGAGGGTGCCAAATGACAGCAAAGCAGAACTTAAGGTTCCTTCCAAATGGTACTCTTTCGACTTCTTTCGAGACTGCTATTAGTGCATTGTTTCTATCTCTCAAATGAGTGGCCTTTTCTGAAACAATTGGTTCAATCCTATCTAATACTTCTTCAGATTTTCCGAAACTAGAACAGTTAACGAAAGCAATCTTGGAAATATGACGTAAATATATTTGGTCCTCCAATAAACTCCAGTTAGTGGATATCAACAAATAAATTGCAAAATTGTTGAAACTGGAACTAGTCGTGACATTATTCAAAATTTTCTCAAATTCTGGAAGACTCAAGTTCGATATGTAAAAATCTGGCTTGAGATCTATCAGTAGAGGAGGAATTTCTTTGCTAACGTCAAATCTGGTTGTAGGGTAGGCCAAGTTCACTTCCAAATTGAAAATAACAATACTTTTGGTTGTGACGTTTGGACTCAAAATTTGAATAACTAAGTTCAAACACTGTGTAAGGACTCGGAATTCGGTATCAGAAAATGAAAAAGTCTTCATTTTGGCTGAAGTCCGAAACTATAAGTAGCAACGAATGAAATAATTGGAAACAGACTATCGATACAATTAAAATAATGCATTACATACATAATATAGATGTGACAATTAATATACATCTTTAATTGAATCGATTTCTGGAATAAATGCCAATTATTTTACATATAATGAAAAAAGCTCTCAGAAAAGCAGATCAACAAAGCAATAGCCGAAAGTGGCATCAGCATAAGTTGTGTGAAGGCTTGAATATAATTTCTTAATATTGATCTTCAATTATTTTCATTACTAAAGGGTTTCCAATAATAGTTGTTATATTGGATAGTCCGCTATTTCGGTAGATGTCACGTTGAAGGCTGTCATTTTTGACATTCGACAAGTAGCAACTACGCCAACTACGTAAAAAAGGAACGATACATGCTTTAAGAACTCATTGAAATTATTAAAATTCACTATAAAAATGGTGAAAATTTGGTAGAGACGGTTCGTAAAACTCGAACATTTTTGAGTCGTCGTGAAACACCCTGTCGGACCGCAATAAGGTAATTGATTGAAAAATTCGGGCTGTTAGGACAAGTTAGTGATGTAAGGAATAAAACGCGTTCACGTCACTCAAGAACAACCGAGTATTTTGCTGCTGTAGCAGAAAGTTTTGAGGAACACCCAGGTTTGTCCATTTCTCGTCGTTCTTTGGAATTAGGCATTCCAAAAACGTAAATACACCGTATTTTGCATAAAGATTTGAGTCTTAAGACTATTAAAGTTCAGTTAACATAAGAACTCAAGCCGGTCGATCATCAATAACACAGCAGCAACGGAACAATTGATCTTTTGCGGGAAAAGTTTCCGGACCGTGCTATCTTTCGAAGAGGTGATAACAATAAATTGGCCACCTAGATCTTGTGATTTAACACCTTGCGACATCTTCCTTTGGAGCCACGTAAAAGGGAATGTCTACGCCAATAGCCCAGCGTCGATTCAAGACCTCAAAGATGGAATTCATGAGGTTATCGAAGACATAGGGCAGCCACTTTGCGATTTGGCATTTTTTTTTTGAATATCAAAATAACACCTCTTATTAGATAACCCATTATTATATTAAAATATTAAATTAACATGAGAATCTAACTCATGTTATATTCTCATTTCTGCAATTCCTGATTATAATAATGTTTACTTCACCCTAGTGCTGCAGTGAAATGTTTTCCATCTCACTCTAATGCTGGGTTGATCACAGTGCGGTACTATGATAGTAAAATCTTTGTATTAGTATCATGGTGCGGCACCATTCACGCGTAGGGGAACCTTATTTATTTCTTACTCTGAGGTGCCATTCCACACAGTAGAGTAGGTCTGGTTTGTGACAATTCATCAGTATAATATGATCTCGGTGCTTCCTGTAGCCGATGTTTATATCCTCCTTAGCTCTATTCGTTTTGCAGTAAGAGTGAATACGAATAGACATTCAGGCAAAATAAATTTCGAACTCGAATTATTTTAATTGTGAGTACGAACGAGTCCTTTCAAACCACCCTGTCGAAACATTACAGATATTGGGCCAAACTATAGCACGCTGTTTTCCTAGAAACATGCGAGAAAAACTGTTCTGATGACAAATAAGAAAAGTTTCAAGAGCATCACAGTTTCATTTTATTGAATTACAAATTATAATGTTGTTACATAGCAGATATATCGAATAAACATCAATCTCAAAACAAACACTCAAGCTGTTTGCAACACATTAACTAACAATTCGAAAATGAAAAAAATGAAGCTGATCGAAATTCCAATTGACCATTTGAGAACGATTCCCCCCATTTGTTTGAAACTTACTTTTCGCTTACTAACCTCTATGATATAGTCTCGATCTTTCAAATCGTATTTCGACAAAATGTAGTTCAAAAATCCATGATCTCTCAATATGTTGATCAATTTCGGCATCTTTGATAGTACAGGATGTCCTTGAGAAAAAGGAAACCGCTGAGAGATATTCCTGCTGGTTTTCCTAGACATCAATGAGACTTCTTCCCTTTTCATCCAAATAGTATTTCTTCATATAACTTGCCGCGAAGGCTGGTTTTCAGAGCTATGGTGTTTCTGTTGAATGCCACCAAATTTATCCAATTCTGTTCACCTGAAGGTATGTAGTGTGAAGTGAAATATTCCTTGATTTCTGGATAAAGATCCTCTAATTCAGGTCTTAAATGATGAGAGAAGGTGACGAAGAGACCCTTGCTAGCTGCATCCTGTACTGTATGAATATTTTGACCATAGTATTTGTCTTTCAGAAGGAGAGAAGTGAATCTGGTCTTGAACACCATATTCAAGATAAAAACTGAAAGAAGCGTAGCGAAAAATAGAAACGCATTAGAACATGAACTAACATTTGGTCTTCGTGGTTGTTCGAGAAAAGTTCTAGATGCGATTTGTAAAATTTCCAATGGATGACCTTTGGGTTCAATCCATTTATCTTAAGTGATATCCATCTCAGAAGAGACACCACTGTTAAAACAGTTAACATTATCAGCCAAACATTTATTTGAAATGCCATTACTATGTATTTCCAAGTAGGAATTCTGTGGGATCTCGGTACATACCAAAAATCGTAATAATTTCTTAATGGCAGTATGAAATCTACCAAACTGTTCTCAGGATACAGAACATCAGAGCAAACATCACATCCTCCATGAAACAGCATTTTTCTTCGATCATTTCTGTATTAGGAACGAATATAAGACGGTGGTTTACCAACTAAAGCGGAAATCATATCAAAAATCTCGATGATGATACCTCTGTTCGTTGAGCAGTTAGTGCAAATTACATGAGGAAGCCATTGGGTGGAAAAACAAAACTTGATATCTTTTCCTAATGTTGATTTTTCTACTTCCTTCAATACTGATATTGGTGCTTGTCCGTATCTCTCAAATGGGTAGACTTCTCTGAAACAATTGGCTCAATCCTATCTACTACAGATTCTCCAGAAATAGAACAGTTAACGAACACAACCCTGGAAATATGACGTGAATATATTCGATCCTTCAAGGAACTCCAGTCAGTGGATATCAACAAATAAATGGCCAACTTGTTGAAACTGGAACTTGTCGTGACATTATTCAATGTTTCTTCAAATTCTGAAAGACTCAAGTTCGATATGTAAAAATCTGGCTTGAGATCTATCAGTAGAGGTGGAATTTCATTGCTAACGTCAAATCTGGTTGTAGGGTAGGCCGAGTTCACTTCCAAATTGAAAACAACAATACTTTTGGTGTGTGACGTTGGACTCAAAATTTGAATAACTAAGTTCAAACACTGTGTGAGGACTCGGAATTTGGTATCAGAAAATGAAAGAGTCTTCATTTTGGCTTAAGTCCGGAACGATAAGTAGCAACGAATGGAATATATTGAAACAGACTATCGATACAATTAAAATAATGCATTAGATACTTAATATAGAAGTGACAATCAATATACACCTTTAATTGAATCGATTTATGAAATTAATGCCAATTATTTCACCTAAATGAAAAAAGCTCTCAGAAAAGTACCTTAGATCAACGAAGCAATAGCCGAAAGTGGCTTCAGCATAAGTTGTATGAAGCCTTGAATATAATTCCTTAATATTGACCTACAATTATTATCATTACGGAAGGGTTTCCAATAACAGGTTCGAGCTGTCATTTTTGACATTCGACAAGTAGAAACTACGCCATTAATGAAAATGAAACGATACACGCTTCATCAGACACATTGAAATCATTAAAATTTCTATAAAAATGGTGAAAATTTGGCAGTGACGGTTTGTAAAACTCGAACATTTTTGAGTCGTCGTGAAGCATCTTGTCGGACCGCAATAAAGAAATTGGTGGAAAAATTAGAGCTGTTAGGATAAGTTAGTGATGTGAGGAATAAAACCCGTGCACGACGCTCAAGAACAGGCAAGAATTTTGCTGCTGTAGCCGAAAGTCTTGAATGAAACCCAGGTTTGTCCATTCCTTGTCGTTCTTTGGAATTAGGCATTCCATAAACGTTATTACACCGTATTTTGCATATATTGGGTGTTAAGGCTTATGAGGTTCAGTAAACATAAAAACTCAAGCCGACCAATCATGAACAACACAAGCAACGAAACCATTGATCTTTTGCGGGAAAAGTTTCCAGACCGTGTTATCTCTCGAAGAGGTGGTCACAATTGACCACCGAGATCTTGTAATTTAACACTTTGAGACTTCTTCTTTTGGGGCCACGTGAAAGAGAATGTCTACGCCAATAGCCCAGCGTCGATTCAAGACCTCAAAGATAGAATTCGTGAGGCTATCGAGGACATAGGGCAGCCACTTTGCGATTTGATTATGGAAAATTTCATCAAAAGAATATGGCCCTGTAAGCGTGGTCGTGGTGGTCATTTTCCTGATTTATTTTCACTTTTAACGGCATAGTTGCTTCTTTATAATGAAATAAACATCCGATCATTTATATTGAAAATGGCATTTTTTTAAATTTCAAAATACCACCTCCTATTGAAAACCCTTTATTATATTCAGGACTTGCAGAAATGAGAATCTAACTCATTGTTTACTTCACTCCAGAGCTGCAGTGAAATGTTTTCAATCTCACTCTAATGCTTTGTTGATCACAATGTGGTATCTACTATTTACGCGTAGGGGAACCTCTATGTTTATTTCTTAAAGTCGCATCCACACTATGCGGAACGACATCATTCGACTTGTGTCGTTCGACAAAGTCGAATAAGTGTGGACGTTGTAGAAGTCGAATCGAATCATGTCGCTTCCACCCGACTGAGCGCGGTCCCGATCAAGGAAGTCGAATCGAATCATTCAGTCTGGACGTGTCGACTGTCGAATGGGCCGAATGGGTTCAGTTGTATTCAAAAGCGCTGCGTATTCACATGCCGTCGGATTCGGATTTGAACTGAATTTCTCCCGCATTCCGGCTCCGTGACGAAGACATTCTTGTTGAAGGTGCTCGCTCACAACTGAGTCGAACCGTTTATCGTTCGTCACGTCCACACCGATTGTCGAATCGAACGTGTCGCCCCGAACGTGTCGAATGATGTCGTTCGGCATAGTGTGGATGCGACTTTACTCTGAGGTGCCATTCTACACAGAAGAGTAGGTCTGGTTTGTGGCAATCATTAGTATAATATGTGCTCGATGCTTTCTGTAGCCGATATTTATATCCTCCTTAGCTCCATTCGCTCGGCAGTAAGGATGAATACGAATAGACGCTCAGGCATAATAAATTTCGAACTCAATTATTTTAATTGTGAGTACGAACGAGTCCTTTCAAACCACCCTGGAGCAAAATCACAGATATTTGGGCCAAACTATAGCACGCTGTTTTCCTAGAAACATTCAAGAAAAGCTGTTCTGATGACAAATAAGAAAATGTTTCAAGAGCATCACATTTTCATTTATTAATCACAAAATATATATAATGTTGTCACAAAGCAGATATATCGAATAAACATCAATTTCGAAACAAACACTCAAGCTGTTTGCAACACATTAACTAACAATTCGAAAATGAAAAAAATGAAGCTGATCGAAATTCCAATTGACCATATAAGAACGATTCCCCTCATTTGCTTATAACTTAATTTTTGCTTTCTAACATCAATACTAAAGTCTTGATCTTTCAAATCGTATTTCGACAAAATGTAGGTCAAAAATCCATGATCTCTCAATATGTTGATCAATTTCGGCATCTTTGATAATACAGGATGTCCTTTGAGAAAAATAAAACCGCTGAGAGATATTCCTGCTGGGTTTTCCAAGACATCAATGAGACTTCTTCCCTTTTTATCCAAATAATATTTCTTCATATAACTGGCCGAAAGGCTGGTTTTCAGAGCTATGGTGTTTCTGTTGAATGCCACCAAATTTATCCAATTCTGTTCACCTGAAGGTATGAAGTGTGAAGTGAAATATTCTTTGATTTCTGGATAAAGATCCTCTAACTCAGGTCTTAAATGATCAGAGAAGGTGACGAAGAGACCCTTGCTAGCTGCATCCTGTACTGTATGAATGTTTTGACGATAGTATTTGTCTTTCAGAAGAAGAGAAGTGAATCTGGTCTTAAACACCATATTCAAAATAAAAACTGAGAAGAAGCGTAGCAAAAAAGAGAAACATATTGGAACATGAACTAACATTTGGCCTTCTCGGTTGTTCGAGAAAAGTTCTAGATGCGATTTGTAAAATTTCCAATGGATGACCTGTTGGGTTCAATCCATTCATCTTGAGTGATATCCATCTCAGAAGAGACACCACTGTTAAAACAGTTAACATTATCAGCCAAACATTTATTTGAAATGCCATTACTATGAATTTCCAAGTAGGAATTCTGTGAGATCTCGGTACATACCAAAAATCGTAATCATTTCTTAAGGGCAGTATGAAATCTACCAAACTGTTCTCAGGGTACAGAACATCAGAGCAAACATCACATCCTCCAAGAAACAGCATTTTTTTTCGATCATTTCTGGATTTGGAACGAATATAAGACGGTGATTTACCAACTAAAGCGGAAATCATATCAAAAATCTCAATGATGATACCTCTGTTCGTTGAGCAGTTCGTGCAAATTACATGAGGAAGCCATTGGGTGGAAAAACAAAACTTGATATCTCTTCCTAATGTTGATTTTTCTACTTCCTTCAATACTGCTATTGGTGCATTGTCTGTATCTCTCAAATGGGTAGACTTCTCTGAAACAATTGGCTCAATCCTATCTACTACATCTTCAAATTCTCCAGAAAAAGAACAGTTAACGAAAGCAACCTTGGAAATATGACGTGAATATATTTGATCCTCCAAGTGAGTCCAGTTAGTGGATATCAACAAATAAATGGCCAACTTGTTGAAACTGGAACTTGTCGTGACCTTATTCAAAAGTTCTTCGAATTCTAGAAGACCCAAGTTCGAAATGTAAAAATCTGGCTTAAGATCTATCCATAGAGGTGGAATTTCTTTGCTAACGTCGAATCTGGTTGTGGGGTAGGCCAAGTCTGTTTCCAAATTGAAAACCACAATGCTTTTGGTTGTGACGTTTGGGCTCAAAATTTGTATTACCAAGTTTAAACACTGTGTGAGGACTTGGAATTTGGTATAAGGAAACAAAAGAGTGTTCATTTCTGCGTAAGTCCCAAACCATAAGTAATCAGTCCATGGTACATAATGTAACAGACTATCGATAGAATTAAAATAATTAATTACTTAAGTAATGTAGCAGAAACAATACATCTTTAATTGCATCAATCAACCCTCTATCTTGTTTCATTTTCTGGAATTGAAGCCAATCATTTTACCTATAATGAATGAATAGCACTGCAGGCCAACAAAGAAACATTGTAAAGTTTTTTTTCAGATTGTAGTCGATTGCCACAATGAAGGCCTTCCTGCAATGCTACCAATAAGGTATGTTTTGCGTTTTTTTATGTTCTGGTTCCCACGAAAGGAGATATCCTGTAATGTTCAGTGAACATCTTGACAACCAAGGAAAAGAAGATAGGAATTGGTGTTTTTTTTGGATTTCTATAGGTTATATTCCTCGGGGAACACCTTCCTAGGCAATGTGTTCCAGAGCCTTGATGTTCGTTGGATGAACGAGTCTTTGAAAAGGGATGTTTTGCAGGTCTCTAAAGAGACCACATGGTGTTGCGAAGATCGAACTTGAAAGGTCAACCTCGAAGAGACTTAAAAGGAGGAACGATTGATGATATTTCAGAAGAGCATCGCCCATAAAATATCGATCGAATAGAGACAAATCGCCAACCTCTCTACGGTGTTCCAGAGAAGTGAGCGAGTTAGTGAGCGATGCATCACCGACGAGACGAACTGACCTTTTTTGGGCAGAATCCAACAGCTTCAGAACATGTTTAGGTGCCGCACCCCAAACATGGGAACAGTACTCCAAGACAGGTCGGATCTGTGCCTTATAGATCATAAGCAGCTGACTGGAAGTGAAATAAGTCCTGGCACGCCACAGAAAACCAAGTTTTTGGGATGCACTTTTAGCGATTGATCTCACATGATTTTCCCAAGAAAGGTTATTGCTGATAGTAATACCAATCACCGAGATGGATGACTTCGGAGGTATGGTTACTCCTTACAAGCTTATGTTGGACATAGTAAGTAAGGACCTTCTGGAGAAAAGACATGCTTGGGTTTTGTTAGCATTGAAATCATCTAAATTATTGGATTCCCATTCTAGAATTGTTGCCAAGTCCATATTTATGTTAACCGAGATGTTAACATTTCTTCCTCGTTCGTTTCTGTCTCGGCGGGCTGGTATTGGAACCCTGGAAGAGAAGGCTGTATGGAGAGTACTATCATCCGCAAAGCTGTGCACTGAACATGAAGTTGTTCCTAACAAATCATCACCATAGTACAGTAACCTTTTTCAAAGAATGAAATCTCTTTCGCAAAATTGTTCATCTTTCTATAGGATTTTGTTATTCTTATACCCAACAATACATTGCAATCTGTGCTTGATGGTTTTTGAGGAATCTCCATTTATAACCTACAGATGTCGGAGTTTCGTTAACGATCTTGTGAAGGTGATATTTAACGAGAAGACTTATGAATATCCTAGAAAGGAGCCTTTTTGACATTTGAAGGTACAATGGGCCCCACTGCTTGGCTTTGGCCTGATGAGTCAATCCACTGAGACAATTTCTTTATTTTTCAATCATCATCCATCATTCATTGCTCACAGTGAAATTCACTATTTGTTGAACAAAAATTTTGCAGGTTCAGACCTAGTCTAATAAAATCTCCGATCAAAATTTCATGAACTGTGTTAATATCTCCATTCTGCAAAACCGCCCGTTCCAAACTCTCTGTACGTTTTACGACATTTACAAATTTTGTGTATACCTACATATAGTATTATATCTCATAGGTTTTCCAAGGTGTTTACACTGGTGTAAAGTGCTTATGGTGAAAAACAGTGATCTAGTGCATAGCAATTCCAAATATTGAGTCCACCAATTATTTATATAATTCATACAGCAACATAATAACAGCACAAACATTTCCGAAACAGAATATTAACACCGGACCTTGCAAATCGGTAAAATTCAACTTTCGTCTCTCATAACTTTCAGTCCTCCAGACCTCATATCCAGCATATTGCCTGTCGTACTTAGATATAATATTCTGTAAGAAACCATGGTCCCTTAAACGTATCACAAACAAGGACATTCTAGAAAACAGCGGATGGTTTCTTAGAAAAACGTATCCAAAAATAGACCTCTTCGCTGGTTTAGGCAAGACATCGATTATACTTCTACCGTTTTCGTCCAAAAGCTTGTCACCTATGAACTTAACTGCAGACTGAGCCTTCAAAGTTATAACATCCTTACGCTTTGTTACAAGATGGTACCAATCCTCCTCCTGGGCATCAATGAAATTAGAAGTGAAGAAGCTCTTAATTTCAGGATATCTATACTCCAGATCTACTTTCAGATGGGGTGTGTAGATCACAGAGAAATTCCTGTCGGCTGCATCATAGATTGATGTGATTTTTTGAGGAAGGAAGTTAGGGCCTTGAAGCAGGTACGTAAATTTTGCTTTGTACGTAACATTCAGGATGCAACTTGAGAAGAATATAACCGAGAACAGAACCAAATTCGAGAATCCTTCAACGTTTATTTTCTCCGATAACTCCAGAAAATCTTTCACTATAATTTTGGCAATGCTGTAAGGATACGTTTTAACAGTTTTCTTTCTTATTTTGTTTTCAATTTTGGCGATATACCAACTGAAAACTGATAGTATGACCGTGATAACAATCCAGATACACCAAACCTCGTATGGTAACGATATAAACATGTAGTACCAGTTGGGGACCCTTTCTGAGTTAGGTATATACCAGTAATCGTACTCATCAGTTACGTAAAGAATGTAATCACCTAAAGTATCTTCTCTAATGGTGGATTTGAAGCAAACATCGCATAAACCAGTACGGAGCACTCTTTCACAGTGAGTGTTACAAGTATCATTGGAATGACATCGATATATTATAGGTGTTATGTTGTTGAATCTTAGAAAAAACTCCATAACTTCGATATTTATGCCTTTGTTCTTCTGGCAGTCTGTGCAAATAGCGTATGGAGGCCAGAAACGGTACAGACATATAGTGGCATTTGGTTTTTCTGGAATACGTAACAATTTCACCTTGGTGACCTCTGGATTAGGAAAATGATCACTCAAGTTCATTCCGATACAAATTCCATCCTCCACAATTGTGACTTCTGAGAACATTGAATAGTACTTGATACTATCTGATGTTCGTGCAGCGAAAGGATGTTCTGTTTCTCCACTTGAAATCATTATGTATGTAGCATTTGGATTAAACATTGATCTTGTAGTTCTTTCTTTCATCAACCAATCGAAAGCTTCGAAAGTTAAGTCTGATATGTACACATCTGGCTTTTTGTCCATGTAAATAGCTGTCGAAGTGCTATTAGAACTATATCGAGTTGTTGGCATATCTATTTCCAAATTTGTATCTATGAGGAATATGCTTGTAATGTTATCATTCAAAAGAATCATTCGAATAAGCAGATTAAGACATTTGGATAACTCTAGATATGTGTTATCGACAAAATTCATCTTCTTATGAGGTGTATATCGTCTCCAACTCTGTTTGGCGAATGGCGTATTTGACTCAGATGAACTATCATTCTTAATATGAATTGTGATTGTCCATGTATAAAATAAATAGATTCTTTCTTCAGAATTCACCAATCGTATCTATATAAATAACAATTCAGATTCTTTTCTGTGAAGTGAATTGGTTCACGTTATTCATGTAAGAAAATTTTAATATCCTTTCATCGCAGTAATTCATAGGCTATTATTAGTGAAGGGTTTTCCAATAAGAGGTGTCAATTTGATATTCATTCAAAGAAATGAAATATAAATGATCGGATGTTTTGTTGTGGAGAATTGAGGATAGAGAGGCTTTTCAACAATAACTCTTGGTTTTCTGAGCCCCAGATGCGACAATTTTGCTTGTTGCCGAAGCCACCGAGGTGGAAATAAGCCTCATCACTCAAGATGATTTTTCGATGGAATTCCGGATCATTTTCATGCATTTCAACGACCAAATCAGCAAAGACACGACGCTGTTGATGATAAGACCCAAATCTGTATGCAAAATACGGTGTAATAACGTTTGCGGAATGCCTTATTCCAAGGAACGACGGGTAATGGACAAACCTGGGTTTTCTTCAACAGTTTCGGCTACAACATCAATATTCACGGCTGTTTTTGAGAGACGTGCACGAGTTTTATTCTTTACATCACTAACTCATCCCAACAGCTCGAATTTTTCCACTAATTTCTTTATTGCGGTCCGACAAGATGCTTCACGACGACCCAAAAATGTTCGAGTTTTACGAACCGTATCTGCCAAATTTTCACCATTTTTATAGGGAATTTTAATAATTGCAATGCGTTCTTGAAGCATGTATCTTTACGTTTTTAGTAATGGCGTAGTTTCTACTTGTCAAAAGTCAAAAATGACAGCTTCAAACGTAACATCTACCGAAACAAGGGGCTATTCAAATAACAATTCTTATTGGAAAACCCTTTATTTTATAGTTGAGTAGAGAATCAAACATTTGTATTCTGCTTTCAAATCTTCCACACTGCTTGACCTGAAGTATTATTATAATGTACGAAGAATGATGTTCGAAGCCAAGAAACGTTGATTGAAGTATTTTTGGTGTGATTTTGTTCACTATTTGAAGATTTTGTTCTCTTGTTGAAATGGTAACAACTATACATCTTTTCGGTTTGCTATAAATCGCGTGACTAACCTTATTTTCAGGTTTGGACAACAAACCACTAATTTGAATTGGCTGATTATGCCAGCATATACAGTTTTTCTTCTGAACGTAGCTCGCATGAGTGATACTTACTTTCCGGTGTCAAAACCCATTTGGTCGGGAATACTTCGAATTAAAACAATATTAAGTATGTTTCAACATATTTATTTTATTATTTACAACAAAACACATCTTTGGCAACTACCTCAACATTACGAGTCATATACCTACCCAAGATCAATTCAAAAATGAGTACAACAAACCCAATAGTGCTTCCAACTAACCACACCAAAAGGGCCCATACCTGTCTAAACCCCAATTTTCGATGTTCCACATCGAAAACGAAATCATAATCTTTCCAGTCGTACTTGGACAAGATCAAACTCAAAAAACCATGATCCCTCAGAACTTTGATAATTTCGACATCTTAGACAGGATAGGATCGCCTTTCAGGAAAATGAATCCACATATAGATTGTTGAGGTTCTTCCAAAATATCAATGAGACTCCTTCCGTTTTCATCCAAGTACCTCCTTTTTAGGTATTTGCCAGTTATTATTATTAATTATTAATAAATCATTAAGAGCTGAGGCTTTGCCTCTGTAGCTCAGATACAAATATTGAAAAAAAATACAGGCAGTACAGTACAATAGAAATAATCAGAAGTAGAAAAAAGTAAAATAAGAACAGAGAAGCATGAAAAATCAAACAGTAACTACAAATATGAACACACACCACTTGTCAGACAGCGGCTGAGAAGACCGATACGCGTCATACCCGTTCTTGAAGCCATTCACACTAGTCGCACTCACAACATCAGCTGGTAGTCTGTTCCAGGCCGTAAAGATTCTGTTTGAAAAGAAGGTTTGCCTTTGGGTGGTCCTGAATTTCTCCTTTTTTAGCTTAAACTAGTTTTAAGAGCTATGGTGTCTTTTCTGAACGCTACTAGGTCCACCCAGTTTGCTCAGTTGTATGTATAAAATGTGTGGTGAAGTATTCCTTCAGTTCTGGATAGCGAGTCTCCTTACCTTCCAAATGCTTAGAGTAAGTCACAATAGACCTTTCTCAGCTGCGTCATGAACTGTATGAATATCATAATGGTAAAAATTTGGGCCCAGAAGTAGCCAAGTGAATGAAGTTTTGTATGTCACATTCAAGATGAACACTGTTATTATAATGCCATAAAAGAAGAACATGTCGGAATAAAGAGTGATATCAGTCCTTCCTGTTGTTCAAGAAAATACTTAAAAACAGTTTCCAACAATTTCAAAAGGTGTTTTTCTCTAGGAATCAAACGATAAACAATTCTCCTGTCGAACGTCCATTTCAATAAGGAGATGGCTATGGAAATAGAAATCCAAGGTAATCCAAATGTTGATGGGAAGGGCTAACACCATATATGTCCAAGGTGGTATTTCTGGTGATCTTGGAAAATACCAAAATTCGTAATCATCTCTGATTGATTCGCATTAAAACAATATTAGTGCTTATTTATTTTATTATCTTTCAACAAAACACATCTTTAGCAAACAACCTCAATCATTACGAGTCATATACCTACCCAGATCAATTCCAAAATGAGTACAATACACCCAAGGGTGCTTCCAACTAACCACACCAACAAGGGGCCCATAACCTGTCTAAACCCTAATTTTCGATGTTGCACGTCGAAAACGAATCATAATCTTTCCAGTCGTACTTGGACAAGATCAAACTAAAAAAACCATGATCCCTCAGAACGTTGATGAATTTCGACATCTTAGACAGGATGGGATCACCTTTCAGGAAAATGAATCCACATATAGATTGTTGGGCTGGTTTTTTCTAAAATATCAATGAGACTCCTTCCGTTTTCATCCAAGTACCTCCTTTTTAGGTATTTGCCAGTTAAACTAGTTTTAAGAGCTATGGTGTCTTTCTGAACCCCACTAGGTCCACCCAGTTTTGCTCAGTTGAATGTACAAAGTGTGTATTGAAGTATTCCTTCAGTTCTGGATAGAGAGTCTCCAGTTTACCTTTCAAGTGTTTAGAGTAAGTCACAAATAGACCTTTTTCAGCTGCGTCTTGAACTGTATGAATATCTTGATGGTAAAAATTTGGCCCTAGAAGCAACCAAGTGAATGAAGTCTTGTAAGCCACATTCAAGACGAAAACTGTTATCATAATGCCATAAAGAAGAACATATCTGAATAAAGAGTAATATTAGTCCTTCCTTGTTGTTCCAGAAAATACTTAAAAACAGTTTCCAACAATTTCAAAGGGTGTTTATTTCTAGGAATCAAACGATAAACAATTCTCCTCTCAAACGTCCATTTCAATAAGGAGATGACTATGGAAATAGAAATCCACGTATCCAAATGTTGATGGGAAGGGCTAACACCATATATTTCCAAGGTGGTATTTCTGGTGATCTTGGAACATACCAAAAATCGTAATCATCTCTGATTGCAATATGAAGTCCACCAAGCTGTTCTCGGAGTCCAATCCATGATAACAAACATCACATTCTTTTAGGAGTAACTTATTTTTGTAAGGGAGTAACAGGTCGTTTAAAGCAAGGTATTTTGGAGAAATTCCAACGTGACCACAAAACATATCGAAGACTTCAACAATAATACCTTTATTTTCAGTGCAGTTTATACATACTGTGGAAGCCAAATAGAACCTATACATAACTTGAGACTGGTGCTCACTGGTTCCTTATTAAGGTTTTTGGATGTTGCCAAGTCGAGTTTTTCCTTTGTTGGCTGCATTTTGGCTTTTCTGGTGTGCACAGTTTGGTCTTCTGTAGAACCTCTGTGGGTTCTCCAAAATCAGAGCAGTTTACAAACACAACCTTCGAAACATGCCGGGAAAACATCTCGTTTTCAAAGTTCGCTGTCCAATCAGAAGACCAATATATACGTTGAGTATTCATTGAAACTATAACTTGTTGAGATCTTATTTAGAATTTTCTCCAATTCAATAAGATCTAAATTGGAGATATATAAGTCTGGTCTTAGATCTGTCATTAAAGGTGGTAATTCTTGATTGACGTCGTATCGGGTTGTCGGGAAGGCCACCTGTATTTGTAAGTTAAAGACTACAATGCTTTTCACGTTGACATTAGGGTTTAACGCTTGAATTACTAGATTCAAAAACTGTGTTAACGTCCGGAGTTGATTACAAAAAAATCGATTTAACCATGGTGTATACATAAAGTTCAAGTTATTAGAGAATGATATTGAGTTGCTGAAGCAAATCGATGTAATCAAGATAATGTGTTTATATTTCGGATGACCGTTTCAATACATAACGAGAAGTTTTCCATCAATTTCCATGTTTTTGTTTATTTATCATATTGTAACGAATTTTGAATCTATTTTTTAATTTCAGCACAATATTGATGAGTTGTTATAATTGTAAGTAGGTACCCCCACCTGCATTATAAAAATCTTCAACTTTTTTCAGTTTTCTATCAAAACTCATTAATCTATTTATTGGATCATGTTAATGTTATACCATTGTTTAAGGAGAAGATAGTTAGTTACTTCGGTTCAAATATCATTGGAGGATATTGGACAATATCGTTAGAGGGCGCCACTCGGAAGAGGACCAACATGATGGGTTGCCTATGTGCAATGTTGAAAATTCAGACGAGTATTAATTTTTGGGTGTGGTGAACAACAGATGTCTCTAGTGACAAGCTATTTTTCTTCACGTCAACGTGTCTTGCATCTTGCTCCACAACTTCTCTCTTGTATGCCTGTATGAATTGAAATATCCGAGGGTCCAGAGTAATAAAACTTTTTACTCTGAGCCCTTAGGGTTGGGATTTGAGAAATCTTTTCGATTTCGTCGTGAGATCGCTAGAAGGAATTTTTTTTAACTCAGTAGCAAAGAAAGATTTATATTCTCTGATATGTTTATGCTAAAGAAATTTGGGCATCCTGTTTGTAGGTACCTATGCAGTCTCTCGAATTTAAATAAATGAATGATATAATTATTGTATCAATAATCAAAGCCACGTAATGAAAGTGTTTTCAAAAGGAACATTTCAAAACTTGTATTTTTCACAAAACGTTCAGGATTTGAAGGTGAAAGTTGAATGCATAAAGAATAGAATGAAACCAACAGCTCCAATGATATTCATGAATGAATTTTCCCAGTATGAACAAGCGCTTATAAGCTTCAAATCACTTCGCTGTGCATATACAGGGTTTTCCAGTTAGAGGTGTCATTCTGATATTCAAAGAAGAATTATAGTTTTTGGAATCGGATGTTTATTTCATGCCGTTAATTTATAGTGGAAAATAACTTCATGCAAATGACCACCACGACCACGCTCACAGAACAATATCTTTTTAATGAAATTTTCCATAACAAAATCGAAAAGTGTGGCTACTCTATGTACTCGATAGCCTCACGAATTACGTCTTTGAGGTATTGAATCGACAATGGGCTATTAGCGGAGTCCTTCTCTTTCACCAAGCTTTTTCCGTAAAAGCTCGATCAACGGTTTAGTTGGTTGTGTGGCACGTAGTGCTGTCTTGTTGAAGTAAACGTTGTCCAGATCCATACAATCAGATTCCGGTCATAAAAAATCGTTAATCATCTCTCGATAGCGCCAAGTTAAGTAATTAGTTGAGGTCCCAAAGACTCCGCCGGACCATAAACTGCACTAAACACTTACACGTTGAGGATAGACAGGCTTTATAATAATAATAATATTCGGTTTGTGTCTCTAATTAACGAATTTTGAGCCGAAACGGCCTCAAACTATAGGGTTCTACTCCGTGATGACGAATCCGAGCAAATACAATTCTGTTCTGTTTGTTCTAGAGACTTGAGAAGTTCGTTAACCCCCAAATCGTACAGGGTGTTTCCATAAAATATGGCCATTCAAAATTTCCGTCCCGCCATATCTCAGACAAAACAAAACCAATCGATATGAAATTTTGCGGCCACATGCAAGATGCCCATAATAAGCCTTTTGCAAAATTTTGTGGCCATAATGTTAACCATATAATTTAATTTAATGTTATTATTACTGGATTTTTACATATTTCATTTTTTTAATCATTTCCAGAACATAATTCCGGTCGTGCCTAGATTTTGCATTCATATACTAAGCATGAATCTCAAGTCCCATACAATTTTGATGTGATAGAGTTATTGCTCTACTAATAGACGAGCGCTCAAAAGTACCTGTTCGGGGCTTTTCTTGCATTTTTTTAACGCCATTTTCAGGGAAACTCATCGTATATTCACGTTATTACAGGAGTATCAGTTCAAACCAAGCAAGATATTCCTAGAAAATTCATAATTGTAAGCAAAATTTTCAAAAGACACATTCGTACCCTGATCACTACTCGTTTAATTGAAATTTCCATTGCAATATAAGTATAAAAAAATTAAGAAAGCCCTTTCGAACGCTCGTTCTTTGGCGGAACATGAGGCTTTAACCGCAAAAATTGTATAGGACTTGATACTTAATATATAAATGCTGAATCTCACCACGATCGGAATAATATTCTGGAAATTATTAAAAAACTGGAATATGTAAAAAATTGACAATTAAAAAAACCAAATCTATGGTTCGGATGATGCGAACCTCTTGAAATTTTGAATGAACATTCAGTATATCAATGTTCATACACAAAATAAATTTCACTTGAAACGATATCTTGTTTTGGAAATATAGTAATTTTTTTTCGAATTTCAATGAATTTTCTATGGTTTACACAATGCGATTTTTTGAAATTTTGCATGAATATTAAGTATATATATACCAATCTTCCTTCACGGAATGAAATTCACTTCAATCGGATATATTGAATTTAACCACGTATATCGTCATCAGGGATACGATTTATTGCCGCCAAAGTCGATATTGACTCAAGAATTCAACACAAGAGAAACAAAGCATATTTTTTCTTTTTTCCAATGACATTGATTAGAAATATATTGCCAATAATAATACATTTCAGTATTGTCAGTATTTCGAAACTTCAGTCGTATTCTGAACCGAAATAATTTAATAATAAGGAAAACGCCTCAATTTCGCTGCGATAACTTTTTAAATAGGTAATGTTTTTATCTTTTAGTTTCGTGAGTGCAAAGACCTCACGTTGGTACTAATTATTCGTCGCATTTGTTTGAACATGGAGGTATAGGAAGGGAGGGAGCATACCCTATATTTCCTTTGTTCCAAAAGTGTCACATAGTTCGGCCATATTGGTATGGGCAATTTGTGGCGGGAATTTCGAAAATTTGAACTTGTCAAGGTCTCGGTTTACTTTTATCGACAATTGAATTCAGAAATCTTGCTCGAAGAAACGAAACAAGTCTTAAATGGTAAATATAGACTGATATTTTTTTCTGAAATATTTGTCGACTTCCTTCATTTACGAAGAAAATATTTCTCAAGGAAAATATGATTACTTAGAGTTTTTTTGACCATAAGCTTTTAGTTTATTTTTTGAACAGATATCTAGGGGTCTATAAGTTTGTACTATTCACAAGATTAGTTAAAGCTGTCTCATATGAATAATTAAGCCTTAAGGTATTAGTGTTTGAATACTTCGAGTTTTTTTGACCATAAGCTTTTAGTTTAACTTTTGAACAGATACCTAGGGGTCTATAAGTTTGTACTATTCACAAGATAAGTTAAAGCTGTCTCATATCTGAATAATCAAGCCTAAAGGCATTAGTGTTTGATCTATACACCTCATCAACAATCTCATGCGTTACTTTATGTGTCAAAAATCATGGAGGTACCGCCATGCAAAAAATAATGTTTCATTACAAACTGCTTTCACACACTTCGTGAGTGAAACCATTCTGCTTTTTGTAGGTCTTGTATTTTAACAGATTATCATTCCTCGAGAATGATTTCTTACAAATATTACAAGTATAATTTTTTCTGACCGCTGTGCGAAGTCATGTGACATAAAAGGTGTTCTTTCCTTGTTGCAGTTTACACAAATGTATGGTCGAAAACCTGTATGCAATTTTACATGTGTAAGTGTTCTCTTAGTTTAAAACTCTTATGCCATATATCACATACGTGCAATTCTCCACTGTTGAAAAAGTTTTAAATGTACCGGCATTGTTTCAGTTTACTTTTATTGGCAATTACATTAAAAGATCATGCTCGGAGTAACAAAACAAGTCTTAATAATGATATTAATGAATAATTTCTTCAACAGTTGTGCACTTTTTCAAATTAAAATCGATTGCTAATGAAATTAGTTTGTTTCTTGAGGTATTGCTATTTTAATTGGCAAACCTGAGTTTATGTGTGAATTGATTATGGAAACAAAATAAACACTATAAAATGCATAATGAAACACAGGTAATAACATAAATGTGTTATAATTATGTTTTATAAATACATTAGATAAATACAGGAATTTACTTACAAAATATAGATTATAATATAAAGGGTGACCTGATTATAATATATATATACAAAAAAATTATGTACAATATACAGTATGACCTTACAATCCTTGAAACAATATGGAATGAGTTAAAGTCTATTTTTTTTAAATGCATTAGATCGCTAGTACATTTAGCACTATGGCGTTATCTTAAATCGAAATACTTCAGTATGACTTTTATTAAATTGATAATATGATTAGAACCAAATTCTTGGTTGAATGTGCTGCTTCATAGAATCAAAAATTCGTGATTCAATGCATTTTTGCACAATATCTTTGTCGAATACTAGAAATACACCTATCTCTGCTTGCTAACCTTTGCTTGCACCTGGCTATTATTTCGTCTTCTTTTTAATAATTTGCACCTTCTGGGCAGAAGATTCCGGCATTTCGGAGGGGTAGTCTCTAAAGCTCTAGGTTCATCCACTTCCATAGGTATTGCTTCATTTAAGGGTCTCCAGATGTTGATGGTTCCTTATCACTCATTACGGTAACACAATAATCTTCTATGTTAAAAGGGGCAGCTCTGCCAACCTGAAATTTCAGATTTATCGAATCAATTAACAATAAAAATTAACAAGAAAGTGAAATAATTAACCAGCTATTTTCAAAAGAGCTGTAAGATCTTTATAATATGGGGTCTTTATTAATGATTGTAACATCGTATGTTGCTTTGAAAATTTTTAATACTATAGTGTCTTATGGAAGTCAACATATTTATAATTTCAGTCACATTATTCATCTTCTTTCGGAATGACTAGCCTAAACTCACAGTATCGTTTGTTTGAATTAAAGTTTACATCAGAATATAAATATTTATAATGATCCAACGCTAAACGCTCTGTTATAATCATTTATAGAGACCATGTTTTGCACAATTTTTTTAAATTTAATTATGGATAATGAAGTTTACCTGTTTGGAAGTTAATTCTAAGAAAATTGAAATCCAAATCTCCTCCTTGAAATGAATTGAACAAACCTTGCGTGGGATGATGGAACCCAGTTATTTCTTCCGAGGGCCTGAATCCATATGGCTCTCCTTTCAAGGTTCAGAGGGAAACTGTGATAAAGAAAAAGTGAGGAAACAGGTATTATGAGGAGATTTGCGATACAGATATCTTATATTACAAATCCCCCGCAGTAGGAAAGTTATTTTCAACAATGATTTCATGTTATCAAAAGAAATGATTAATAAACTATTGACTCAGAGATAGCAAGTGGGAATATCAAGGTACCTATATTTTTTAGCGTGGTGTAAGCTGTAAGCCACGTTAATAACTGATATCAACAACAATTTCAAAATAAAACAATGGAAAGAACTTACCTGTGAAATGTAACTCCAGGTTTCTTGAGTTTCGCTTTGGACGTATTAGAGCACACATTTGCAGAACAAGAAACCATTTTTAACTGATACTGAATTTCTTACTGCAACAAAACGTACAGAAAGAGAACAACAAATGAGGAAATAACAATGAAATCCTTCGTTTGAATTGCTCGAAGTCGGCCATATTGGTGTGTCCCTGGTTTGTTTTGTTTACGTGACACTTTTCAATCGTTATGCCCCCTCCCCTTCCTATACCTCCATGTGTTTGAAGAAGATTCATGGCTATCAAAAAAAACTTGTTCAAAATAAAGTCTAACCAAAAAATTCCCGTTTTGCGATTCAATTTAAAACACGTTTAATTTAGCAAAAACCAAAATTATTCTTATATTCAATTTTTTCTATTTCATATTTTGCCTTCAACTACGATTCAAATTTCAAACTTATTCCCTTCACTACCTTAGAATAGAAAACTAGAATCGCATAACATAAACAGACACTGTAATTAACAAAGTAATAAAATTCCCAACTGGAACCCTGGCTTACACTCTATTCATCGACGAACATGTGTTGGAATTTACTCAGTTTCGAATGTTTCGATTCTTCAAACTTCACGTCATAAATATAGTTTCATTTCATAGAGAAGTAGAAACCTCTTTACCGATAAGTAATTATTCAAGTATCCGCCAAGAGGGCGTATTAGGATGGACCCTAAAAATTCAGAGTTTGCCACATAATTCTAATAGGTACCAACACATACGCACATCCAATTTCCTTTGCAGGGCGAGTAACAAAACTATCTTCTCCTTAAACAATGGTTATACAATAATATTACACAGTTATTTGATGAGAACGTTAATAATAGATAATATTAATAATAAAATTAAGATGATTGAAACCAACATGGCTGACGTAAGTGAATGATCATGAACAAGTGACAGAACTTTGGATCTTGACCATTACATGCGCTGTTTCTAATAAGAAAAATGCATGTCAATAAATCTTTGTCTTCTATGAACTGTAATCTCTTGTCAGCTGTTTGAAGGGATTTGACAGCTCAGCTAAATTCCTAACCCTACTTTTTATTCCCCTAAACACCCAGTTTTCAAATTCATGAGATTTCCTTCCAGTTCCTGATATTTATCTAAATATTATGGATTCCGAATCAGCAATTAATGCAGCAGACTTACTTCTTCGTCAAGTTGCAGACGCGAAAATAGCGTAAGAAAAATTAATACTATAAATATAAAATTTTGTGATAATCCAAAATATTTTCAGGACGTCTGCCCCAGCCAAAAAATTTCCTATCGTTAAGGAAGAATTACAGTTCCTCAATATCGATGAAGTTTCTCAGGAAAAAATTTTGGATACTTTACAGTTTATTCACGGTGATGTGAGTACCCCATCAAATTCAATATTGTGCAATAATGACACATATTTTATTGTAGGATTTCACACTGCCAGATGCCTCATCGTATAAAGATGAAAATTCAAATTTAGGGAAAAAGTTTTGGGTAGGGCAAGGAACCTTGGTAGTTAAGGGTGGCTGTGATTTTTCAAAAACTAGAGATGAAGCCGTTGACGAGATGGACAGACTCAAACATTTTGCCTTATTTCGACTGGAGAGGTGAGCTTATCTATTCAAGCCTTGTACCATCAAATACATAATAGAATCTGATATTTTCAGCTACGGATTTCATAAAAACCATGTCACAGAGGCTTTGGAATACTGCTCAGGAAATATAGAAGACTGTTTATACTTATTATATTGCAAGTACTTCAATTTACCATATCCATTTCCTCATCATAATGTAGATTGTACAGAAGAGGAACTAATGGAACAAAGAGCAGATGAAAAGAGCTCTTTAGAATCTATTTATGAAAATCTTCACAGAAAAGGTGAAAATTCTGTTTGGATATTGGAATTGAAATTGGACTATTGATAAACCTGTTTCGGAAAAAAAGTGTTAATATAGAAAATAACTTCCACCACAGCATAAAGTGAAGAAAAAAGAAAAATGTAAATTGTTGATAAGGGGACAATGCAAGTATGGTGACAAATGTAGGTTTTCACATGAATTGGAAGAGGTAAAAAAAGATATTAATGAAGTAGATAGTACATTTGAACTAGAAGTAAGATTTCCACCTAATAGCAAATACCCATTTGAACCACCCTTGATATTTTTGAGGAAAAATGATGTCGTTCAACTCTAGCTAAGCTTCAGATATGTAAAATTATTTTGAAGAAGCAGAAAGTTACGCTAAAGATGGCATACCTTCCATATACACTATAACAGAACTTGTTCAGAATTCAGAAGAAATTCTAGAATATCTCAAAGGGAAATAATTTTTTAAATCCAAATCAAAATTGTTCGACTACGATGAAGGTAGGAATATCTACAAAACATAAAAGTACACATTATAAAAGAGGTATGACAAGCAAGGACAATAAACGAGTTCTACTGAAGAAGAAATATCACGAGAAAATAATAATATAGTGGAGAGGTTTCGAAGTAAAGTGGATAGAGAGGATTATAAAAAGATGTTATCTTCAAGGAGAAATTTGCCAGTTTGAATTATATGAATGACATATGAATACTATAGAAAGTTCTCAGGTAAGTGTAAAGATGAATTTTATTAGAATCCTTTCACCATCATGTGAGGAAATAAACTAATGATTATTTAAATAATTAAAATGGAGTACTTCAGTGTGTAATTTTCAAATATATATTAATATACAGGGATTCCCTTTTAAGTTGCCTATTAGACGTTTTTTGGAGAATTAGTGAATATTTCGTTCTGAAATTTTAGGTGGAGCCTTGAGGGTGAAGGAACTCTTTGCCTAAAATATTTTCAAGTCGACAGTGTTGCCAGGTCTATCTCAAACACATATCCACTTTCTTATTTCAAATGGAACTACCTATATTTTCATTTATGTATCGATTCAATACCAAATTCTCAGTATAACCCACTGAAAAAATTTTCTACCATGCACTGTTGCCAAGTTATGTGCAAATTCTTGAAATTTTTGACATCTGCATTGCCAGTTTGGAAATGCAATATCTCGATTATTTTCTATGCGAACGGAACTAAACCTAGCAGTCTCATAGTAGAGAAATCGTGCATTCATGTGGTAAATTCTGTATTTCGATACGACTTACGGTTTTTCGAAGTTATTGCTCCGAAAATGTGGAACTCAAAATTGAAATATTTCGAATTTTCAAATGGCAAACCCACATTTATTTTACAGAATCCATTCTAAATAAAAAATTAATGACAGTCCCTTTCACACTAATTATTTATTTTGGTTAGTTTTTGAATGAGATTAAAAATACTGAAATCTTCAGTATTATAGTCATGATCTATGGACATTATGCTTGTGACTATAAGGTGAATAGTCGGAATGAATTCTATGGTTGAGATTATGTACATTGGGTCAGGATTACAAAAATCTAAACAGTTTTCGAAATTTCTTTTCAGTCATTCTTGATAAAACAGATGTTCCAATATGAATTAATTGAGAAAATAAGATGAATTTATAATTCGTCTTTTAATCAGAAAATATTTAAAACAACTACAATTGTCATAATGACACACATACATACTAGACTAAATTATAATTTTAACACTGCCCCTTAGTCGAATATGTTGATAACAATTCTAACAATAGATATAAATATTCGACTACAATGCAAATTCACAAATAAAAGAAAAATACAATTAAATTAACTTATTAATAACTCATTAACGAAAATTTTATGTTTTGTTCCTCCAAGAGGTTTTGTGAAAAGATCAGCAACTAATTCGTCAGAAGATTTATATTTGATAACAATTTCCTTTCTTTCAATAGCTTCCTGAATAAAATGATGTCGCACATCAATGTGTTTAGTTCTTCTGAAATTTTGATTTTTAATAATTCTATGTGTACTCTGATTGTCATTATAAACTATAATAGGTTCAAGGAAATCTATTATTTTCAATTCAAAGAAAAAATTTCTGATAAATTTTGCTTCTTTGACAGCATCGCCCAAGGCATAATATTCTGCTTCAGTGCTAGAGCATGCAATTGACTGTTGCTTATGTGATTCCCAGTTAACAGTCGACAATCCAAATTTGGTCACAAAACCTGAATAAGATCTGCGATCAATATCCCCGGCCCAATCAGCGTCGCATGAAATTGTGATTTTACAGTCTCCCTTTTTGAAAAATAAACCGTGATTTTTCGTTGCTGATAAGTATCTCAGTACCCGTTTTGCCGCTAACCAATGTGGCTTATCGAAACAAGTATTGTATTGACTCAATTTGCTACAAGAATAGGCAATATCTGGACGAGTACAAACCGATAGAAACATTAAACTTCCTATTAGTTCTTGGTAGGGATAATTTTTATCACAAATTGAAGCTTTTTCCAATTTCAAATTAGCTTCCATTGGAGTAGAAATTGGATGGCAATATTCCATGCCAAACTTCTTCAATAATTGATCGATATAATAGCTCTGTGATAATTTCAACGTGCCATTATCTCTATTTCTCTCAATTTTTATTCCTAAAACTTGCTTTACAGGACCAAGAAATTTGATTTTGAAATTATTATTCAAAATTTCTGAAAGTTGTTCTTTGGCCTTCTTACAATTACTGAATATAAATATATCATCGACATAAATTGCAATTATAATTTTTAAACCATCGAAATCTTTGAAATAAACGCATTTTTCACTTTTTAGTTGTTGAAATTCATGACTTTGTAGTAAACTTCGTAATTTTTCATTCCATGCCCTACTGGCTTGTTTCAAGCCATACAGACTCTTCTTCAACAAACAAACTTTATTCTGCCCCTCAATCTGAAAACCAGTTGGTTGTTCCATAAAAATTGTTTCATTGAGATCACCATTCAAGAATGCTGTATTAACATCAATATGTTCTATGTCCATGTCATACTCAACCCCTATAGCAAATAACATACGTAATGTAGAGTGTCTCACTACTGGTGCAAAAGTTTCCTCATAATCAACGCCATATCGTTGAGTAAAACCTTTTGCCACTAAACGAGCTTTATATCTCGAAAAATTACCGTCTTCGTCGGTTTTTTCTTTGAAAACCCATTTACATTTGATAACATTAGCATTCTTCGGCCTATCAACAAGCTCCCAGACATTATGAGACAAAAGAGAGTTGTATTCTTCTCTCATGGCTTCCAACCAACAATCCCTATTATCAGAATTGATAGCTTCTTGATAAGTATTTGGCTCATTATGACTTATCAAGACAGAATTCATGAAATAGTTCATCTCATAATCCTTAAACCAAGTAGGAACACGCTTTACTCGTTTGTTGTTATCTTCTGAATTTCCTTCCACGTGAGAAATCTGATTATTTTCAGAAGAATTTATAATCAATTCTGTTGAAGAATCAGAATCATCCGGTGAACAACATCGGATAAATTTGGTTCAATGGAAGGATGTTTCTGTGCTCCATTTTCATCTTCATTTGATGAACTTTCGGTTTGTGTATTAGAGGAACTATTAGTTTCATTGTTATTGGGAATACTGCATTCATTTAGAACTAAACTTTCAAAATTGACAATATCAACTGAATCAAAACATTTATCATTAATAGTATCATTAATTGAACTACCTTTCACATTTTCTAAAAATGCTACAGTTCTAGAATTAGTTATGAAACCATTTGAATCAGCTAATCTATATCCTTTTGAATTTTCACAGTATCCTACCATTATTAAATTTTGCTTTCGGATCTAGTTTATTTCGTAGCTGTTTGGGGGTCAAAGCATAGGCTCTACAACCAAATACACGAAGATGACTTAAATCAACTTTGTGACCTGTCCACATTTCTTCGGTTTAGCTCCTTTTATAGAATTGAGGGTGAATGATTTTTCAAATAATTTGCAGTTTTAACTGCTTCCGCCCAAAATTTTTTATTCAAACCCGAATCCTGAAGCATACTACGAGCTTTTTCCATAATTGTCCTATTAAATCGTTCCGCCACACCATTTTGTTGTGGCGTATATGGAATCGTAGTTTCTTTAATAATTCCATTATTTTTAATGAATCCGTCTAATGAACTATTACAATATTCACCACCGTTATCACATCGCAAACGTTTGATTTTACAATTAGTTTGGTTCTCAACTAAATTCTTGAATTCAATAAATACTTTCAATAAAGTATTCTGATCTTTATTCTTCAAGAAATAAACGAACTCTTTCCGAGTGTAGTCATCCGTAAAAGAAATAAAATAATTCGATTCGCCAAAGCTAGAAGGAGACATTGGTCCACAAAGATCCGTATGTATTAACTCTAAAACTTGAGTAGCTCTACGTGCTTGTCCCTTTGGAAAAGATTTATTTTTAAGTTTACCTTCTATACAGGGTACGCAAGATGAGATTTCATCATTTTTATAGCTAATACCTGTTGCTAGAGAATCACGTAGTAGAGACATACCTCGAGCACTGAGATGACCTAAGCGACGATGCCAAAGTGCCATAGAGCTGCTTGCGGTGATCAAAACTGAATCATTATTTTTACTGATTGATTTCTCATGATCAAACATATATAAACCATTCACCTGTTTCGCAGTAAATTCACATGTGCCAGTTATTTTTACATTACCATTATAAATACGACAATTTTTATGATCAAAATTAAAGTGTAACCCTTTTGAGCAATCTCTACTCACAGAAAGTAAATTGGCAACAATATTCGGTACATAAAACATCCTTAATACTCTTTGTTGTATTTTGGATTTTTATATCTATATCACACTTTACCCTTACTATGAATAGTACTACTGTTAGCAATAGTGACCTGAGAAGAATATCATCTTGAAAAGAAGTATACCAGTCCTTGTGATTCGTCATGTGAGTCGTACAACCAGAATCTAGAATCCATTTTTCACTGTTGAAGACACCACCAAACAAAGAAGTTTCTTCCAATGAAACCCAATTCATTTGTGCACTTGTCGATGCATTGCTTCCTGACTGGTCAGATTTATTCTTGCTGTTTCGGTTTTTCTTCTTCAGTAGGTGACATTTTGGTTTGATATGACCTTCCTTCTTACAGTGATGACAAACAGGAACAAATTTAGCTCTATTGATAGCTAAGGCTTTCTCTTTGGTATCATTCATCAAAATTCCGTGTTTTAGTTCACTCTGAATAAGTTGCGCTTGACAAAATCAGATGATAACTTTCTATTTGTAGCTTCAATTGCCATTATTAATGGATCAAATTCTACTGGCAACCGATGAGCATTAATTCAGCTAATTCTTCATCATCCACATTACATCCAATATCTGCTAGTTCTTGAGTGTAGATAAAATTTCCCCCAAATAATGATCCATCGAATCAAAGTTTTTATAAATAATTTGAGAGAGTTTACGTTTCAGTTGTAACCTTCTACTGATTCCAACATTTTCGTAAGCATTTTTTAAATATTCCCAAGTTTCTGCAGCTGTCTTAGCATTGCGAATGTGGGGATAACATATAGGTTTAACAGATAAGCAAATTTTAGCATATGCTTTTTGATCCTTTGTAATATCTTGTTCCTTCGTAGCTCCAGTTACATACTCCCATAAACCACATTCAATTAATAACAATTTCATTTGAAATTTCCAAGTTGAGTAATTCGAAGTCCCTTCAAGTTTCTCAATATTGAAATTATTGCCGGAACTAATAACATAACTCACACTTTGTGATGATGTACTCGTACTTGGTGTATTACTACTGGAACGGTTATTTGCCATTGACATTTTTTATTTAAATTGAAATATCAAGCTTCTTCTTGGTTTTTCAGAATATGTGTATCGCACCCACTTCTGGGCCCATAACCATTGATAAAACAGATGTTCCAATATGAATTAATTGAGAAAATAAGATGAATTTATAATTCGCTTTTAATCAGAAAATATTTAAAACAACTACAATTGTCATAATGACACACATACATACTAGACTAAATTATAATTTTAACAATTCTTGCTAAAGATGATAACGATTGTTGAAGGTCCTACAGGTCCCTTTAATGATTTTTTGGCATTCCTCGTGAATTTTGTAACAACCTGACTCGTGTTTGAATTACAATGGGAAAACTTTTTTTAGACTCCATGACTATTGAACACTCTTTAATGATTTCAACCATAGAATCTACTTCAATAAGTTACCCTATAATCATAGAGCCATTTCATCGTGAATACGACCATAGATCATGACTACAAATACTGAAGAATTTCAGTATTTTCATCTCATTCCAAAACTATCCAAAATACATAATTAGTTTGAAAAAAGACTGCCATTCAATTTTTATTTGAAATCGAATGCTGTAAAATAAATATGGGGTTGCCATTTGAAAATCTCGAAATATTTCAATTTAAGTTCCACATTTTCGAAGCAATATCTTCAAAAACGTATCGACGTATCGAAACACCTAATGTACCACATGAATGCAAGATTTCTCTACAATGAGACTGCTGAGTTTGGTTCCGTTCGCATAGAAAATAATCGAGATATTGCATTTCTAACAGGCAATCCAGATGTCAAAATTTTCAAGAATTTGTGCATACTTTGGCAACAGTGCATGGTAGAGAAAATTTCCTTCGACATGTTATACTGAGAATTTTGTATTGCATCGATGCATGAGTGAAAATATAGGTAGTTCCATTTGAATAAAAAGATATGTGTTTTGAGATAGACGTGGTAACACTGTCGACTTGAAAATATTTTAGGCAAAGAGTTTCTTCACCCTCAAGGCTCCACCTAAAATTTCAGAAACGAAATTTTAGTGTTGGGACCACTCGAGTAAAAATCACTCGAGTACTCGATTATTCAAATAATCGACACTACTCGATTATAAAAAAAACCGCTCGTCACTCGAAATCGATATGAGTCATGTGTTATTCAATCCGATTTCTCGAGCGACGAGTGATATCTTGATAATCGGACTGTGTCGGTTATTTGAATGGTTGAGTACAAGCCCGATATTCGGTGTTTTCGCCCGGCATTAACCATATATAATCGCGATCTTTGAGTGAATTCTCATCCGATAGTTCTATTAGACAGAAATTAGTTTGGAATGGGTGATGACTGGGGAATGTGAGGTTGTCGAGTTTTGTCTGAACTCAATAAAATGTAGAGATGTTTTAAGGTATTCGTTTATAAAACTGAAAAAATCAACAAAATTAAAATTTTTACTGAAAAACATCTAATCATCATATCTAATAACGGAAATGCTGCTTCAAATTTGTAGTACTCTGCCATAATAAGACAAAACTTTTCTACAAATATTGCAAGTCGCAAATTTTTTATCATTATTTTTATGGAAATAATTCCATACAGCGGACTTCTGTTTGCTCCCATGATAATTAATAATTATCAATACGATACACGCGTGATGCGAGCTTCAATTTCGAGGACAGAAGATATAAACAAAATCGCAAGTCACAACGCAATGAATGTAGAGGCCGTACAGCGCTGAATGAGCGGTGAGCGGTTAGCAATGCATGATCGCTTATTCGCTTGCCAACTCGGCCGATTACGAACATAATCGAGGGTGGGGATCAGGCGAAAAATCGCTCGGTGGGTATCAAGCGAAAAATCGCTCGATTATCGCTCGGTTATTTGGATCGCTCGATCATCGAGTACTCGGTTATTGAAAGTACTCGATTATTCCCAACACTAGAATATTTACTAGTTCTCCAGAAACGTCTAATAGGCAACTTAAAGGAAACTCTGTATATTTGGTGTGCACAACCATTATTCAAACATAATGATTTTATTAACTATTTCTTGATGAAGTCCACCATGAGATCTATCAGATTTGGGTATAGTTCATATTAATTCGTTTTAGGTTAGGTTATATTGAATACTAGAGAAAGTTCTGAGGTTATTGTGAAGAATGCACTTTATAAGAATCCTTTTCAACATTATATTAAGTGTTTGATGGAATAACATAATGATTATGTAACTTATTTTAGTTGTTTTTCACAAAGAGATTCGATACATTTATATTTCATATAAAATTCGCTTCAAGGTTAGATTAGGTTATATTGAATACTATAGAAAGTTCTCAGGTTAGAGTGAAAAATTAATTCCATAAGAAACATTTTCAACATTATGTGTTCGAGGAAATAAGATATTGTTATGTAACTTATTCTTTGATATTTTTCACAAAGGAGATGGATCAGATAATATTTCATAAAAATTGTTTTAGGTTAGGTAGGTTATAATGAATATAGACAGTTCTCAGGTTAGTGCGAAGAATGAATTTCATAAGAATCCTGTTGGATATTATATTAAGGAAATAATATCATAATTGTTTGAAACTTAAGATTTCTTGTTTATCAACAAAGAAGATTGTCAGAAATTGAATTTTCTTTAGGTTACCCTCATAAGTGGCGAAACAGGCTGTGGAAAAAGCACACAAATACCTCAATACATTTTTGACGATTGGATAATCAAGCACAAACCGGAATCAAACCAAAAAATCAACATAATATGTACACAACCAAGGAGAATATCCGCTATAGGAGTAGCAGAAAGGTTTTGAGGAGAGGTTAGAAAAGGTTGGCAACACCGTGGGCTACCAGATCCGATTGGAGAGCAAAATGTCGGCTAGTACTAGATTGATGTTTTGCACCACTGGTATCTTGTTAAGGAGGTTAGAAAGCGACCCTTTGATGCCTGAAGTTACTCACATCGTTGTAGACGAAGTACACGAGAGGAGCCGAGGAAAGGTAGGGGACTAGAAGAGACCCTTGGGGAACCCCTTCGAAAATGAAGGAATATTTATAGTAGTTCTTGGTATATTAACAAGAATTCTTTTAGTGATTTTCTGCTTATGATACTGAGAGACATGCTGCCTTTACGACCAGACCTCAAGGTTATCCTAATGAGTGCAACTCTCAACGCAGATCTTTTTGCATCCTACTTCAGTCGAGTTCCCATCATTGAAGTTCCTGGTAGAACGTTTCCTGTAGAACAGTACTTCTTAGAAGACATATTCGACACTTGTCATTATGTCCTAGAAGAAGGTTCTGAGTATTCAAGAAAATATCGAAGGACGATGACTACTTAGAGAGTCAGTTAGAATCAGGGGAGGCTATGATATGCGGAGAGAAGCCTAGGAATGCGCTAAAAGATGAACATCTGAATTTTAGACAAATAGTACCAGATATGAAGGTGAGATTGTTATTAGTAAAGAAATATTGTATCACTTGGTTGTGAATCATTTTCTTTGTATTTAAGAGTTATTTTGAACTATTCTCCCTGCAGGATACTCTAAGCTTGCGTGCAGAAATTTGTTTCTCATGGATCCGGATAAAATAAACAATGACCTGATAGAGTATTACTTTACTTGACGATTGTATCAGGCGATCATGAATATCCTAGAGAAGGAACCATACTGGTTTTTCTACCAGGTATAGCAGAAATTACGAGTCTTCATGATCAACTTGCAGATCATCCAGAGTTTAGTCCGAGAAATAAGAAGTTTTTGTTGTTACCGCTACATTCATCTTTGACCAGGAAGAACAGGCGGCGATATTCATGTGAGTAAAATCAAAGTCTTTCGGAGTTAATCTTATAGGAAGAAGGCTAAGCGAATCAAAGATCCTACATAGAACTTAAAATTTTCAACTTTTTGTTTATTGCTCTATAAAGTTTTTTAGCACCACTTTTCTCTTTCATTTATTTACTAGCGGACCCAACAGACGTTGTTCTGCGTACACAAAAATTCATTCAATTCGATCCAGCCGTTTAGTTGCAGAATAGATGAATATCTAGATAACAACTACAGCGCCATCTGTTGATCTGATTTGTGATCATGAACATACGGGCATCAGGCAATCCAAAATACATTCATACATCATAGGTTTGAAATTTGTAAAATATGGTAAAAAAGTGTTGTATAATAATATGTTAGTTCATACGTTATTCGTTTAAAATATTAAATTTTCTAATCACTCGATTTAACTTCACTTTTTATCCAAATTTCAAAATCATTATAACCTATAAATATGTATTTTATGACTGCTTGATTGGTTGTAGGAAGAAGGAAAGCCTTTTATTTTTTTCTGAACAATTTTTTTAGAAATATTTTGTTGTATAAACCTTGCCCTAGCAATTATGAACACAACAAAAAAACATTATCCAATTTGGTGCCGCTGTTTGAAAGATATTGCATTTTGACGGTACCATAGATCCTGTTTTATTAGTATAGATTTTTCGATTTCATTATTATTTTCAAGAGACAAATAGAAAAGGAACTCTAGAAACTGTGACTATACAGAAATTTTCATAGCTTGATTTTTTCAAAGTTTCTTGAACATTGTTCCATTGCAATATTTTTTAAATCCTTAAAGTCCACACTCAATGTTCAAATTATTTCAGGAAACCAAAACCAGGTGTCCGTAAAATCGTGCTCTCCACAAACCTTGCAGAAACTTCCATCACAATAGACGATGCATCTTCGTAATAGATTCAGGCAAAATGAAGGAGAAATATTCGACGACCCCCAACAGAAATATGGAAAGTTTAGAAACTACTTGGGTAACCAGGGCTAACGCTTTACAACGAAAAGGAAGAGCTGGCAGGGTGATGCCTGGAGTGTGCTTCCACTTGTACACCGGACATAGATTTAGGCATCACTTCCTAGGACAGCCGGTTCCAGAAATACACAGGATTCCTCTTGAGCAGCTGATTTTGAACATCAAGTTGCTGCAAGGTGTTCGAGGATAAGGATGTGAAACAGATTTTAGGTGTGTATTAGACAGATATTAGTCAATTAGAAGTTTTTGACAGGTTATGGGCCGGTATTATCGCACTCGGTTCTTCTTTGAATAGTTATATATTAACTCATTATTTTAAGGATGAATTTTTGGTAAATATTTAGATATCCGTGACCAGCAGATACCGACCAGATTTTGATGTCATTGTATTCATTGAGTCTTTCTAAAAAACATTAGTGAAACCAACAGGTGGCGGTCTGCCTTAGTTTAGAAAATATGGACCCCCAAAGTTCCAAAAATGTTCCAATCGTCACGTCGCTTTTTTCACTATCACTATAAAACCAGAAATTCACTGTCTACTTTAATCTATAAATCACCTTCGAACTTTCAAATAACTATTCATTAGATTCTTTTCATGAATATTCATAATTAATGCAGAAATATCGAAATTCTAGAGATACCACATATCCATCCACAAATTCTAAGGAAATCGCGCCGTTTTTCATGGTAAGTTTGGCACCACCGCTCCATCCTTCGGCGAGTGACATATCAAATGATGGCGCGATTTACGGGAAGGCATAGTATCATATTCACGCAATGAATCTTCGGCAGTACCAAATCTACCAATTAAAACGGCGGGCTTTCCTTAGAATTTGTGGATATGTGGTGCCTTTAGAATTTCGATGTTCTGAATGAATTATTGAATATTCCAGAAATGAATCTTATCGAATAGTTATTTGAAAGTTCGAATGTGTTTTATAGATTAAATTGGAGCAGCGAATTTGTGGTTTTATAGTGAAAAACCGACATGAAGAAGGAACATTTTTGGAACTTTGGGGGTCCGTATTTTCTAAACTAAGACAGCTGCGCTGCAAATTAAACCTATAGATGGCGCACTCTTCAACGAAATCAATATCTTTTCTTTCCCAGGGCATTCATTGAACCACCCTCGGCAGAAAGCGTAGATTCCTCGATTTCAAGATTGCAGAGTGTAGGCGCTCTAGACAAAGATGTGGAATTGACAGCTCTCGGGCAGCATTTGGCGGTGCTACCGGTAGATGTCAGGATAGGCAAGCTCTTGCTCTATGGTGCGATCTTTTCATGTGTCGATGCTGCGCTTACCATGGCCGCCTGTTTGAGCTTCAAAAATCCATTTTTGACGCCGTTTGGCAAGAGAGATCAGGCGAATGCCAAAAAGATGTCGTTTGCTAATGGTTATAGCGATCAGATCACGGTGTATACAGCGTATAGGGTAAGAGATAAGGCAGCGAGATGCAAATATTCCAATAATGGAATTTGTGGATTTTGAACTAGGGGCGTTCGGCATCGACATCGGACGTGTCGGATCGATCTGAACCGTTCGTTTATCACATCCGGATTGAGGGGAGTACACATCTGGACCGTTCGTCATAAAAATCTGAGCAATCGGATGTCGATCTATTCGCTCGGTCTATTTCGACGGATCAAAGCGATTTTATCCATAGAGTTTTATGTTTTTTATATATTTTTTGTTTTATGTTGAGTTTCTTGATCCGACAACCGAAATTCTAATACTTATCAACACTTTTAGTCATCTATTTTCATTTATTCATTAAAAACCTAATAGATTCATTAAAAATTTTCGATATAGCTATCGTAGTTATGAATGGACAGGAGGAGATATGCTTTCTCGTTTCTTTTTCGTGTAATTAATTAATTAGGATCTTTCGGTACAACTATCGCCGTAGTGAACGACCAGAAGGGGATATTGCATTCCTCGTTTCCTTTGCATTCAGTCCCTTTGCACCTAATTATTTAATTGAGATTTTACGGTAGAGCTACGAAAAAGGTGAAAGTATCGTTAAAAGATGAGCATATTTCTCAAAATAGTGAATTTTAAAATCTCATAATCTATGAAAGTAGAACAGAGCAGTATGTTCTGTGGCAGATGCTCTGTACCGTTCGTTTATTCGCAGATATTACAGATGAATCTGTACGATCTGTGGTCACGTGACTAAAAAATCTGTCTGCTCGCGGAGGTCCATGCCGAACGGGCTTACTGAAGTCATTGTATATAGAATACCTAATAGGACCACCTCACGAAAAAATGGTTTCATCAAAATGAATATTTGAACTAGATGGCGCCACGCCTGACGTAGACACGATTTGTTAGAAATTTTAGGCCAGCATTCAGCCAGCAGTTCGCAGACAATTCCATAGATGTCGCTAGAGAGTCTCAAAAATGGATTTTATGGGAATTGTCCTACTAAGTATTCTGAATACAATGCTAAGATCTACTGATATCAACTTGTAGAGTATAATTCAATTAAATTAATGAGTTTGTACGAATGATGATTGAATCTTGTGTTAACCTCTCATTTTGTAGAAATGGTTACAAATTTACAAAAAAAGCAAATTAGGAGGAAGAAACTTCGCAAACGAGAACTATTTGTCATTCAGAACTTTGGTGTCGATAGCTGATATAAGTATCAGTTTCTTGAACTTCTAGTTGACATCGGTTTTGTAAGTGTTGATTTGAAGAGAAGAAGGACAATGGGTCAGGACGATGTTTCAGAAATTACAGGACATGAGGTGAGATCTGTTGATTTGTTCGATAATTCAACAATTTATGATATAGTTTTTTTACCTTTTATTTTTCTCATTCAATTTTTAGAGATCAGTCGATTATTATAGAAAAAAAACTGCACTTATAGATCTGAGTAACAAGTTTTCATTTTTGTAATTCCTCATTGTTGCAGTTTAACAGAAACGGAGAAAATTATAGACTTCTATCATCTGTGATTTGCGCAGCTCTGTACCCTAATGTAGTAAAGGTGTTAACACCTCCAAAATCGTATATTATGAGTGCAGCTGGAGCAATACCCAAAGAAATACAGGCCAAAGATCTTCAGTTTGCAACAGTTCAGGAAAAGGTTAGTATTAATCTCTCAAATATAACCATAAAAATTTTGGGGTTGAGTTTATGTTTCAAAGATTTCTGTGTTAAGATATTTTTTGAATTGGGTGAACAATCGAATTCAAATTCAGGTGATTGATGACAATTCCAAGGCTTATGTTAACTTTTTTTTCAGGTGTTTATGCATCCCAGTTCAATAAATTATAAGTTAGGCAATTTTCCCAGTCCATTTTTGGTATATCAAGAAAAAGTGAGAACGAGCAGGGTGTTCTTCAGAGATTGCTCCGTCATTCCCTTGATGTCATTGGTTCTTTTCACTGGTTTCGATTTAGACATAAAAGTCCACAATGGTTCTACATTTATTTCATTGGAAAATGGATGGATATTATTGCAAGTTGAATTGCACAAGGTAATTTGATTTTAATTGTCAAATGAAAATACACACAACATCAAGTTTTGAAGAAAGAATTCTTCGAATATTAAGACCCTGAAAATGTCTTTATTGACGTCATGTATTGCTTGAAATTCAAGAATATTGGTATTGATATAATATTTAATGGAAAATGAATAAAAATTGTGTATAAAGAACGATCAACAAATATTGATTACAATGAACTTAAAACAAGTCTACGAAATGAAAATAGTAATAGATAAAACATTTTTATTTTTGTTTGAATAAAGACAGAAAAACTGCCATTTTGCATCAGAATACACAACTACAATATTGTAAGACACTTACAACTCTTGTGATGTCATTAAACTATAAATTTTATTATTTATTTGGAGGTTGTGTATATTATAGTTTAAATTTTGTATTCGTTTGTTCTTTGTTGTTTCAGGTTGCTGAAATGGTGAAAATGATCAGACTAGAACTATTGGAGTTACTGGAGGAAAAGATAAGGGATCCATTGCTGAATTTACAACACAACGAAAAAAGCAATAAAAAAATTTCAACTATTCTTCATTTGATTTCAACATAGCTACAGACATCGTTAAATTAATTTATGATAAAACAATTTTTTAATATGTACAGAATCAATTGTTTTTATGGAGAATATATTTATGTTTTTAAAAGCATGTGTTTTATTGATTATTCATTTTTACATTTTCATTTAAAGAAATCCTCATGCATTTCTGCGCAAGTCCTTATAATGGGTGGACGATTTTGAAGATAATTATTCATTATTTTGACAAGTAGAACTACGCCATCGATAGAAATGGATCGATTGCGCTTCAAGAACGCATTGAAATTGTTAAAATTCACTATAAAAGTGGTAAAATTTGCCGGAGACGGTTAGTAAAACTCGAAAAGTTTTGGGTCGTCATGAAGCACCTTGTCGGACCGCAATAAAGAAATTGGTGGAGAAATTCGAGCTGTTATAACAAGTTAGTGATGTGAAGAATAAAACCCGTGCACGTCTCTCATGAACAGCCGAGAAATATTGCTTCTGTAGCCCAAAGTGGAGCAACAGTTAAGGTGATGGATTGCGCCATCGAGAGATGACTTATTTTTTATGGCCTAAATTGGAAAGTATTGATCTAGACAACGTTTACTTTCAACAAGACGGCGCTAAGTGTCACACAACCAACGAAACCATGGATCTTTTGCGGGAAAAGTTTCCGGACCGTCTTATATCTCGAAGAAGTGTTCACAATTGGCAACCGAGATCTTGTGATTTAACACCTTGCGACTTCTTCCTTTGGGCCACGTAAAACAGAAGGTCTACGCCAATAGCCCAGCGTCGATCCAAGACCTCAAATATGGAATTCGTGAGGCTATCGAAGACATAGGACAGCCACTTTGCGATTTGGTTATGGAAAATCTCATAAAAGAGATATTGTCCTGTAAACGTGGCCGTGGTGGTCATTTGCCTGATGTTATTTTCCACTATTAACTGCATAGTTTCTTCTTTTTATATGAAAAAAATCCGATCTTTTATATTGAAAAATGGTATTTTTCTTTGAATATCATAATAACATCTCTTATTATTGGAGAACCCTTCATTACAACCAAACTCGTCGTTACGGTCCTGTAGAGATTATCTCTCCAATTCAACCCTTAAAATCTTCCCGCTGTTCAGATTTCGACCTACCGGAGTAAATGAATTAACTTGAACAAGCACTAATGAAAACGTGAATACGTAAAGAATTAGCAAATGTTTGGATTTCCTAATAGCGTCTTTTCAATTTTGACCTTTTCGCTTCACTTGGTCAATACCAAGGATTTGAACGGGATGAATGGGATTAATTTGTAGGTAACATTTGTAAGGGTGGATTACCGATACTCACCGTCTAGTAATTAAGACCATTCAACTTTGTGAGTCCGTTTATTTTAACGTTCATTATACACCCACAGGAGCTAAGAAAATATTCGTGCTCTATGACCTCGAATTAGTCAAAAAAATTACCAGAGTCGATGTATATCTGCAGAAATAAATTTTGTGTGGACTTGGAATATTTTCTAACTATTCTGTTAGTCAAGTTGATTTTAAACCACTGAATCGCTCACCGTAGCGATGACGTTATAGAAATAAGTGCCCACAAATAGTTATTTAAATTACTTATACAGGGAAAAAACAAGAGCTAAAATCTAATATTTTTTTGTGTATAATACACTATTTTTTGTCATGAAAATGACGATTGATTGTTTTATTTAAAGTTCTGATCAATCTGAAAATTCTTTGATGAAAAACGACGATTGATTGGTTTACTTAAAGGTCTGATAGCATCTGAAAATTCAAACACACTTTCATGATTTAAACTTCCGTGTAAAATCCGTAAATCCTAAATCACATAGAGCAAGAGCCCGTGAACGCTAGACCTTCGTTATTTTATAAAAGCTGAAAACTTGTCTACGCATGCTCCCAACATAGGTGAGAACGATGGACCATTATGAAGTTTGGGTTACCCTGTCTTTGGCAGGTAAACGGTATTAAAGGGGTGTAAAATACTGATCTAATTTCGTCAAATTATAAGTATGATTTTTTGATATACCTTCAGAATGTCATTAAAAATCACGTCATTAATTGCCAGACACTTACTATAGTGGCAACCCCTTGCCAGACACCCTTAATGTTCATAAAATTATAGGTAATTCTACTTACGTTTAGTATAAAAGCTGATTTTTATATATGATACTTGGGCAATAATGAGATAATGTTTCTCATTAGCCAGACATTTTTGATAGTGCCAACCTTTGCCAGACAAGCTTGTAGTACAGATTTATATAACTAATCATTTAAGTGAATCTCAAAAACATCTGAAGAAAAGACATTCGATACTACAACTAAATAAATTGTTAAAAATTTTAATTTATTTTATTAACATATTGAGTTAGTTGTAGCATCGAATGTTTTTGCTTCAGATGTTTTTGAGATTCACTTAAATGATCTGTACCAAAAAATGTATTTGCATAAGTCATTATAATCATGCCGTCTCACTCGCACCCACTCATAAATACTGTCTCGCGCTCGCACCTGCAGCTAAACTACAAGCTTGTCTGGCAAAGGTTGGCACTATCAAAAATGTCTGGCTAGTGAGGAAATATCATCTAAATATTACCCGAGTATCATATATAAAAATCAGCTTTTATACTATAACGTAAGTAGAATTACATATAATTTTATTGTCATAAAAGGTGTCTGGCAAGGGGTTGCCCCTATAGTAAATGTCTGGCAATTAATGACGTGATTTTTAATGATATTCTGAAGGTAATATCAAAAAATCACACTTTATAATTTGACGAAATTAGATCAGTATTCTACACCCCTTTAATACCGTTTACCTGCTAAAGCCAGGGTAACCCAAATTTCATAATGGTCCATCGTTCTAACCTGTGTTGGGAGCATGCATAGACAAATTTTCAGCTTTTATAAAATAACGAAGGTCTGGGTTTCACGGGCTCTTAGACTAGCAGACATTCCAACCAAATGAAATAACCCAAAACAAACTTGAAAAACTATCAATATTTCACTGTTGAATGAAAACCGTAGCTAACCAAACCTTACTTAACCTATTTCATCAATAAAATGAAAAGTAAATGAAGCACTTCATTTCGCACAATTCCCAGATGCCTTAAGTGAATTTCCTCAAAATCAAATGAACCCATCAAAGAATGCCGCTCTACTCAAATCCATTACTACCCAATTTCTCTAAACCACCTTAAATACACATCGATTTTCCTCCACTTTGAAAGAACCACTGCAGGCCTGCTTCTAATGCACCCAATACACTGCAATATCTGCAGGAATTTCCCCACAGGGAAACCTCACTAGATCGCTGACGGTTTTTCCGAAAATTTTCCAATTTCGTTCCGGCATCGGGGAATTCTTCTTTGATATCCCCATCTCGAAGGAAATTGATCCAATAATATCTTCTGAAGGTTACCAGGCATTCCTAATTTTCCTCAAGGATTCGATGAAGAGGAAGCCCTTCATTTACCACGCCTTCTGAAAAGGGCAATATGGCCCAATATCTTATATCTTCTTAGTTTCCACCTGCAAGAGTTGCGTGTGAGCTGAAAGACTCGAGTGATTCGCATAATACTGAAGGTAAGTAGGTACCTAATCAAATTTTCCGAACCCTTTTCATCTTTGAATTAAGTTCGATGAATTATTGGTTTTCACAGCGGATGAAAAACAGTCCTCAAACTGTTCATTTCTAGCGGATTGGGTTCGGATTTCTTAGCGGAAGAAGTATGATACAAGGTTTCTAATAATTATATCAATATCTGTGAAGGCTGTGCCATATATCAGTTTGAAATGTCACAACATTCAGTATACCCACACACATCGTCGAAAATCTTGGCCCTGTGAATCCTCAACTTATTGAAAGTAAAAATGGTAATTTTTTGTTTGCGGAATCTCCACTATCTTATCCCTTAGATTTATCGGATTAAAAGACATTTTAGATAACAAAAGCACTCCTTTTTCCTACTCTGTCTCATCCCGCATGAAGCAAAGAGTGTAAAAAAGAGAGTTTCTCTCAAATATGTTGCAGTTGAAATCATAATTTCTAAAACATAAAGTGTTCATTTCTGGATAAAATTGGGAACCAAGACTTTTAACGATCTATACAAGGTGCCCCGGAAAATGTGGGAAATCTCTCGGATTCAGATAGAACATGAAAAAATAAGAAGACAAGTTTTCATATTTTTTTCCTAGCGGCCCTACCTTAGTACCTATATACGACCCCCTAAATGAAGCCGCTGAAAATTCATTTTAGTGGATAAATTTCAATTACTTACTTCTTTCATAATTTTTTTTTCGGAAACGATTCAGTTTATCGACACTGAACAAGAGTACCTTTTCTTGGCTTAATGTTCAAGGTATCCGAATTGGTTTTTTTAGCACCTTATCGTTATCATACAGGGTGGGAAAAATGTAAGCATTGAAGTGTACAACCCAGTCCACCCCTTGTAAACTGAACAAGCTAATTGAAATTTGAGTGCGGTAATTTAAGAGGGTCCTTAATACTTTAACTCATATCAAACTTTCATCAAATTATATCGATTAGTTTAAAACTTATTCCACTAAAATGGAATTTCAGTGGCGTCATTAAGGGTGTCGTATCTTCGTACGTAGGGAGGGCCGCTAGGAAAAAAAATTATGGGAACTTATCATCTTATTTTTATGTTCTATCTGAATCCTAGTGATTTTCACATTTTCTGGACACCCTCTATGTATATCTATGAAACATATGAGCCTGAATAATCTAAATTCTTCCATTAAAGTAGTAAGTAGAACTAGAATTTATCATTTCATACATTAGTCAACTGCACTGTCTCAAGAGGCCCTCAAATTCGAATTTCTCATCATAAAAATGTTCATTTTGCGATATTAATAACAAAATTGATGTTCATTCCCCAGATTGCGCTTAATCCCATCGCGAACAGATATTGCAGTCATTCGAAAGAACATGTTTGAAAATATTCGAGGCGTTACCAAGACGAAGAACCTATTAACATGATTAATGATCTTGCGGGCATTATAAGAAATTTCTAATGGTTCAAAGTTAATATATTAGATGGTGGAGACATCGGAAACAGGACTCTCAACAGAAAGATAAATTATTCTGGAAATTTCTACAAAATGTTGGAATCGGCGGTTGCAGGCTTGTAAGAAAAGATCGCTCTTCTTTTTCTGGGTGGTTTTTCGCTTCGGTTAGCCCGAAAATTGCTTCAATTTATCATCTTTCTAATGAGTGTAATGGGGCCCACTCACTAGGAAGGAAGAATGCGCAGTTAAGTCTCTGCATGTTTGCTGTAACGCAAACGTGTGCATTCATATTGCCCACACACATACACTTTTGCGTGTTGGTTTGGATGTGCGACAAGCGTGAGATGACGTCGAAAAAAGATCTGATGTTAATGGCAGTGGCGTGTGTTGTTATTTAGGAAAAAATTTCTAAGGTATAAATATCGAACCCGACACTGTGTTGCTAAACATATGAAACGTGCAGAGACTTGTTGCCCATACACGGTCGTTTTTGGTCATTCTTCCACGTACGGGGAAAGAATGCACACGCCACACGACGGAGATGAATGCGCATTCCAAATTTACGCCATACACACACACTTTTAACTGTACCACGTACAACGCGCATTCAAGTCTTCGCGCTTCCCTCTTAGTGAGTGGGCCCTTTAAAAGTTGGGGACTACACTGATCGAAATATTGTCGCTGATTCGTCTACGACCTACAGGGGCAGCGAGAAAAAACGTTCTCCTTGCAAAGTGTGATTTCTTATTTTGATTTATAAATAACTAATTGATAACTGTATTCTGCAAGATAAGGACAAACTATCAAATGATCTCCAACCATATTTAGCGACGTTTTGCGAACTCTCGTTTGCTTCGTCAAACCTCTATACTATAAATAAGAGATTTTCTATATAAAATCACAATCAACTGCTTAAAAAAATTCTGAAAATTCTAGAATACAGTCATCAAACTGTTTATTTATGGTGGACACTAATATTAGCAGTTTATTTAATAATAATTCAAATTGAAGTTGATCGTTGGCCTTTAGCGCAATGGATATTCGTAAAAACATCATAAGGGTATCTAATTTTCGAGAGAAAAATCGAAAAAACACGTTGCTGAGTAATATTTTGACAAAAAGCCTGAGTGCTTGTGAGCTGTTGATTTATTTAATTCTGAAATTTCCTGATGTCATTTCTTTCTTCAGTAAATCAATCCGAATGCGATCTATTCCAACAGAACAATTAGCCAAATTATCTACTTCATCTAACAAGAAACCTGTGGATTCTTTAATTTTCCTTTTATAATTATAAGGTTCCGTCATTAGGATCTTTGTGTTGTTCCAGTTCATCATACATTATTATCTCCGCTATTTGAACATACATGCACTGGCGCAGCCAGGGGGGGGGCTTTGGGGCTGCAGCCCCCCCCAAAGATTAATTTCTTCGTTGTTTCTTTCTTCTTTATTTTTTGCATCTTTCGTTATTCACTGTATCATCAAAAATTTTTCAGTTCAGCCCCCCCCAAAATAAAATCCTAGCTGCGCCACTGCATACATGCATGATCAGCGATTTGTGATCTTGTTATGTCTCTATTTTTTATGTTGTTCTTATGTTCGCGTTTTCTTATCTCTGGGCATGATGTCTCTCCTGTATAAGATTTTCTATATACATATACAGGAAAAATTGTGAACACAATTTTTTGATTTTTGTGTCTCATTCATTTGTTTCGTTCTGATTAGAACGCATCTGCTCAAATCATTTTGCGTTTTGAAAACAGTTCTTATGTTGAATTAGGAACCAATTCTTCTTATTTTTCCTAAAGGCCAGGAATATAAGGAATGACGTTGAATAAATTTGGTTGTTCTTGATGATTTCCGTTCTCTTTACCCTTTCTCGTAGACCATCATTTCGTAAACCGAATCGTGGTCAGTGAGCAGACGTATATGCACCCGGCTCTCCAGGATTCTTACTTCAAGATCTGGAATATTGCATAATATGCTTGATCTTGAAGTTTAAAAATATTACGATTACAGTCGTACTTCCGAAGTAACGAAAGATATATTTGCAAAATGTTCAAAACAACTGCCATGTCATCGACACGTAGTGAAAATCATACATCGGGATTCCTGTGAAAAATCAATGAACTATTTCCAGGTTTTCATTTCCAATTCTCATCGTGTAGAAGTAATAAATTATAGTATTCACTGCAAATCGATACTAGAGACCTAACCCAATTGTTGTATCGAATTGGAGCCAGTAGCCAGTCATACAAAAACTTCGGATATAAGCTCTGGTTACCATATTTCGGGTTTTCTCATAACATTTTCTGACTGTACAACTTACCAAAATTCTGTTGTTAGTAGCACGAAAAATCCCACGACAACTGCGCTTTTTTATATCCTCTTCAGAAAGTAAAATTTTCCGGATATATAACCTGCCCAAATTACCTAGTTGTTGGTGAAGGGTTTTCCAGTAAGAGGTGTTTATTGAATAGCCCGCTATTTCGGTAAATTTCACGATTGAAGCTGTAATTTTTTGACATTTGGCAAGTAGAACTACACCATTAATAAAAATGAAGTCGGCCACCATGGCGCAGCGATAGCGCTTTGGCCTGAGATGCCAGTGGTCCCGGGTTCGAATCCCGGCAAGGACATGGATGTTTGTACATGTCTCGAGTAAAGTTTCCCAATAAACAAACCATGATCTGGGTACATGCCTTAGGGGCGAGCCCACTAAAGAGAAAAAAAATAAAACAATAAAAATGAAACGATACATGCTTCAAGAACGCATTGAAATTATTAAAATTCGCTATAAAAATGGTGAAAATTTGGTAGAGACGGTTCGTAAAACTCAAACATTTTCGGATCGTCGTGAAGCATCTTGTCGCACTCCAAAATTCCAAGAGTTATAGTTAGAAAGCCTCTCTATCCTCAACGTCTGACTGTTTGGTGCGGTTTATTCTGGTCCGGCGGAGTCATTGGACCTTTTTTCTTTCGAAAATGAGGCTGGGGGAACAGTTACGGTGAATGAATTGCGCTATCGACAAATAATTAATAATTTTTTATGGCCTAAATCTGATAGTATTGATCTAGACAAACATTTACTTTCAACAATACGGCGCTACGTGCCACACAAGCAACGAAACCATTGATATTTTTTCGGGAAAAGCTTCCGGACCGTGTTATCTCTCGAAGAGGTGATCACAAGTGACCACCAAGATCTTGTGATTTAACATCTTGCGACTTCTTCCTTTGGGACCACGTGAAAGAGAAGGTCTACGTCAATAGCCCAGCGTCGATTCAAGACCTCAAAGATGGAATTCGTAAGGCTACCGAGGACACCGGGAAGCCACTTTGCAATTTGGTTATGGAAAATTTCACTAAAAGGATATGGTCCTGTAAGCGTGGTCGTGGTGGTCATTTGATGTTATTTTTCACTATTAACGGCATAGCTTTTTCTTTATAATGAAATAAACATCTGATCATTCACATTGAACAATGGCATTTTTCTTTGGATATCAAAATAACACGTCTTATTGGAAAAACCTTCAGTACGAAAAATTCAAGAAAACTGTTTTTTTTCCTCCTACGTTTCCCAGAGTGAATTTCCCGGCTATAAAAGCTCCCAAAGTTTAGTGGTTGGTAGTAAGTAATATTCTTAGACAACTGTGCTTCTCCTAGCACTTTTCCTTGAGTGAAAATTTCCCAGATGTCCGTCCACCCTCAGAAACAAGGGTTACCTCTCCAGAAAGTGATGCACCTCTTTATCTTCCCCCAGAGATTTTCCTCCGCAGACCTGGTACATGATGTTCAACCTTATACGAGTGAATCTAGAGACGGGGCGGCACCAAACCATGCGCTTTTCCTCGCACAGCGGCCGTGAAAACTGCACAGAGTCGCCCGAGATGCCGCGAAAAGCAGACGTGCAGAATTTCCCCGGAAAATTCAACACGAACCGGCTTTTCCGCACCCGCGTCGGCCACTTGTAGATGGTCTATACGCGAAACAATGGAGCCGGGAAAACTCCTAGATTTCAAGCGGAAAATTCACGGGAATATCCGGAAAATGTGATAAAAAGTGTTGGTCCGGAAAATAAAACTTGGTCAAGTTAGAAACTTTGTAAATATGTGTATCCAAACGGAAAAATCGTGTATGTTACTCTTAAGACTTAAATTCGAAGATAGGAAAAGCGACAAAGAGATCTGGAGGTTGAAATCAACTTACCCAGCTGGAGAAATAGACGAAGCAACTGTACGAAGAATGAATAAAGTTTTCCCATCAGTATAAACGGATTTTTCATGCCGGAAAAGCGGGATTTAGCCGGAAAATCGGATATACTCTAGATGAAAGGAAGATATTGAAACCTGGAAGAATGAGTTTCTCAAGTATGAATGATTCAAACATCATCCACTTCGACCGGGTCGGAACGAACAATTCAGCAAACTTTTCCGAGGAGATTTTCGCGGAAAATGATGCCAGAAACGCTTTTCTGCTCTTCGAGGACATAAACCAGATACTGGACAACCTGAACGTTAGTAATGGGACAGATTTGAGTGTGTACGAAAGATCTAATGGAACTGCTGGTAATGGCACGTGTTTGGACGACAGTGGCGTGCATGCTGGGTATAACTATTGGGCGTTGATCTTGATACTGTTCCCGATTTTTACGCTGTTCGGAAACGTGCTGGTTATTTTGAGTGTGTACAGGGAAAGAACCTTACAGACTGCTACAAATTATTTCATCGTTAGTTTGGCCGTTGCTGACCTCTTGGTTGCTGTGGTGGTTATGCCTTTTGCTGTTTATGTTTTGGTGAGTTTGAAAAAAAATTATTTTAAATTTTTTCGGAATGAATCGATACAGAAACAGGGCAATTTTTCAACAGACTTTACCTTGTGTTTTTAGTTTCAAATGGGTTTTTATTATAAAAGAATCTATTTATAATGATAACGATATCTTATTAAATAATGAAACAATGACTCAGATTAAAGCAAAGCCCTGCAATGTATCTAGAAGAAAAATGTGTGATTTTCTTCAACCCCTGAGCTGCAACTCCGTCAAACTTATCAATCTAACCATTATATTTGTTTTTGTGTTTTCAGAAAAATCGAGAAGGTAAAAAAATTAAATCAAAAAATAAATTGGAATGAAAACGCTGATAAGTGTGGATTTACTTTCGATTGCGTTTATTTCTGGCATAAAAATCGAATATTTCAGCTCTAACTCTACAAACTTATAAATTTGGTATTGATATGTTTTTGAAAGTGATTCATCTTCATAGAAAGATAAATTATTTTATTATGTTTATGCAATGAGCACTTCATTGTAATGACGTACTTGATAAAGCGTGATTACGGAAAGAAAAAATTGAAATAATCGATGCTACCTACAATTTGAAACATTTATCAATTATATGGCTGATATCTTTGAATTGAGCGGAAAAGTTGAACTTTTTAGGGTAGGGTCAAAATTTTATATTCTGATGCTTAATATCTATTCAAAGTAGCAACGGAAAAAACTACTTTAGAAGCAGTTCAACATGTTATCAGCTCGTATGCGAGAAAATAAACTTGTTTTACGTAGGACAAAATATTTTCAGTTGTTGTCGTGAAATTCTTGGTAATGGAAAATTTACTGAAGTGTCATTTGGGATATTTCCATCATATTTGTCGTAGGAAAATCCACTTCAGATTTAGAACCCCACTAGAAAAACTTCATAAATATTTTCAAGAAGCTACTATACAGTGTTTCTAAAAAACATTATAGGTTTTCACTCCCAGTCTTTGAAAACAGAAATAATTTAAAAATTTTTAATTAAGATGAAGTACTCCTGCAAAAATCTTTGCACTTATTTGTCAGGAGCCAATTGGTTTTGAAAAAATTGTTGCCTAACAATAAAACTAGAAAAACGAAATAAATGAAAGGATCCATATCAGACACCTTCTTCAGACAAACTTGTAAAATCTTCAGAATTGTATGTTTTATCATTTGCAATTTAATTGACATTGAATATCAATTAGACTATACAGTGTGTTTTCTGATGACTAAATCGTTCGCTACCAAATAGAAGAGAATATAATGGAAGTAGCCTAAATAACAATCGAATAATGGTATTTACTGGTATAAGGATATTAGAATGTGTCCATAATAGGTACATAATATATTTTTTGTAGTTACATATTCCTTCAATGTCAATTTACTTATGTGAATGGATGAATTTCATTTCGAAATAGCACGAAGCATGTTGAACAAGCTTTGAGTTGGTTTTCTGTTGCCAAATTCAAATAATTTTTCAATAAATGTTTCATCATCAAAAACTCCACGTAAACAACAAAAATTACAACTTATTTTTAATTTCAGAACCTCATCATTCAAGTAACATAAAGTAATCTCAGAAAATTAATTTCATAACACTTCCCCCACGGTGTAACGAAAATCCTTATTAAGAAACATAAAACGCCTTCTGTACGAAATTCATAAATATTCACGGTATGAAAGAAATGCCTTATTCCTGTAATGCGATGCCTTCAAAGTTAAGAGAACTCGGCACTGAGATGAAAAATTCATTCGAATCAAGACGCTAGCTTATAATTTCCGGTCTGCCTTATTTCCTGTCCTTTGACGTGGACTGGGAGAGAGACGCAGCCTCACTTAAGAGATCTAGAATTCCTTTATAGGCCCTATTTGAATATGGCCGTCCTCGCGATCTGGCAAAGCTTCTTATATCGAAGATAATGAATGCCAATTGTCAATCCGATATCAATCTGGGAGTCTGCAATTGGAATATTGAATTAGAGGCCAGATGCTTCATTAATGATGACGCTCGGCCACGAATTGCCAATTTTGTAGCCTTTGTAGGATTTATTAGGTGATATATTAACTTTGCTCACGCGATTTCATAACGGTTTAGGTGTGAGTTTGAGTTCAGGATGAGTGTTTTTCTATTGATATAATGAGCTGATGAAATAATTGTTATTCGAACTTAAGTCGTTATGACTACGTTAGCCTTTCGGTAACTGTGAAGATGTAGATCTTTTGATATCTTCTTTACTCATTCATTAATACTCTAGGAGTTCGTTTCCCTAGTGATGATGATGATCAAGAAAGTAAGAACTGAGAAAAACTTCGGGACATTGCTAAGTGAAAGAGAGGAATGAGAACGGGAATACACCGACTATAAAATCAAAGAAAATACCGTAAAATGGTATACAGATGGTTCCAAAACTTTTACAGGAGCGGGCGCTGGGATATACGGACCATGTACCAAGTGTTCACTGACGCTAGGCTCCTGTATAAGCGTCTTTCAAGCGGAAATCTTAGCTATTGGAAGATGTCCAGATATAAATCCAGTAAGAAAACTATCAGAAGTGCGATATAGCCATACACTCAGATGGTCAAGCTGCTATTAAAGCACTGAGCTCGTACATAATTGACTCAAAGATGATCTGGGAGTGCCGGAACAAACTCAATGAGGTAGGCAAGAAAAATAGGGCCTTTTTAATCTGGGTACCGGCCATTCTGAAATAAATGAAAACGAAGAGGCCAATACACTTGCTAAAGAGGGCACACGAATGTCATTCATTGGCCCAGAACCCTTGTGTGGTATGGGTAAATGTATCTATAAGAATGAGTTTCTGGAGAAGGAGAAAGCCGAGAAGGAAAAACACTGGCAGAATCTTCTTGGGATGGATCATTCCACTAAGTTCCTTTGGAACTTTGAAACAGCAAAATTCAAAAGATATTTGGATCTTGGTAAGAAACCATTACACCTCACTGATGGCTTCCTTACAAGACACTGTCGCCTCAGGAAGCACCTGTTGAGGATGGGATTATCGGACAATGACGAGTGTAGGTTCTGTGGGGAGGAGGAAGAAACCCCATTTACCTAGTCACGGAATGCTTTGCCATTGTCTAAGGAGAAAATTCCTTGGGCGAGAAACTTGTAAGAGTGAGGAACTAGCCTCGTTGAAGCCTTCACAGGTACTGGATTTCATCAGATCTCTGGAACAGAGATAAAGCGGCACAATAGATCTTGAAGTCGTAGTGAACTGCAAACCCTTTTTGAACTATAGGTAACTATATAACTAACTGGGAAACGGACATTGACGCCATCTGAGATAAGAAGGAAGTCTCTTAGGAAAACCATCAACTTTGCAAAGTAGGTTACATTGCTGGCAAAATGTAGCTTTAGCATAGTACAAAAGACCTTTTTGGTCGCAGTGTAGAAAGATAGCCAAGGTCTAGAATCTTCAGAGGCAGTATTTGAATTTGGCAGTAATTGCTATCCGCCAAATTTTCTTATATCGAAAATAATGAATAACAATTTTCAATCCAATATCAACCTGTGAGTCCGCAATTTAAAAATTAAACTGGTGAATTGAATTAGAGGCCAGATGCTTCATTAATGAGACCATTCGGCTACGAATGGCCAATTACGCCGCCTTTGTAGGATTTATTAGGTGATATATTAACTTTGCTCACGCTATTTCATAACGATGTAGGTAGATGGTGTTGGTATGAGTTCATGATGTGTTGTTTTTATTGATGTCATAAATGCTGCCGTTTTAACGTTTTCAATATGCGTAGAGCAACTGTGTTTTTTATGAGATGTTGCGATGACAAAGTAACTACGTAATAGATTCTTACTAGTAAGAAACTGATTATAAAAGATGTCTCAAAACAACTGCCTATGATGGGTTTGTTCTCACAACAAATCCAAAACATGTTAATTGAAATTAGATTGGATTAGATTGTGGTCGACTGGTACGATGACTACCCTTCTGCACTGCATCCAATGAATTACAGTTTGCCAAGGATATGACTTCCTTCGCTGAGTTGATTATTTACCTAGGATATTTCGAACTAATGTCAACTGGAGTCAATGTTGCATCACCCAGTGTAGTAATTCTGATTTGCGCCAATACATTGCATTGGCAAAATCTGTGCTTTGTAGTTCTGTGGCTGATACACAAAAAACCTTAAGATATCTTAAGTTTTTGACATCGATAGAGCTTTTTGAGTTTTCTCTGTTGTTGGTGCAATCAATCCTCTTTATTCCTCTTTGACAAGATATGCTAATTCAGGAGAGCTTCTTCCAGAAAAAAAATATTTTCTTTTCATTTCATTTGACATCTTGAAATTGCATCTAAAATACTATAACAAAAATTTAAGAAAGCCATGAGCAGGAGCTTTGAACGCTCGTTCTCAATATGAATTGTGTATAAATTCTTGATATAAATACATTCTTATTCTTCACGAGACTCACATTTGACGCATTAAATTTTTATGTGTCTATGTTTCAGTAGAGTTTTGACATTTCTCGTAGCGTTTTTGAATACTTTGTGTACGGTTGCCATAACGATTGCACATTAAAATAGCTTAAATTGAGCATTGAAATGGTCATTAATGATTAATATCGTACACCTTAAAATCACCTTTCATTTTGAGGTCGTCGGAAAATAGTAGAACTTGAAGGATGTTGTTCAAAATTGGAACGAATTGGAAGTCAACGACAAGTATAAAACGAAAAATATAATTTTTTAATTTCATCACCGCACTGTTTCATGAACTGTAATGAACTACACCGCGCAAAAAATTAACGCACATTCTGAAAATATCAATTTTAATGAAAGTAAACTCTACATTGACTTATAACTTATTTTTATGTTCTCTCGGGACGGTTTTGAACGAAACAAGACACAAGGAATGGAAGAAAAATTCAGGATTTCACCGAATCTTATGTGAAAGAAGAGAAATAGGTAAACAATTTCCAAAATACTGAAGAGCTGATAAGTGATTTAATACTTGGTATTTCCACTCCTTGCGCTAATTACAGCTCGGCAACGACGGTTTATACTCGAAATGAGGTGAAAAGGCTGATCTAATCCTTCCCAGATTTCTCTGAGTTGGATTCCTAAGTCATTAAAAGTAGCTGAAGGATTTTCTGGATTTTCTTCTATTGGGATTATTTCAAACCTGCTCAATCGTATTGAGATCTGGACGTCTTGCTGGCCATTCCATTCGAGAGACTTCAACCTCTTCAAGGTACTCCTGAACGATGCGCTCACGATGTGGTCTGGCATTATCGTCCATAAAAATGAAATTTTCTCCAATGTAGGGGCAAATGGCACTACATACTCTTCAAGAATGTTTTTTTATACCTATCAACATTCATAGCTCCATTATTATCAACGACCATTAGGTCTGTGGGAGCAGTCAAAGACATATATTGCGTGTTTCGCGTTTCATAGCGATCGAGTGTAGAAAATCAAACTAAAGAAAAACTATTGATCACTAGAATTGATCGAGAATAACTGATTTCAGAATGAAACCAATAGATTCAAAATCTTATTATCTCATCTTTTTTCATTCCTGTTGGGAAAAAAACATCTGTATTGAAGAAAACGTTGAAAGTGGATAACATATGCATACTGAATTATGATAAGCATAATAGGTATCATAGAGAACACCTTCAGTTGTAGAATAAATCTGAGATTTCTATATTGTGCGTTGATATTTTGCGCAGTGTATAATGTTGCTATACTGAAATAAAAAAATAAATATCCTATATTTCCCCAGATCATATACCTTAATCCTCTTACTTTTACCAAAATTCGAATAAATCCCAATGGCATATAAACTTTCTCAGGAGTTCAGCCCAAAAGTTCATGGTGAAATTTATCCTGAGCTCCTCAATAAAAATAAGTTGATAAAGATTCTCTCTCCGACAAAACGATCAATCATATTGCTCTCTGTCAACTTCCGTATAAACATAAAATCGAAAAATGGAAAAATAACGAGGTTATAAGGCGGGATGCACAAGTGGAGACTCGGGAACTTTGTGTATTATAGTGATACAGAGCTCAAAAAAATTGATGAATGAGGTAAAGTTTCGAAGGACGACTGTCCTTAAATTCTCATGTGTTTTCAGGAGTTGATGGGTGAAAAACTGTCGTGAAGTTCTTTTTAGAGAGTGATAATGTCTGATAATTCTGGTCGAAGTTTAGAAAATCTAAGGAGGTTTGTCCCAAATTTTTTATTTTATTTCGAAAGTGAAGTGGATATTTAAGACGAAAAACTAATGTTTAGATCTGTAGAAAGATGATCATTCCTTATTATGGGTCTATAGAAAGTACCTTGGAAAGCCCGATCTTTGTTGTGGAGCACCGTTTTCGAATATCAATAGAATTGCAAGGAGATATTTGAAGGAGACTGTTATTTCACGTGGAGAGTGTAATTTTATATAACTTTCCGCTCTTAGATGCAATTTCAAAATTTATAAAAATGGAACGATACTTCAAGAACGCATTAAAATTATCAAAATTTACTATAATAATTGTGAACATTTGGAAGAAGAAACAGTTCGTGAAAAAATTTAAGCTGTTAGGACAAGTAAGTAATGTGAAGAATAAAACCCGTGCACGTCGCTCAAGAACAGCCGAGAATATTGCTGGTGTAGCGGAAAGTGTTGAAGAAAATCCAGGTTGATCCATTACTCGTCGTTCTTTGGAATTAGGCATTCCACAAACGTCATTACACCGTATTTTGCATAAAGATTTGGTCTTACGGCTTATAAACTTCTGTTTACACAAGAACTCAAGCCGGCCGATCATCAACTACGTCGTGTCTTTGCTGATTGGGTCGTTGAAATGCATGAAAATGTTGCGGGATTCCATCGAAAAATCACCTTGATTGATGAGGCCCATTTCATTCTTGTGGTTTAGTCAACAAGCAAAATTGTTTGAATCTGGGGTTCGGAAAAACCAAGAGTTATTGTTGAAAAGCTTCTCCATTCCCAACGTGTGACTGTTGGGTGCGGTTATGGGTCCGGGCGGAAAAAAAAATGAGGCTGTAGCACAGTTACGGTGAATGGATTGCGCTATCGAAAGATGATTAATGATTTTTTATGGCCGAAATTGGATAGAATTGATCTGGACATGATTTTTCGATGGAATTCCGATCATTTTCATGCATTGAACGACCCAATCAGCAAAGACACGACGTTGTTGATGATCGACCGGCTTGAGTTCTTGTGTTAACTGAACTTTATGAGCTTAAGACCCAAATCTTAATGCAAAATACGATGTAATGACGTTTGTTAAATGCCTAATTAAAAAGAACGACGAGGAATGGACAAACCTGGGTTTTCTCCAACACTTTCAGCTAAGCAGCTATATTCTGGGCTGTTCTTGAAGGACGTTCAGGAATTTTATTTCATCACATCACTAGCTTGTCCCAACAGCTCGAATTTTTCCACCAATTCTTTATTGCGGTTGACAAGGTGCTTCACAACGACCCAAAAATGTTCGAGTTTTACCAACCGTCTCTGCCAAATTTCATCACCATTTTTATAGTGAATTTTAATAATTTCAATGCGTTCTCGAAGCGTGTATCGTTTCATTTTTATTAATGGCGTAGTTTCCACTTGTCAAATGTCAAAAAATGACAGCCTCAAACGTGACATCTATCGAAATAGCGGGCTATCAAAATAACACCTCTTATTGGAAAACCCTTTATAACAGGAAACCCTCAATAAAACATGTCGAAATATGTGATAATAATCCCGAAATTTCAAATCCTCTTTCGTGTTGTTTCTATGGAGGCGTCCACAGAGCATTGTCGGGGTTGATGAACGATCGATGGTCCACAATAGCGGTTTAACGAGGATACCGGACCATAGAGCGACAAAACGATCTTGATTACGTGCTGATATTTTCGATTCGATGAACCGTTCTCGGTGGAATTTCCATCGAAAAGTGTGTATTGATGAGAGGCTTCCCATGCGGAATAATTTAAATGAGTAGTGGGAACGCGCACGGATAGTTGCACTAATGAAGCTCTATGGTTCTACCAGCAGGAAGAACTAGCTTTAGGGGCGTGTTCCAGATTGGTCTGATGAGTTCTAGAGTTTGTTGAAACGTAACCATGCTGTTGTTCTGCACAAGTGTCTGTAATTTTCGAATTTTGAGCTATACTCCGTTCACGAAAGTTTGAGCGCATAGTAGGCTTTTGTTTATTTATCTGAAGTTGGCAGTATTTGCTGTCATAACGTAAAATAAATTCAACGTTGCCGAATGTACCAAGAGCTTGATAGTTGTCAGAGAACTCTATGCAATATTACAACATTGCGTAGCAATCTGACAAAAAAATGAAAAACATAACCCAAAATTTTAATATACAGAGTGGAATATGAAAAATTTCCATGGCCAACTGACGGTTCAACTTTTCGTGAACGGACTATAGAAGTAGTCTCAAACGTCAAACAAATCCGTTAGACTGACTGATGAAAAACGAATTTGGGAAAAGCGCTAAGCAGGTGCTTTTGAGTGCTTGTTCATTAGTGGGGCAGTAAGGTATTTACCTCCAAACTACTCAATATTTGACTGAAAATTCTCACTCTGTAAGATCAACATCATATTCTGGAAATATTCGAAAAATTGAGGTTCGTCCGGGTAGTTCAATAACCGGCCAAATCGTACAGGGTGTTCCATTAAATATGGCCATTCAAAATTTCAATATCTCAAACAAATCAAATTAGATCGAAATGAAATTTTGCGGTTACATAAAACATGCTCATAATGAGTCTCACGCAATTTTGTGGTCATATACTATTAACAGAACCATAGAAAATTCAATTGGAATATTGAACAGAAGAATTCATAACAACATATCCGATTCACATGGAATTTATTTCTTGGATAAAGATTCATATACTGAATGTTCATTCCAAATTTCAGAGGTTTGCATCATCAAACAAAAGAATTGAATTTTTTCTCATTAGGGTAAGTCAGGGTGATATGGCGAATCGGGTGAAATGGTGATTTACTATATTTCTTTTCCGAGTGCACAGATGTCGCTTAATGTCTGAGTACCAGCTGTTTCTGATGATCCGTTCAACGTGCACCTGCAAAAAGTTGGCCCGTTTTAAATCGTAATAAATTTGTACAAAACTATTTGCGATGCTCAATAATTTTTATACGTTGCATGCGTTTATAGAGATTGCTTTCCGTAACGAAGGCCGAGAAATATTTCTTGATATATTCTGCCTTCTTAGTTTATTTATGTAATACATAACCTTGAAAACATGGCCTCTAATACTTCCTTTTCTCTGTTGCTTGCTATTCACCGTTTCACCATAGGAATTGGGAGATATTGTGAATCTTGGCATGGGTGAAATGGTGAAGGATAAAAAGCGTATTTTTATAAGTTTTTGTCGAGAGTTTTGTGGATGCATAAATTTTAAAAAATATTATAAAAGATATATTTTCTGTTGAAGCGGAAGGGCCTAGGACGAATCGCAGCTTTTTATCTTTCGTGTTTCTTCTGGTTAGGTCTGTTCGAGGGTTTGTCACTATTCCAACAATCACCATTGTTCCAGGTAAGGATGCCTATATATATAGAAGAAAAATTAATGGCTTTAGCTGACGTTTTGAATTCTCCAGAAATCATCGTTAAACTCCGAAACAGAATTCGTCAAAAAAAAACAATCGAGTCAGTGAAAAGTGGACCAGATGCTAAAGGAAAGCTCAAAGGAAAAACCATAACAAAAAAAGCAAACGGAAAATCTTAGATACGTAACCTAAGAAATGAAAAATGTCCACCACTGACGCCGAATCGGAATCATCTCTGGATGTCGACTTGCAGGACGAGGATGACGGCATGGACGATGATGAGAGTTGTTGTGTAGGATGTGGTGAACTTGACAGTTGCACTAAAAAGGACGTCGATTGGATGGAATGTATCTATTAGCTGCCAACATTGGCTGCATGAAGATTGCACAAAATATGAATCCATGTGTAATTTGTTCGGTAAAAAGCAAAAGAAGTAAGATCACCATTTCACCCTTGAGCATGGGTGAAATGGCGAATTTGGTTTGAAAAAAAAATTCATTTTCCAGAGTTTCGTTATGCCTTAAAGAGTTGTACTGGTAAGTAGTTGTTGTCTCTATAATTTGCCAAAGAAAAGTGTTTTCATTCTGTTTAAATATGAATTTTTTTGTCTTCTCCACGCTCTTTTTTTTTTCTTCACCATATCACCCTGACTTACCCTATTGATTTTTTACATATGTGTTTCATTTTGAATAATTTCCAGAATATCATTCCGATCGTGCTGAGGTTCTGCATCCATATGAATGATATGAATATCAAGTCGTAAACACAATTTTGAGGTAATAGCCATAATTGCTTCACCAATGAACGAGCACTCAGAAGAACCTGCTCAGGGCCTTTTGATAATCTTTATTATCGTCGGTGTCGTCTGTAGTTCACATGTAAACAAAAATGTGGTCGTTTTCCAGCACTACGAATATAAGACCGTTTCCTTATTTCTAACTCTAAATTTCCGGTTGAGATATTTCTCCTCTTTACAAACACTTGGTGATGAAATTCAAACCATCCAAATAGTGTCTCAAAATCACAATAATCATCTCTCTAAACTAACATTGACAGTCCTGACCGATGGCAAAACAGGTTAGGGGTTGTCTCTGGTGTAACTAATCTGTTTCTATCAACACCGCACCCCCTAATTCAAACATTCGCCGGCAACGAACCAATTATTTACTTACGTCAACATCTATCTCGAATATCGAACCTGCCAAAACCCCCAATAAATATCGCAAAAATCGTTCCCTGTCCGCGTTACAGGGTGTAAGCTGCCCCTAAATCACATACAGATCAATTCGAATTAATCATCGGGGTGTCGATGATGAAATAGTCGAGTAAATAGGGTGTATGGTCCAAGGATCATGAGTGGAGAAGTTGAGTACTATTTTTGGACGTTTGGAGAGAAAGAGTTGGATTGTTTTTGAAAGATAAGTCATGAGAATGTTTAAAATACCCTTCAATAGGACATCAGCGCCTTCGCCATTTTGTGCCTTCGAACAATACGTTATTTTATCTTGTAATTAGTCATTGAAAACACTCAGAAAATAATACTTAGTCTCATAATGAATGAAATATTAGTTAATCAATTCTCTTCAACAAAAGTATTTTCTCGATTTGGGGCTATAAATCGAAATCAGTCGTTGCAAATTGTTGATGAAGTGAAGCAAGCTCTTTCGCCATTTCGATGCGATTTCGATATTTTTTAGTTTTAGTTAAAAAAAGTCTTTACACTCGTATTTTGGGTTGATTGATATAACTGGAAATCTGATAAAATCAAATAATTTCAAGATATTATTATACTCTTAGATTAGATTAGATTAGATAGTGGTCGATCGGCACGTTGATTACCCTTCTGCACTGCGACCAATAAGGTCTTTTGTGCGTTACCATGCTAAAACTACATTTTTCCCAGGAATCTAACCTCCTTAGCAAAGCTGGTTACTTCCTTAGGAGACTTCGCTTTTATGTCGGCTGGCGTTAATAACGCGCCACCTAGTAGAGTAAGTCTGGTTGCGCCAGCGCAGTGCATTGGCATAGTATGTGTTCGGTGGTTTCAGTGGCCGATTCACATAACCTACAAATGTCGGAGTTTTCTTTAATTTAGAAATACTCTTACTTATATGAATAAAACTTACTAATAATGTGAACTGGGACTTCGAACATATTATTGATAAATTCATCATTGATTGACGTGATCAAATCCTGGAGAAAACTAGAAGAACATCCCTGAGACAAGAGTGGTTCTCAAAAAATGGCGTAGGAAACAGCGATTTTAATCGAAAGAACTAATTGAATAACTTCGAAAGCAGTTCGAATCAGCGATAAAAAGTCGGCGACGTCGATTTAAGTTCATCGGTTATTTCAACTTCATCTTTCATTATACACTCGAGTGAGACCAAGAATGAAGGGACTCTAACAAACTTCCCCGATTTTTTTCTATTCATCGTCGATTTTCCGGCGTAATTAACAAGAAAGGAGTCTGATTTTTCCCGATTCCTCAGGGACATTCTTCGATTGTATTAAGAATATTCTTTATTCGAAGCGCAATATCATGCTACTAGCTCCTTCGCCATTTTGCACCATCGAACAAGAATTCCTTAAAAAAACTGGGAAAACATTGTGAGTCTTATTATGAATATTAAATCAGTTCTCTATATTTTTTCAAATGTGTTTTTCCTCCATTTTGAGCATATTATTCGACTCAATTTGTTGCAAAATCGTGAGTGAATGTGTTTGCACCATTTTGTTGCGCATTCATAATGAAATACACGAATTTTCATTTAAGTTCTAGCTGAAACGGATAATTCAATCAGAGAAATAGTTGGTTTATTCTAGCAAGGTTGGTCTTGTGATTAAAGAAAATATCTCAGTAGCCTTCAATAGGGCACTAGCTCCTTCGCCATTTTGAGCCTTTGAATAATACGTTGTATTATCTTGTAATTGGTCATTGAAAGCGCTCAGAATATAATATGAATATCATTATGAAAATAATATAGGTTAACCAATTCTTTTCAACCAAGATATTTTCTCGATTTTGGGCTATAAATCGAAAAAGCCGTTGCAAAACGGTGATATAACGTGATTCGAGCGCTTTCGCCATTTTTTTGCGCTTTCATAATCAAATACATTCATATTTATTCTAGTTTCAGTTTTAAAGGTCGTTGTGCCCGTATTTCAGGAGACTTTGAAATATATAAGAAAATCTCTTGCAGGGAAATATTTTAGAACCACAAATTGTTAACGTTTCCCTGTGTTTACATGTTAAATTGTATAATGTTCATTCGGTGTAATCTGGCCAGCTTGACGATGTGCTCGGATTTTCATAATTATAAAACTAGAGACCAAAATACCCTATGTGTCCCTATACATAAAACATCCAAGTACGAGTCGTCGCCAAGACTGGTGGGTATAACTTTCTACAATCATTTACCAAATAGAATCAAATTGTTGAATGATAAACTTTTCAAGAAAGAGGTTAGAAATATTTCCATTGAAAATTGTTTTTATAGCACTAGAGAATTTTTTCAGTGTCCGCTAAACTGAGCACTGAGAATTGTTCACGATTTCTTTTGTTACTAGTTTAATTAATTTTTTTTCATATTATCTTGTAACTATATTGTTAACATATCCTATACATCATTGTTATGTCCCAAAGGATGAATAAAAATATTATTATTGTTAAAATCAAATCATTTTAAAATATTATCATTATATATATTGATTTTCTCTCTGATGTAAAAAATTAATCATTTCTGTGAAAACTTGAACAAACCCTAGGGAAAACTAGAAGGATATGAAGAAGATAAGAATCGTTATCAAAAAATCGTCGTAGAAAACAGCGATTTTATTCGAAAAAACTAATTGAATAACTTCGAAAGCAGTTCGAATCGGCGATAAAAAGTCGGCGACATCAACTTAAACAAGTTCATCGGCCATTTCAACTTCATCTTTCATTATACACTCGAGTGAGACCCAGAATCAAGAGACTCTAACAAACTTCCCGATTTTTTTCTATTCTTCGTCGATTTCCCGGCGTAAAAACAAGGAAGGAGACTGATTTTTCCTGATTCCTCAGGGACATTCTTTGATTCGTCGAAACTTTTACAATTATCTTGCCGTTCATCAATTTTGTAGTACAAGTTTTGGACGATTGAAAAGAAATAGTTGAGTTATTTCAACAAGATTTGTCTTGAGATTATAGAAAATATCTCAGTACCCTTCAATAGGGTACCAGCTCCTTCACCAGTTTGAGTATTTGAACAATACTTTGTCTTATCTTGTAATTGGTCATTGGAAGCGCTCAGAAAATATATGAATTTCATTATGAATAAAATATCAGTTTACCAATCCTTTCCAATCAATATGTAATTTTGATTTTGGGCTATAAATTGTAATCAGTCGTTGCAAAATGGCGATGAAGTGATTCGAGCGCTTTCGCCATTTTGCGATAAAAAGTCGGTGACATCAACTTAAACAGGTTCATCGGCCATTTCAACTTCATCTTTCATTATACACTCGAGTGAGACCAAGAATCAAGAGACTCTAACAAACTTCCCCGATTTTTTTCTATTCATCGTCGATTTCCCGGCGTAAAAACAAGGAAAGTGTCCGATTTATTCCGATTCCTCAGGGATATTCTTTGATTCGTCCAAACTTTTACAATTATCTTGCCGTTAATCAACTTTGTAGCACAATTTTCGGACGTTTGGAGAGAAAATGTTGAATTATTTCAACAATATTTGTCTAGAGATTACAGAAAATACTTCAGTACCCTTCAATAGGGTACCAGCTCCTTCACCAGTTTGAGTCTTTGAACAATACTTTGTCTTATCTTGTAATTGGTCATTGAAAGCGCTCAGAAAATATATGAATCTCATTATGAATAAAATATCAGTTTACCAATCCTTTTCAATCAATATATTATCTTCATTTTGGGCTATAAATTGTAATCAGTCGTTGCAAAATGGTGATGACATGATTCGAGCGCTTTCGCCATTTCGTTGCGCGTTCATAGTTAAAAACAATTATATTTATTCTAGTTTCCGTTTCGAAGGATTTTTTTTCATGTTTGGGGAGACTACATATATGTGGAAGTATATAAGAAATTCAAATCATTTCAAAATATTGTTATACATTGATTTTCTCTTTGATGTGGGAATTCATCATTTCTGTGAAAACGTGAACAAATCCTGAAGAAAACTAGAGGAATATGAAGAAGATAAGAATCGTTCTCAAAAAATTGTCGTAGGAAACGGCAATTTTAATCGGAAGAACTGATTGAATAACTTCGAAAGCAGTTCAAATCGGCGATAATAAGTCGGAGACATCCACTTAAACAAGTTTATCGGCCATTTCAACTTCATCTTCCATTATACACTCGAGTGAGATCAAGAATCAAGAGACTCTAACAAACTTCCCCGATTTTTTTCTATTCATCGTCGATTTCCCAGCGTAAAAATAAGGAAGGAGTCTGATTTTCCCGATTCCTCAAGGCAATTATTTGATTGAATTAAAAATATTCTTCATTCAAAGCACAATATCATCGCACCAGCTCCTTCGCCGTTTGTATCATTTAACAATACTCTTTCTTAATTGGTTCTCGAAACAACTGGAAAAACATTATGAGTCTCATGATAAATATGGAATCAGTTCTCTATATTTTTTCAAATGTGTTTTTTCCTCCATGTTAAGCATATAAATCGACTCTATTTGTTGCAAAATCGTGAGTGAATGTTTTTTCACCATTTTGTTGCTCGTTCTCAATACAACACACAATATTTCATTTGAGTTCTAGCTAAAACGGATAATTCAATTTGTGGTTGAATTCTATGTGTGAGACATTCGAAGCAATTCATCTCCTCTAAAATTATAATTATGTATTAATAATCTCTTTGATTCGGCAAAACTTTCACTATTATCTCACCGTTAATCAATTTTGTAGTATAATTTTTGAACGTTTGGAGAGAAATAGTTGCATTATTTCGACAAGATTTGTCTTGAGATCATAGAAAATATCTCAGTACCCTTCAATAGGGTACCAGCTCCTTCGTCATTTTGAGCCTTTGAACAATACTTTGTCAAGATATTTTCTCGATTTTGGGCTTTAAATTGAAATCAGTCGTTGCGAAATGGCGAGTCTGATTCGAACGCTTTCGCCATTTTGTTGCGCGTTTAAAATTAAATGCATTTATAATTATTCTAGTTTCAGCGTTAAAGGTCAATATATCATCATTGTACCAAATACATCATTTCTGTGAAAACCTGAACCAATCCTAAAGAAAACTAGAAGAATATGAAGAAGATACGAATCGTTATCGAAAAATCGTCGTGGAAAACAACGATTTTAATCGAAACAACTAATTGAATAACTTCCGAAGCAGTTCGAATCGGCTATAAAAAGTCGGTGACATCGACTTAAACAAGTTCACAGGCCATTTCAATTCCATCTTTCATTATACACTCGAGTGAAACCAAGAATCAAGAGAGTCTAACAAACTTTCACGATTTTTTTCTATTCATCGTCGATTTCCCGGCGTAAAAACAAGGAAGAAGCCTGATTTATTCCGATTCCTCAGGAATATTCTTTGATTGAATTAAAAATATTCTTCATTCAAAGCACAATATCATGGTACCAGCTCCTTCGCCATTTTGCATCATTGAACAATACTCTTAATTGATACTTGAAAACACTGAGAAAACATTATGAGACTTATTTTGAATATGGAATTAGTTCTCTTTATTTTTTCAGATGTGTTTTTCCTCCATTTTGGGCATATAAATCGGCTCTTTTTGCAAAATAGTGGCTGAATGTTCTTTCACCATTTTGTTGCTCGTTCATAATAAAATACACAAATTTTCATTTAAGTTTTATCTGAAATGGATATTTCAATTAAGAATTGAAATCTATGTGTGAGACTATCGAAGTCATTCATCTCCTCTAAAATTATAATGATGTATTAATGAAAGTGATATCCTCTCTGATGTGAATTTGGACGGCGATTTTAATCGAAAGAACTAATTGAACAACTTCGGAAGCAGTTCGAATCGCCGATAAAAAGTCGGTGACATCGACTTAAACAACTTCATTTTTCATTATACACTCGAGTGAAGCCAAGAGTAAAGAGACTATAACAAACTTCCACGATGTTTTTCTATTCAGTGTCGATTTCCTGGCATGAAAACGAGGAAGGAGAAGAAGAATTTAGAATATTCTTTATTCAAAGCACAATATCATGGTACCAACCCCTATTTCACCATTTTGCATTATTGAACAATACTCTCTCAATTCTGTTTGCACAGTAACTGCTTTAGTAGCACTTTCAATGATTTGACTAAATTCTCTCACATTATTGGCCCCACTTTTATGATGCACTCATATGAATACAATATCCTGGCTCCTTCGCTATTTTGCATCACCACGAATTTTTTGCCTGTATAAGTCCAGGAGTGTTTTTCCAAAAGAATGTTCAGTTAATAATCTCTCATTGCTGAACCGCTGACTTACAGGGTGTTTCATCATAAACTGGACAAACATATATTTTCGTGTAGAAGACATCGGGAGAATCATTTTTGCCTTATACAATATATCCCGTTTTCGAAGCATAAGCGAGATACAGGGTGTCTAACGTCATTTTTAAGCCAGATTCTTATGAGTGTAGTCAGTTATGTATAACACTTAAAGTAACGGTTTTTGGTCAAATCTCAGTATTTTTGGGTCCTCTGTTCAGAAAAGTTGACGAACTCCGAAAAAAAATTTACAAAATGGCGGAAGACCTGCAATGATCCCAATTTTTTTCAGCGGTTGTCAAATTGTCTTTTTTTTCTGAATGAACACAATTTTCTAAGAATTTCTGTGAAAAATTTTTTTTAAAAACGAACACAAATTTTTTTTTACATGTCTACAGCGATGAAAAAATTCACTCGAAATGGATGAAATTTTGTACAATTGTACTTCTTGAATTATCAATCACGAATATGAAAACTGTAAAATATTGAACGGTTTCGTTACTACAGTCATTCAAATGTTTCGTTCAGACCTCTGAAATAATGAAAAAAATTTGTATTGAGTTCTAGAGTCAAAATAATTAAATTATTATTATGTCCAAACATTCTAGACGAATGTATACAAAAAAAATCAGTGAAACTTAGTTGGGACTCGAACCGACGCGACGTAGGTATTAAATAGGGAAATGGCACTATTCTAAGGATAATAATATTCATTGCCAGGAAACGATAGTTCGTCGTTCATAGAGTTTGACTACTGGCTAAATGAGGGCTACCGCGTATGAATTTTCCGCTAGAGGCGCTAGTGTTGCGTGAGGTCCACGAGAATTTGAATTGTCAAATATTCAAACGTAATTGTGAATCTGTATTCTGTTTATTTTCAATCTTTACGAGGATGGGAGTAGTTTCACATACACATTCAGATTAATAACAGCAAATATGAATCACGGATCAAAGAATATCACCGCTTTGAAAGCGGTATTACAGAAGATAGTTGCCCAATTAGCGGGCTACAAGGAGAGCTAATTGAAAGGTGAGTTTGTTCAGAGTTACAATACGCATTTCTTGCGGAAAGTATGCTTCTTATTGAGTTTAGAGTTATGGTTTTTCTTTTTACAGATCCAAATACTATGATAGGAATGAAAATTCCAGTGGAAACGCATTATCATGATTTGAAATAAGTTTATTACAGAAGTAGATTATCATTTCAAGAGAAATTGCTTTTTATCCTACTTACATGATACCTTAATAGCTGAAAAGTGTTGAAACTTGGAGTAGAACAATAAAACCTCACACAATCCTCTCATTTATCATTATAAGTAAATATATAGAAAAACAGTATGTGCGAAAAGGAAACCCTCAGAGATCAATGTATACTAACTAATCACTAATCATTCATTTAAAGAAGGGTAATTTATTTATTTACACAAGTTCTTGATATATATTTTTACAGTAAATGTTTTCCTTGAGTTAGTGAGTTGATTGATAACAAACATGAAATGTTTGTAGTTGTAAAATCCAGAGTAATTGTACCAATTAGATTTTCAATTCCAAGTAGGTATGTTTCTATTACTCTCAAGTTCCGACAAAAAAGCAGTATCAGTTGAGCTCTTTTGACTACATATTTATTTTCCTCTACAGTTTAAACGATTCTTGCATTTTCAAATTTCTTTCTGCGTCCAAGAACTCTCTCTACTAGTATTTTATTCATATGTGTCCTCACCTTCCTGGTACCCAGAAAATTGGCTAGGTATTGATTTCAGTTTTGATTTAGGAATAGCTGAAAAATTTTCAACAGTAGATTACAAGCAATACAACTATGTATAACTACATTTATTCAATTGTAAAAGTAAAGTGTCTGAAGCAACATAATGTAATAGATTATTAGGTACTCACGGTTTTCTGTATTAGGATCGTTAGGTCATGTATCATAACCAGGGTTGAAATGTTTATCACGAAAATAAGAATGTTTTGATGGGTAACATCAGCTGCTTTAGGACAGTCATATCGTTCCCTTTTCTCTGAACAATACGGAACTGCACAACCCTGCGGCATGCTCGATATTGTACAGTATTCAAGGAATAGAATGTACACTTTTTTCACAGGACTTATAACACCGAACACTAATAAATTTAATTTGTTTTAATAATAATAAATCAATGACAGTACAAAGAACTTTGACAGGAGCTCACGCAACAGAGGCGCCAACTAGCGAGGAAAAAAACGGCAGCCCTCATTATATTCACTGAAATTCAAATAAATGTCCAATTCTATGAACTACGAACTACCGTTGCCTGGCAACGAATATTAATATCCTTAGAACAGTGCCATTTCCCTATTTAATACCTACGTCGTCTAGAATGTTTGGACATGTCAATAATTCAATTATTTTGACTCTAAAACTCAAAACAATTTTTTTTCATTATTTTAGGTCTGAACGAAACATTTGAATGACTGTAGTAACGAAACCGTTCGATATTTTACAATTCTGTTTCATATTCGTGATTGATAATTCAAGAAGTACAATTGTACAAAATTTCATCCATTTCGAGTGAAATTTTTTCATCGCTGAGACATGTAAAAAAAAATTTGTGTTCGATTTTTGAAAAATTTTTTTAACAGAAATTCTCAGAAAATTGTGTTCATTCAGAAAATAAAAGTCAATTTGACAACCGCTAAAAAAAATTTGGAACATTGCAGGTCTTCCGCCATTTTGTAATTTTTTTTCGGAGTTCGTCAACTTTTCTGAATAGAGGAACGAAAAATACTGAGATTTAACCAAAAACCGTTACTTTAGGTGTTATACATAACTGACCACACTCATAAGAATCTTGCCCAAAAATGACGTTTGACACCCTGTATCTCGCTTATACTTCGAAAACGGGATATATTGTATAAGACAAAAATGATTCTTCCGATGTCCTCTACACGAAAATATATGTTTGTCCAGTTTATGATGAAACACCCTGTATATTGATCTCAGAAAGACTCAGGTCCAGCAAGTTTTAACCTTGATCCACTTTTTGCAAGTTCATAGGCTGAAATACACATTCTAAAGGTATATTGTTGACATGCGAGATATTCTTAACCTTATATCGAAAGATTATTTATAAACTTAAGAAGCACACTGTATATGACAAAAAATCATGAAATCTCAAAATATGCAAATTCCACAGACTGCCACAGGAATTCATTAAAGACAAATGGACTCAAGCCCTGCAATATTCCGCAAACTTCTAAGACGGGGCCGAAATTTCTGGGCGTCGCAAATTCCAGCAGAAAATCAAGGCAATATCCATTTGTTGCTCAGGGAGTCCCCTTTGAAGCACTCAAAATTGATTAACGGCAAGATAATTGTAAAAGTTTGGACGAATCAAAGAATGCCTCTGAGGAATCGGGAAAAATCAGACTCCTTCCTTGTTTTTACGCCAGGAAATCGACGATGAATATAAAAAAATCGGGGAAGTTTGTTAGAGTCTCTTGATTCTTGGTCTCACTCGAGTGTATAATGAAAGATGAAGTCGAAATGGCCTATGAACTTGTTTAAATCGATCGAACTGCTTCCGAAGTTATTCAATTAGTTCTTTTGATTAAGATCTCTGTTTCCTACGACAATTTTTTTAGAACAATTCTCATCTTTGGGATTTTCTTCTAGTTTCATTTAGGGTTGGTTTACGTTTTGACACAAATGAGCTAGAATTGAAATGAAAATTTTGTGCATTTCATTAGGCGCGAGCACATAAAATGGTGAAAAAACCTTCAATCGCGATTTTGCCATGAATATAGTCGATTTTAATGCTCAAAATGGAGGAAAAACACATCCGACAAAATATAAAGAACTGATTCAATATTCATAATAAGACTTATAATGTTTTTTCACTGTTTTCAAGGACCAATTTGGTCAATGGTGCAAAGTGGCGAAGGAGCTGGTACCAAGATATAGTGCTTTAAATAAAGAATATTCTCAATTAAATCAAAGAATGTTCTTGAGGAATTGGGAAAAATCAGATTTCTTCCTTGTTTTTACGCCAGGAAATCGACGATAAATAGAAAAAAATCGGGGAAGTTTGTTAGAGTCTCTTGATTCTGGGTCTCACTCGAGTGTATAATGAAAGATGAAGTTGAAATAACCGATGAACTTGTTTAAGTAGATGTCGCCGACTTTTTATCGCCGATTCGAACTGCTTCCGAAGTTATTCAATTAGAATCGCTGTTCCCTACGACGTTTCTTTCATAACGATTCTTATCTTCTTCATATTCCTCTAGTTTTCTTTAGGATTTGTTCCCATTTTCACAGAAATGATAAATTTTCACATTAAAGAGAAAATCAATTTATATTATTTTGAAATGATTTGAATTTCTTTTATATTTCCACATAAACGTGGTCTCCCAAGACACGAAAAAAATAATCCTATGAAACTGAAACTAGAATAAAAATAAATGTATATAATTATAAACGCGCAAGAAAATGGTGAAAGCGTTCGATTCACGTTATCACCATTTTGCAACGAATGATTCCAATTAATTGCCCAGAATCGAGATTATATTTTTATTGAAAAGGATTGGTGAACTGATGGGATTCATATATTTTCTGAGCGCTTTCAATGACCAATTACAAGATAAGACAACTTTGTTCAAAGACACAAAATGGCGAAGGAGCTGGTATCCTATTGAAGAGTACTGAGATATTTTCTATAATCTCAAGGCAGATCTTGTTGAAATAATTCAACTATTTCTCTCTAAATGTCCAAAAATTGTACTACAAAATTGATTAACGACAAAATAATTGTAAAAGTTTGGACGAATTAAAGAATGTCAGACTCCTTCCTTGTTTTTACAACGGGAAATCGACGATGAATAGAAATAATCGGAAAAGTTTGTAAGAGTCTCTTCATTCTTGGTTTCACTCGAGTTTATAATGAAAGATGAAGTTGAAATGGCCGATGAACTTGTTTAAATCGATGTCACCGACTTTTTATCGACGATTCGAACTGCTTTCGAAGTTATTCAATTAGTTCTTTCGATTAAAATCGCAGTTTTCTCCGACGATTTTTTGATAACGATTATCATCTTTGGGATTTTCTTCTAGTTTTATTTAGGGTTGGTTCACGTTTTCATACAAATGATGAATTTTTCAATAATGTGTTCAAAGTCCCAATTCACATTAGAGAATTTCACTTTTATTAATACATCATTATAATTTTAGAGGAAATGAATGACTTCGATAGTCTCACACATATCTATAATTCAACTCCAAATTGAATTATCCATTTAAGCTAGAACTTTCTCTATGATTTTTAGGATGAATGTCTTAATGACCCATATAATTAGAAAGTATGAGTGAGAAAATGCAGTATTATATCATGATTAAAATTGATACAAAAATAAGATGAAATTATGTCAACGACTATCATACTGGGTGTCAATTACTATCGAAGTATGTCAATGACTATCAAATATGTAATTTCGACAAAATTGGTGTCTTCTCGAATATTCAATCGATATTTATTGAAAGTTTGAAGGTAAAACCAAAATAGCAACGTCCAACTATAATTCCGTAATAATAACCATGGTGTTTCAGTACAATAAGGAACCGATTTCGCCTACTGAAATTATCCATGCCCTCAAGGTGTCAGTCACTATAGCTTTCACCCATTTCCATTTGTTTTTGAACTATTTTTTTTCTTTTATGGCCAGACGACCCACTTTTTCAGAAGAAAAACCATATTGAATACCAAGTGGAAAAGCCTTACGTCCCTGGGCGACGAGGAAGACCCAGTTATTTGATTTTTCTTACGATTTAAACATACTATTTTTCAGCACCTCTTCTCACTTATAAAAATCATACTTACCTAGGTTAAAAGCTATATTAGTCACTGTTCGATATAATATTTTTGACACAGTTATTGCCATATGGTTAAACCTTAATATATAAATCATCGAAGGGTTTACTTACATCAAATAAATATTCCTCGGAACCTTCTAAACAGTAGAAAACTTCTAACGAATATGAACAGAACAAAATCGAAAAATATACGCAATTATGTGAAGTCACTATCCTTAAGTAAACTCCAATATATACACTTATTGATACTACTTCAAACTGAGGAAATTGAACTTGACCCAAATGAAAATAAATTATTCTGAAACATATGAAAAAACTCTACATAGCACCAATAATTTATTACATCGGTATATATGTACACCATCGAGATATAATAGAGAAGAGACGCTATGACTTATAACTGAATGAGGAAAAATAGTACCACTGGGCGGGGCTAAGGCGGGGACCAATATGGCGGAAAGTTCAGGGTTCAATTAAGTTGCCAGTTTTTTCTGTTTACAAATTTCACCCAAAAAATACGACGTGTTGGGTCTTTAGGAATCCCGTTCAAATAAGGTCAATTGAATATCAAATAAACAATTTTTATTCAGGCGATAATACACATATAAGAAGATATCAGAATACCAAGACAAACTAGCAATTTCGAACGCGGATCTGTTTAGTACTCATCCCTACCTGTGATATGCTTTTCCTTCAATTTTCTTCTTATCTGTCTCTTCTCTGCTTGGAGAAAGCCTTACAGTGCACGAAACCATTTTATTGTATATTATTAAGCAAAAAAATAACAACTTACTTAGAAACAGGCGCAAGAATCACAATTCCCCCAGAAAATTCAACGATTGTCAATTTTGACGTTAGGCGGTAGTAATATGGCGCATCTGATACCACGTTTATTTCAATGATGGCAACTCTATACTATCCTATCTCTATGATGTACACAGTGCAAATCACTATCGGGGTGTCAACAACTGAACATATCACCCTACCACAATTTGATGTAATCTCTGGACCATCATACCCTTAAAATCGTCAAGAAGTGGTACGATTTCTATGGAATCCGACAGCTGGGTAAGAAAACTCCCACACTCGCAGAGCACCAGGCAGATAACCCCTTAAAAAACGTTCTGAGAGAGAAACACGCGAAATAAAGGCCTGGCCTGCAATTCGACATGTACGCCTCAGTAGGTACACCATTTAGGGCGAAATGTCAATGTGATTTCGATCTGCTCTGGGAAGCCCTAGATGAAAGAAGCCCTCGAAACTCGATTTCACAAAAATCAACCTTTGCACTTTGACGTAATGCAGCGCTGTGGAAAATTCGCGTGGGTATCGTGAGAGTGAATTTTTCACCTCGTTATGCGCTTGTTTTCATTTTTTCATCGTTTTGGAAATTCCGATCCGGGTTGGAGAGCACTTCTGAAGTGATTCGAGTGGAGGTTATTTGGAGATTTGTGTTTAATGCGTTTGGAGACGATTTCGAATGGATTGTTACGGTTTTTCGAGATATAGTATATAACATTACTAGCAAGGTAAGAGGGTTTTTACTGGCGAATGGAGGTATAATTGACGAGCCGCAGGCGAGTCAGTTACCTCCTTGAGCCAGTAAAACCCGTTACCTTGCGTGTATTGTTTTATATTTATTTTTTCTTCTCATTGTAAAAAAGGTTAGATAAATTCCAAAAAATTCTCAATAATTTGTCGCAAATGTCGTAAGCTATTTATGATCATTTATGACATCGGAAAATTATGACAACTGTCAGTGGCTTTACGAGAGGGAAGTCCTTCGAGAATATATTTGCTCATTTCTGACGAAAAAGGCCAGATCCAAATGAAACAAGGTATGAATATCGTTTTTTAATACTTTAATAACGTTTATTACTAAAAATATTTTTCCAGGAACGATTAATTAGAAGGATGAATGAAATTATAAGCAAGTACGTAACAACTGTCAGAATAACAGGTCAAAAAACCTCTAGGATATTTGCAATTTTGAGAAGGAAAACAAATAGATACGACAAAGCAAGGTACTAATATCGTTTTTGAATAATTTGAGAACGTTTATTGAGAAATACATTTGTTCCAGGAACTCTGAAATTAGAAGGATGAATGAAAATAGAAGCAAGTAATGTCAATGTAAATAATACTTCTACTAACTTGTAAAAATTTTACAAGTTAACTGTCAGTTTTACAAGTTAGTGACTTGATTAAATAAACTTTCTTGATTAATATTGTGTTTTTGGAAACTGACGTTTACAAATGAGAAACAAATAAAAGGGTTTTCCAATTAGAGGTGTTATTTTGATTTTCAAAGAAACACTCCATTTTCCAAAATGAATGATCGGATGTTTATTTCATCATAAAGAAGAAGCTATGCCGTTAATAGTGGAAAATTACATCAGGAAAATGACCGCCATTTAAACGCTTACAGGACCATATTATCCCTTTAATGAAATTTTCATAACCGAATCGCAAAGTGGCTGCCCTTTGTCCTCTATAGCCTCACGAATTCCATATTTGAGGTCTTGAATCGACGCTGGGCTATTGGAGTAGACCTTCTCTTTCACGTGGCCCCAAAGGAAGAAGTCGCAAGTTATTAAATCACAAGATCTCGATGGCCAATTGTGATCACCTCTTCGAGAGATAACTTGGTCCGGAAACTTTTCCCGCAAAAGATCAATGGTTTCATTGATTGTGTGGTCCGTGGCGCCATCTTGTTGAAAGTCATAAAAAATCAGCTCGAATTTTGCGGTCCGACAAGGTGCTTCACGACGACAATTTTCTCTCGATTCTATGTACACTTTAATTTTTTTGTTGTTGGTGTAAACTTTGTGTAGCCACATCGAGAAGCGTGGACCGCAAAACAGGCATTGATGGGTTGGACACTGTAAACTAAGCTCATATTGAAGTGTATGTTGAAAATGTATTGAATGTATTAAATAAAAATCTCGCTCGTACGAACATTCCATACATGAAATACCATCCATTATTTCGAGTAATTTCGAACTCAAATCTACCCAAACCCACACTTTACCTGATTGAATCTTTCACAGACGTAACTCACAATGTTACCCCCTCCAAATCTTCAACTTCCGTCTTCGAGTTCCTCGTTTCGTATACAAAATAAATCATCTTCAGTCTGTCTTTTCTAATTCCCATCAAAAGTTCCACAGTAAATCTTCCTATTTTGGGTTATTTACTCCCATTGTTCTATCCGAACTTGTAGCATTGGCACGAAATTCTAAATAAGCATAGTTTTGGAGTAGCTGATGGGAATAATTCTGCGGAAAAGATATTTTATCATTGGGGACTTTGGCCTGAATGGAAATCTGATGAATAGGGGAATTAATCATCGTTATGTCTTCTTAGAACTGGGATTCAGTTTTGAGATTGCGTGCTTTGAATACTTGAAGTTAATCTTTATTTTATGATATGTATTGTGACGCTTTGAGCTCTCGTGACAGCGAAATTATTTGGGACAATGTCTTTGATGCTTTGGTTTCTTGCAGTAAGTACCTATTACTTGATGTTTCAATGTAGTCGATTGATGTTTTGTTATTTGTTGTTAGCTGGTTCTGAACCAATTTAGTGTTTGAATTAGCAAGAATATTAGTTATTTGTTCAGTTCAATAGTGGATATTTTCCATATAACATTTTTCTTGAAATATTGAGTTATTTTTCTTTCTGTACTATATAATCGTTCAATGTTCACACTTTCTAATTTTCTTTCGTTCAAATACGTAATGGGCAAAGACTACAATCAACGTTACGTTATTCTAATGTACGAAATAGTATAAAATAGAGACGAACTGTTTCATATTGCTATCTAGAATTTAAACAAGTTGATTGTTACACTTTATGGTTGGGTTCGAGGTCATATTTGTGTGGAAGAAAATGAAAAAGCCGATGAACTTGGAAATAGTGCATCGAAGTTAACACATGATGGACCTGAGCCTTTATGTGGGCTTTGGAAAAAAATATAAGGCAGCAGTCCAGCAATGGGTGTTGAATAACAGAATAACCTTCTAGCGAAACCATTCTGAACTTACACAAGCCCAAAATCTCGTGATGATTTTTATTACTCATACACAAGGCTCAACATTATTCACACTAATAGAAAAATATATTTCGTAATGCATCTACTCAGTACTATTTCATTTAATTATGTTGTATTGTATTATATTTTGTAGTATTTTCTTTTATTATTTTGTATTGTATTACAACTTTGTATTTTCGTATTATTACTTCGTATTGTATTTCATTTCATTGTACTTTATTGTACTGAATCGTAGTAAATTATATCGTATTATACACTTTTTAGATAGTAACGTGCAGATGTGTATTCTTATGTTCATCATTTTCACTTTACTAGAGACTAGCAGACCCAACAGACGTTGTTCTGTATACACAAAAATTCATTCAATTCGATAAAGCCGTTTAGTTGCAGAGTAAATGAATAACCTAAATAACGACTACAGCGCCATCTGTTGATCTGATTTGTGATCATACATGCATCAGGCAATCCGAAATACATTCATATATGCCTCACACTTCGGTACCTTCTCCTACCCGCCTAGTGCCTACCTCGGAGACGCATTTTGGTGCGATTTCATCTTCAATCTGCCATATCTTTTGATGTATTCATCATAATTGAATGATGTAAGAGGCAATTTCGTTTTAAAGTAAATACTGGGTATGAACGATGTATTTAATTGGATAAGGATCAATAGCGTATTCATAAAAAATACTCCCAAATAATGCATAATTTTGAGAAACATTCGGATACCTTAAAAAGGTAATACTGAGTAAACCTTGAAAGAAAGATATATGCTATCGCTTGTAGAACTATTGAAGAGGTACATTTCCGTCATACATTGTTTCCATGTTCGTCTTACGGTTTTTGCAGCGCACCTGAAAATAGCTGATCATGGCTGATTTTGGTACTCATATTTATTATCATTGAAGTTATATTAGGTTTCCTTAATTTTCTCGGGTGAAAAGTAAAGCCTATGTTACTCAGGGATAGTGTAGCATTCTAAGGGTGAAATAATTATTGAAATCGGTCTAGTAGCTTATGAGATAACTCGTATCAAACCCTCAAACCTACAAACCCACAAACATACAAATCTATCCTCTTTATAATATTAGTATAAGCATAATATTAGTATAGATATAGATTAATTCTCTACAAACGCCCTATTGACCACTTTTTTCTATAACCTACTGTTTCGAACATATCTCGAATAAACTTGGGAGGAGATGGAAAATTACATTTTTTCATCTTCTAATGAAAATAAATCGGTCTGTGCTCATTCGATCAGGACGATTGATACCTCATTTTATAGGTTAATTAATTCTCTACAAACGCCCTATTGACCACTTTTTTCTAAAACCTACCGTTTTGAGCAGAATCCGTACCAACTTAAGACACCGGGATCTGAATAAGAAGATCAGTTTTCAGAATATGAAGACAAAAATGGACAAAAAACTTTCCAAATTCACGGATTATAAATGAAATTCATAGAATTTAAACATGATAAAAATATTTCATTTATTCGAAGTTTTCATATGAAACTTGAATAATTATTCTCTATTAACAAATACTCGTAAATACTTAGCACTAACATCCATATTTATTATTTATACAACTTCATTGATATATTCCAGGATCAACAAGACAATCGAAGACATCGAAGAAATTTCATTTGATTGCATTTTCAATGAATCTTTGCGATTAATTGCATTATTCCAATCATTCCCTCGAGTTCGTTCTAACACTTCCATCCCGCAAATGCAATGGAAAGGCTCCGCAGTGACGTTCACATCTCGATGCGCGTCGGCATACCGGTGTTTGTGTATCGTGCTCGGATACGCATTTTGGTGCGATTTCATCTTCAACCTACCATATCTTTTGATGTATTCATCATAATTGAATGAAGTAGAAGGCAATTCGTTCTAAATTAAATACGGTATGAAGGACGTATTTAATTGGATAAAGATCATAGAGGTATTCATAAAAATACTTCCAAATAATGCATAATTTTGAGAACCATTCGGATACCTTTGAAAGGGATACCGAGTAAACCTTGAAACATAGATATATGCTATCGCGGATTTTGTAGAACTATTCAAAGAGGTACATTTCCGTCATACATTGTTTCATGTACGTCTTACGGTTTTCGCAGCGCCACCTGAAAATAGCTGATTTTGTACTCATATTTATATCATTGAAGTTATAGTAGATTCCTCAATTTTCTTTTCTGTGAAAAGTGAAAAGTATAGCCTATGTTACTCAGGGATAGTGTAGCATTCAAGGGTGAAAAGAATTATTGAAATCGGTCAGGTAGCTTTGAGTTAACTCGTATCAACGCCACAAACCCACAAACATACAAATCTTTTCTCTTTATAATATTGTGGTATAGAGTAAACTAAGGCATACATTCTAAAACTTTTTATCCTTTTCGGTAAACTCATCAGTCTGAAACTGAAAGCAATTTTTCCCTATCAAAATATGATAATTCAGCAAATAAATAATTGACTTGAAGCATTTAGCTCCTCATCTACCAAATCACTTTGACTTTTTTGGATAACTAAAAAGGAAGTAAAAGGTTTTCCAATAAGAGGTGTTTTTTGAATAGCCTGCTATTTCGGTAGATGTAACGTTTGAAGCTATCTTTTTTTGACATTTGACAAGTAGAAACTACTCCATTAATAGAAATGGAACGATACACACTTCAAGAACGCATTGAAATTATTATAATTCACTATAAAAATGGAAAAAATCTGGGAGAGACGGTTCGTAGAACTGTAGGATGAGACAAAATAGAAAAAATTAGAAAAATATAAATTTTTTAATTAATTATTTTGAAATTATACGAAGTTTCCTAGGGAAAAAGCCTAGGCGGTCAAAGTTTCATAGCTCGTGAAAATTTCGGCACATTCCGCTATTTGAACATTCCTAATTTCCAAAGGATCACACACTAACCCTCCAGAAAATTGGTCCTCGCGATGCATCGAAGCCATAACCTCACGCGATTAGACGAGAACTTTGAACCCAGTGAATAACAAAGGACCTTCTACGTGTTTTCCCCTCAATTTTTCCGGCCGGTTTGAATTAATTACCGGGAAAATTTAGCGTTGCGGTGAAAAACGACCGACTCTGGATGACGGATGGCTGCCCTGCCTAGCTGTTAATTATTATCATTGTGTTTTCTTTAGCCCGAGAAAATGCTGTTGTTTCTTAACGAGTTCCCTGCCGAGCAAAGAAACAGGAGTTTCAGTTTTATAGGCCGGTTTAATTTGAATTTTACTGCGGGATTGTTCCGTTGGTATTACTGGGGGTTTCGCTCCTTGGCGTTGTAGCAAATATTTGGGAAGGTTCCAGTTATTGAGACGTAGGAGCTGCTTTATGTCCGGTTTTTTCAATTGGAGAAATTAATGAAGAAGGTGAATATCCCCAAAACAGTGAATAATGGGCGTCAAAATGAAATCTATCAACAGAACGAGTATAGAAAGGTTATTCCTTTATTTTTGGGCGCTCGTTCTACTCAAACGAGTGCTATATCGTTTAGCCCAAATGTCTGTAATTTTCGAATTTTGAGCTGAAAATGGTCTTAAACGACAAGGTTAGACTCCCTGATGACGAATTCTTGGTCAAATTCAATTCTGTCCGTGGTGCCGTCCGGCCGTCCGTTAGCACAATAACTTTCGAAGGGATTCTCCTAGTACTTTGAAATTTTCAGGATGAGTTTGGGTCCAAAATGGCTCGGTTAAGTTCGTTTATCAGCCAAATCGTACAGGCGGTTCCATGAAATATGGCCAATCAAAATTTTTGTTCCTCAATATCTCGGAAAATACGAAACCAATCGTAATGAAATTTTACGGCCAAATTCAAGATGCTGATAACAAGCCACCTGCAAAATTTAGTGGCCATAGTGTTAACAAAACCATAGAAAATTCAATTGGTATATTGAAAAAAAAAACTATATTTCCATAAAAAGATATCCGATTCGAGTGAAATTTTTTTTACGGATGGAGATCGATATACTGAATCTCATTAAAATTTTGCTCCACCAAAGAAAGTTTGACGCAGTCGTTTTACCTGTCAGATAACTAAGTAACGTTGTCTATATTACCTAAAAGTCGCAATACGAAAACTATATGGAAATAAAAAGAATTCTCACAGAGGTGAAGAAATACAGACTTCAAATTTCAGTTGAATCCACACCATTTGGTAGAAAAAGAGAATCAAACTCGAAAATAGAGAAAAAAATCAATGATTAGATACTCGGGCCTATTGCTTCGAAATACTTTGCAACTTTTCACTTTGCTCTTTGCATTCTGACAAATTTGCAGAGTGAAAATTAATTATGTTGCATATCATTTCTCCTAAGATTTGATTTTTGCGAAGTGTTTTTTACTTTGCACTTGCGTTTCCATAATGCACTTTTCAATTATGAATGCGTTTCATGCCACATTATTCATTTGAAAAGTGGAAAGTGCAAAGTGAAAAGTTGCAAAGTATTTGGTGCAATAGGCCCCTGGTGCAAGAGATCTTTAAAAGCAGCTTAACTGTCAGGATAGATCACCATATTACCCCCTTGAATTTTCTTTCCAGTTGTCAATCTATACATCTTTCGATTGAAAGTGTATTACTGCTCAAGAAATATTGATTGAGCAGAATTTCAATTGGAAACGTTATAATTGGCTCTCACAAAAATACGGATTGCCTGATTTTGATACATATTTCAAGCAACCAAACTTTTCACTTCTAGGAGTCAGAGAGTTACAGTTCAGGCTATAATTCAAAATGTGCGATTCCATTCCAGACAGAATACATAATTTAAATTTCCCCTTTTCCACGGCGATAACCTCGCTGCTTGAAATGACGAGATAAACATCATGCAAACTGACAAAGTCTCCATCGCAAGTACAAAAAATTTCACCTCTTGAGCACGTCTCTGCCTCATCCTCTGCGAGCTGTCTGCACTTGGCCTAATACACTCGTAAAATACCTGGCCTTATTGAAATTCTTTCAGCAATCGACTCTCTAGGTCTTGAGTCTAGACACTTAAAAAGGAGTCACGTATTTACTTCGCAGAATTCACGGTTTTGATATATCATCATACTTCTATAAATATTTTGGAATAAGCTCTTATATTACTGGAGTAGATGTGGGTTTCACGGTGAGATGCACTGACGAAAATTGAAGGAAACAAATTGGGAGAGTGGGATTTCTTTCTTGAATATTTCATTTAACTTGAATTCTGCAATATCAAATGTATAACATTTCGAACATATAGGCCAAAAACCAAGTGTAGGTACCCTATCGGTAGTCCTATTTCAGTATGCGCTTCTCTTGAAATTTTGCATGAACATTCAGTATATCAATTTTAATTCACAAAATAAATTTCACTTGAATCGGTTATCCTGTTATGAAAATATAGGGATTCTTCTTTTCGATACTCCAATTGAATTTTCGATGATTCTGTGGACACTATGGTCACAAAATTTTGCATGAACTTTCATGTCAAGCCTGAACTGATTTGAAAAAAATGTAAGAAGAGTCCTGAGCAGAAGCTTTTGAGAGTGTTCATTGGTGGAACTATAAAATTAATACCTCGAAATTTTAAATGAGACTTGCGATTGATACCGAATACATAAATGTAAGAAAATAAATTAAAAATTAAATTATATGGTTCTCATGATGCGATCTCCTTGAAAATTAGCATAAACATTCAGTATACTAGTTTTCCTTCTCAAAATAAATTTCACTCGAATCGGATATTCTGTAATGGAAATATAAAGATTCTTCTTTCAATATTCCAATTGAATTTTTTATAGTTCTGTTAACACTATGGCGAAAAATGTTTGTATGCAGATTCAGTATATAAATCTCTATTTACAGAGGAAATTTCACTGGAATCGGATATTCTGTTATGAAAATATAAAGATTCTTCTTTTCAATATTACAATAGAATTTTCTATGGTTCTGTTAAAACTGTAGCCATATCTTTTTATGGAAATATGAAGTTTCTGTTTTTCGATATTCCAATTGAATTTTTTATGGTTCTGTTCTCACTATGGTCATAAAATTTTGCACGAAGCTTGTTATGAACATCTTGCATTTGGCAGTAACATTTCATTCCGATTGGTTTCGTATTTTCTGAGGTATTAAGGAAGAAGAATTTAGAATGGCCATATTTTATAGAACACCTTGTACGATTTGGCTGGTAAACGAACTCAACTGAGCCGTTCGGCACCCAAACTCATGCTGAAAATTTTCAAGTCTCTAGGACAATCCCTTCGAAAGTTATTGGGTTAACGGACGGACAGGCGGTCAGACGGTCTCACGGACATAATTGAATTTGACCACGAATTCGTCATCAGGGAGTCCAATTACAGACATTTGGGCAAAACGATATAGCACTCGTTCAAGCAGAACAAGCGCTAAAAAATGGATCGAATTAAAATAAAACGATAATAAAATGTTCTGAAAAACAAGGGCCCAAAAACTTTCATTGTGTTATTTTAAATTTACACCATCCGGAATATTATGTTGATATAACAGATGTGCCATGTTACCCAGCCTGTAATTCGTCAAACGAAGCATCTGCATGAATGATTAATATTGCTCATTAGTGTAACAACATACGGGTTTGTTCCTGTTGAGATTCGTCACTGTAGTACAACCATAATGAAACACGAGAATCATATCATGGTATCGTATATAGGGGTGACGAAATTGGTTAGTACAGACTCTGTAACCTCAGTAACGAAGTACTTGAAGTTAGGGTTCTTATTTCATTTGGATGATCAGAGCCGAACTCAGGAGGTAGCTCCTGAAATACTAGCCTATTCGTTTTGAAGAGTTTCGTGCTTCTGAGTAACGCAAAAGCTCGAAATACGGGTTGCCATTGGTTGCGCCACAAGCACTGGAACAGCTCAGGAGCACGAAACTCTTCAAAGCGAATACTATAATAGAAACGTTCGTTTTCAACAACTTGTATATCGCTATTTATTTCTAATATGCACAAAATCATCGCAAGCTTTTTTCATTTGAAAATGTTGCTTTCGAAACCAAGAGATAACATAATTCAATACATAAAACAAAAACAAAAATCCCTAACTGCGGTTAGTGCAAAACGGGGTACCATACTATTTTTTCATATGGTGCCAGAGCTCAGGCCAAAACCCCAGTAGAAATAACCCTGTCTCGCTAATCCAACAGAAATAAAACTCAAAAACTTTTTGAATATTGAAGGATTTCTTTTTTATTGAGTCCAACCGAAAACCCTCTCCAAAATGCCTTCGCAATTCTGAATCTGAAACGAAAAAAATCGTAGCAGAAAAAAGAAACAGAAAAATAAAAAGATTGAAACTCTATGAAATCGATTTAAAATTAACAATCCAATTCAAAAACGACTCGGTAAGTTCATGTATAGCCCTTAAGCCATCCTGAAATTTTAAAATGGGACAATTATTTATCAGATGTTCTATTATCTCCTCTGCTTCTCAACTGAATTCCATTTGAAAAGCATGCTATTACAACGGCCATGACCTGTTCTTATACGATTAAGAACAGTCCAAATTTTCCTTGGAAGATCAAATCCAGGAACTTTATTGGAGGGTTCAGTTATTAAATCTTTGTTTCGAATATTACATCTGTTCCATTCGTATTGCCAAATTGCTTCATAGCTTTCATTCGAGGTCGGAAAATAATTTAACCAAAATGGTTTACGCGATTCGAATCATGGAATCTTATTATCTGGAATATAGGAAATAATTCGATGTGAATTGTAGAATAATTAAATTGATCCCAAACTTTTAAAGTTAGGGCCTACCTGTGAATATGTGTAGGAGCAATGTTCGAAAGAACTGGTAACCATAGTGTTGGTGTTGATTTTATTGTTCCAGTTTAATTGTGCATTAAACTGATAGTTATTGGTTTGACTAGGCATATAATTACAAAGTGCCTAAAATTTGATATTCAGGTGAGAGTTTGATCAATTCGAATTTCTCTGTCACAACGTACTATGACATTGGTTTAGTTGACCACATCCAGAATAATATTAAGTGTAAACTACACAACAAAAAACCTTCTGACTTCCTGTCAAGGACTTCTTGAATATCTCGCTGTTGATGGCATACTCTCCTATATACAACGAAATAAATATCAATTGATTTCCCTCTGAATATTGGTACCTGCTTGTTTTTGTCGTTATTGAAAAACATTTTTTTAACAGAAAATCCTCCAATATATTCATAAGAATATCAGTCACATTAAAGATTCATTAAAGGTATACTTGTGCACCTTGAAGCCTTTCCGGCTTCAAATGGTTGAACTGCCCGAGCTCAGTCGTCAGAGTGGGCGTAGATCTAATCTAATCATTGATAGAATGGAGAAGACTCAATTTCTCAGGCAAATCACGATCCTCAAATACTCACAAGTATTTTTCAAATATATGCACAATTATCTGGTACCAGTAATGTAGTAGGGTAACAATAAAAACAGTAATTAATAATAATAATTAGCAGAGATATTAGCTTGCTTTAATAATTGGCGCGTTTGAACTCCCTGTATATTTTCCGATGTTGATGGTGGGAGAACTCCTGGTGGTTGTTGAGATCACTCTGTATAGTCGTCAAGGCAAAATTGGCTAGTGAAAACTCTTGTCGCTCCGCCCACCCTGTAGGTAACGTCTTCAATCCACAAGGTCAATGGCTTCCAGATGTACGGAAACTTTATTCTGTTCAATAATTCCAAGTAATCCAATGATATTTCAATTCTCAAACGAGTTCAACTATAAGAATTATCCCAGAAAAACTGTGAAACACGAATACGAATCAGACGCTAAACATATCATAAATATCTTTCTGTCCCCGAATTACTCGAATTGACTTATCTGTATAGTTCACAAAAAATGGCTACAAAAAGTTCATATAAACACTTGGAAGTATTCATCGAAACTTCAGCGAAAAGGAAAAATTATTTGCAGGTATTGAACATTAATGAATTCTACAAGCAATTATACACGAATTAATTCAGAAACAGAAAGATTAATTTAGAAATTCCTGAAAAGAAATAGTGTAGATCAAGCAATATAGCAACATGCAAAGCACAAAAGAAATTATTACAGAATGGAAATCGGTACAGGCATTGAATTCTCTGCATTGGCAACAGAAATACAAAAGGATTGGGAAATCGTAGAACGACAATAATTAGCAATGTAATATATGCAAACAATATAGGAAGAAGTCAGCGACAAAGCGGAATTGAAAAGATACTTACCCCTTATGAGGGTTTTCTATTCACAATAATATAAAGATATAAAAAAGTGGAGGTACGATATTATCTCAACGCAAGTAAACAAATCTATATTCACTGCTAGGCGGTTAATATCGAAAAGGAAATTCGCATAAGATTCACATGCATAAACCGAACATATGCAGCGCCGGCAATTATCGAGGAAATATATAGCCTATTCGTTTTGAGATATTTCGTGCTCCTGAGTAACTCAAAAGCTCGAAATACGGCTTGCCATTGGCTGCGCACAAGCACTGGAACAGCTCAGGAGCACGAAACTCTTCAAAACGAATACTGTATTATACAGGCAGACACAAACAACATGTAGAACGCTACAACCTCTAACTTATGGTCTATTGAAATCCCCATTACCAGGGTCTCAGCTGACCTGGGAGTGCCTTAACACCAAAAAGCAACTGAAAAGAGGCAACAAAGTGACTCTACTATGGATGATAAGGCATTGTTATGTTTAATAAAATGAAGAAGCCAAAGAAGTGGCAGTAAGTTTCCCAATGTTAGCCCCTGCTGGACCTGAGCCTTTCTATGGGCTCGTTAAAGGCCAATTCAAGGCAGTGGTGCAGCAATAGAAATAGAATAACAGAATAACCTCATGTAGAAATAGCTCTGGACTTATTCAGTCCAAAGAATTCGTAATGATTTCACCTACTCATATCAAAAAGCACATGGGACGCAGATGAGATTTGCAGGATTTATTGATCCGAAGTAGAAACAGCTGAAAGCGTGGTAAGCAAGTGATGTTAGCACTTTAAAAGGAGGTGAGATCATCAGCCCCTTCGTTTTTCTTGATTTCTGAGTGTCCTGGAATTCCTAGTTTCCGTCACTACTTAAAAAAAGTTCACCACAATAGGATACAATATCGCAAACGCAAACTGAAAGTGATACATTCAAAATTCCAGCTATCATTCTTCCGATTCAGGTAGAATCCTTCAAGGTGCGAACTGCCGCCCTTAATTCGGTCTATCCGTAATCTTAACCCTGAAATTAATTTCTAGCGATCAATTCTCCTAACCGCCCCTGCAGAGGCTGTTGAAGGGCTGAATTGGAGAAATAACCCCGGATTATCTACGATGAGTGTCTGCAATCTACAGATAAGCAGCACCTGATGGTTATATCCTGGATCGGGGGAATTATCGAATATAATTAACGATAGGAAGTTGTTTCAATGGGATAGGAAACAGGTATATTAGCTTTCGATACTGCACGATACGGGTTAATAGTGATATTCGGTGTTACGATTGTTCCCGGATTGGGTTGATTCAGTTTGATTGGGTTTGGAGCCCTTTACTGAAAGATTATAGCTTTCAATGAAAATGATGGTTCTCTTTCAGAAATATAAAATTTGGCGTATTTTATTTCGGAAATGGACAACCCTGGTGTTGCAATATGGCAACTGTCAGTTTGACATTTCTTAGTTTAAGCGTACTCCCAACGTTTTGACTAGGTATAGTCCGTTCACGAAAGTTTGAGCTGGCGGTTGGCCATGACAATTTGGCACATTCCACTGTGTATATTAAAATTTTAGGTTATGTTGTTTATTTTCTTGTCAGATTGATGCGCAATGTTGTCAGTATTACAAGGAAGATGTATAAATCGTGGATTTCTTACAATGTCCATTTATATCTGAAAATTGACAAATTGATAACGCAATACAGACACTTCTAAATACCTAACGACAGAAGATTGAAATTTCACATAACAGGAATTGAATAAAAATATCATTTTTTGAACTGTAGAAACTAATGGTACCTATTTTGAATGTATTCGAGAATTATCAGATTCATTAGTCAATAGAATTGCGAATGAACAGAATCAAGTTAAATGAAGAAAAAGTTCTGAAACAAACATTATGTGATGAACATAAAAATTGTATACTCAAGACGAATCAAGATATCTCTAGAGTAATAAATGAAGATATCTCGAACTTATTTGAGAAAAATAATGGTAACTCACATGCATTTCGTATTTTACCTAGAGATTTTAAAGTTTCCTCATTCATTGAATGAATTAATTTCTTCATAAGATAATTCTGATGAATCGTCGGTTCCAAAATATCCTGATTTGAACTTAAGGAAGCACCTCTTCCTACAGCTACATACATGTTATACTCGATAGATGAGAATTGTTATGATTGTTACGAATTGTAAACAAGATACCTCTCTCTCGGACTCTCGACTCGAAAACGCGTCGAACGGCAAGGCTACGCGTAGCTATCGTGAACTAAACGTTAGTTTTTGATGGCTACGGGCTACATTAACGTTACGCCTGGCAACGCTGCATTGAAAGTGGCAAATTATTCCCAAAACTACCAACCTAAGATAATGAAATCATGGCCCACTTTGAGCTAGATAATATGTGAACGTAGTATATTTGAGATTTTAACAGTAACTCGGTCTTCAAATGGAATGGCTTTCGAAGTAGATAAACTTATCAACTGTGCATCGATAAACTCTTCCAAAAATATCCTTTTAAACTTCAGAACTGTGAGAACCAAAAATTATTTGGATCTCAGTAAGAATAACTTACTCCTTCTCACTGGCTGTCTAAAAGGACATTGTCGTCTTAGGAAGCATATAATGAAAATTGGCTCAACAGCAACTGACTCAGAACTCCTGTTTACTCAGTTATAGAATGCCTAGCCATTGTCAGCCTGCCTTTCTCTCTGCCTTCCTTTTTCTTTTTTTTTGTTACTATGCCAGAAAATAATTTGATAATTTTGACAGGCACCTCATGAATTCAATATCGAATATCTCCTTCAATCATCGAGATATAATAGACAAGAGACGCCTTGACATGCAATTGAGTAAGGAAAAATAGTACCACTGGGTGGGGCTAAGTCGGGAACCAATATGGCGGAAAGTTCAAGGTTGAATTAAGTTGCCAGTTTTTTCTTTTCACAAATTTCACCCAAAAAATACGACGTGTTGGGACTTTAGGAACCCTGTTCAAATGAGGTTAATTGAATATCAAATAAACAATTTTTCTTCAGGCGATAATATACACATATAAAAAAATATCAAATTACCAAGACAGACTTGAGAAAATTTCGAGGAAAAAATTATAATTTAACTTGAAAAAGGCGCAAAAATCACAGTTCGTACAGAAAATTCAACGATTGTCAAATTTGACGTTAGGTGGTAGCAGAGCTGTGCCGAGCACTGAAGAAAAGTGCTTCGAGCACAAAGCACTAAGCCCTATTGAAAAGTGCTCCGGAATCTCGAGCACTAAGCCCTCTTTTTTGAAAAATGCTTGCGATTACTAAGCACTTTCGAAAAGTAATTCGTTTACACGAGCACCGAGCACTAAGCACTTTTCAAAATCAACTTAATATTTTCCATACAAATATCTCTCAGTTTGGAATTTTGATTTTTTCTTTTTAATGTTATCGTGTTTTGAACTGGACATAATTGAAATTGACAATAGGTTTTTTCAGCGAGTCGTTTAATAGATATTTTATCAACTAGGTTATTCAAGAGAGCGACTAATGGTCAAGATATTTTAGAGCGTTCGCTCCGCTCATGCATTAATAGTTCAAGACCGTTAGTCGCTTTATTGATAACTGGGTTGATTACAAGATTTTTCCGATGACATCAATAGGAATTGTAGATAAATTCTTGATTGAAATAAACACTTATTTTTTACAAAACATACATTTGACATAATAAAATTTCTATATTTCTATGTTACTGTTGAGTGACTGACATTTGTTCATGGAAATAGCACACTGAAACAGCATCAATTGAACATTAAAATTGATCATTTATATTCAATTTTGTACATATTAAATCACCTTTTAGGTCGAAGAAATAATTATTTTCGATGAATTCCGGATATAGACAGGTTACCATGACGACATACCAAAAAAGTTACAGAGAAAGAGTGACGTCTTGTCAACGAATTAGATGAAAATGTTTCTTATGGTTTTCTGAGCTCTATATGGCATTCATTCAGTTAACAAACTGTAACTGAAATATTCGCCAATAAATTACTTGAAATCATGATAAAAGATACCTGAATCGTATATTGCATTGCTTAGAGCTTTCCTGAAAAAAATCCGCCATTACATCAAAACATCTGTTTTTTTTTTGTCAAAATAATGAAGGGAAAATGAACAATTTTTTATCTAAAGAAATGAAACGAAAGAAAAAACGTTAATTTTTTGTCTATTTGAAGCACGCGAAAGTCTGTCATTTCCATGTTCCAACAAGTCTATGAAGGGCTTAGTGCTTGGTAATTCCTGAAAGTGCTTTGGAGCACTTTGGTGCTCGGGAGCACTTTTTCGAATTACTAAGCACTAAGCCCTTTCGAAAAATTCGCGAAGCACCAAGCACTAAGCACTGGTTCAATTGAGTGCTCGCGAGCACAGTGCTTACGAGCTCAAAAGTGCTTCGAGTGCTTTCACGAGCACTAAGCACAAGGCTTCGGCACAGCTCTGGGTGGTAGTAATAGGGCGGATCTGATATCACGTTTATTTCAATGATGGCAACTCTATACTATCCTATCTCTATGCCTTCAATTAACCAGGCTAGTGGCGCACCTGCTCTTTCAGTAGCTTCGAAACTACAGACTTTCTCTGAAAATCGCTCTTTAGTATAAATCATGACACAAACAATTGAAAATACTTGTATAACGTACTCCAGCCCCTGTATATTCAAATCAACAACAGCCCCCAACATTCGATTTTCGAACCCCATAATATATCCCTATCCCCATTTCCCCTATGAGCTCAATTTTCTGCAGCATTTTCCCGATTTTCCAGGACACTAATGAACGATCCCTAACTGGATTCAACATCCCCGTAGCACCCCTCAGCGCAGGGTGAAATCTATTAATTCCTGACTAACACATGGTCCTATTTATTCTACCCGTCAGCAGGGAATAAAGGTACCTTTGTTATCAACCGTTCTCTGCTCGAACGCTTTGAAATAGGAGGAAAGGTTCCTGTAATTCCTGGCAGCTGAAATTCCGCGGAAGAATCCTTCAAATTAGTATACACACGAGGTGCGGTGGATTTTCACTATTAATTCAACTCTTCAGGTTGTTTTAGGGCTCTCAAAATTGGATTTTGTGATGTTTCCAAGTGTTAGGAATTAGTGAATGTGGACGTTTCGTTACCGGCTGTCAAAATATTTCATCTATAGAAGTCAGTCGGGCAAAGTCAACAGAAGTGGTATTTTATTCATCAGTTGATTCAGCGCTTCAACCACCATCAAATCGTTCGTTTATTAAACAAACTGTCACTCGTTCTTTTAATCACCGATGGCACATCGGATCCATCGACTTTCAGAACCGATTAATGTGTGGAGGGGGTATATTTGAAAGAAACGTCAATTGGCTCTATCATGCCTCGACACCATGGACCTATAATACTAACTGGACGTCGAACTTCCCTACTGTCACGTAGAAAAAAGTGAGGAAAATGGCAGCCATTTGCAGTTTGGGGTGAACCACAAATATTTTGATGTTTTATGCCATTTGTGCTCGAATTCATAGATTTATAATAGGTCCATGCTAGAATTTTGATTGAAACATAGACGTCCCTTTGAAAGAAGTGATGTAAAATGAACTCTATATATTAGTGTTCTGTGAACTCTGACATTTCGGTCTATTGAAATTATAAATATTTTCGATTCTTGTGATTAGTTATTAATCAATATTGGTAATCCTATCATTTTAATTCGTTAAAATAAAATACATAAAGGAATATTGGTAATTCTAATATTTCAATTCATAGAAAAAGTGACAACTCTCAACTTCACCCCAAACTGCAAATGGCCGCCGTTTGCCTCAAATTTTTGACAGGTTCGCCATCTAGTTAGTATTATAAATCTATGCTTACACCAGATAACCATTAACTCGATCTTTCATTCTAAATCTGATGAGCCATCTCATAGAGTTTTCATCAGGCAAGATCTGATAATTAATAAAAGAACACTGAAAACATCAATTCGATGACAAGAATTAGTGTACTTTTCTGAACTGTACAGTGTTGGTGTGCAAAAGGCGATCAATTGCTTTGTTAAGAATGGTTTTCTCACTTATCAGGAATTTTCAATGCTCGAACACTGACGATAAAATATTAATCGATTGAAATCAACTAATTTTAAATTCAAACTTCGGAGCTAATCTCGTCCTCCTTCAAGGCAAAATGCATGGAAGTGGTATCAAACAGTGCACATATGGATGGCCATTTCGTCCTTATTAGGACTCATCAGCACTGGATAGCTTTGAATCATACAAGGTATTTCTTAGAACTTAAAGTGAAATTGTATCTTTTTTCAGGTATAAATATAGCGAAGGCGCCATCTCTAGTTCCATGCCAACAACCTTCCCTAGCATGAACCTTGAACGAAGTAGCCAGATGTTTACCCATACTTCGGAGCTAATCTCGTCCTCGTTCAAGGCAAAATGCAAGGAGGTGGTATCAAACAGAGCATCTTTTGATGGCCATTTCGTCCGCGTCATGGACTGAGGACGTTAAATTTGCAAACTGCAAGTACGCTTCGGTCATTGTGACAAATGGTAAACATCTCGCTACTTCGTTCAAGGTTTTGCTATGGAAGAAGATTGTTCGTATGGAACTAGAGATGACGCCTTCGGTATATTTATACCTGAAAGAAGGTGTCATTTCGTTTTACGTTCCAAGAAATATCTTGTATCCAGAGCTATTCTGTGCTGATGAGTCCTAATAACGAAATGGCCATCCATAGGTGCTCTTTTTGATCCACTTTCTTGCATTTTGTTTTGAACGAGGACGAGATTAACTCTGAAGTGTGAGTTAATATTGGTTCAATCGATTAATATTATTCTCTTCTTTCATTATTTTTGTATTCATGGCGATGTTGCGAGTTAAACCTCTGCTTATTGACGATAAGGTTGCACCGTGTATTTAGTATTTAGAAGCAGGTTGTTTTTATCAATATGCAGGAACTTACAACAAGCAAGAGCTGGCTGGCAGAGAAATTAACATGGAAAAACCTGTCCTGGATATCCAAGACTCCTAAAAAGGATGTTGGTTTTATCATCGTCTGTGATGACTACTTTGATATTTCATGCAAGAGTAGTTAAGAGATCAAAAGATGGTGGCAGTTTCCGAAAAGCTAACCTTGGAATAAAACCCCAGTTCTGTAATACTACTTACACACCATAAAAACCTGCTGGAGATATATATAATTTGTAAGAGTGTTATTGTAAATAATAATAATCAATTAAAAACCGGTACAGCTTTTGTGGATTTATCCGCTGTATATGATATCTACTGTTTGAAAAAATGGTATGATTTTTAAACTTTACAGCCATCTGAAATGTGGAAAAATGGTCAAATTGCTAGAAAAAATGCTGTCAGACAGGAGATGTTTTCGTTGACGATAATAGTAGCAATTTTTAAACATTGAATAATGGTCTTTCACAAGGATCAGTCTTATCCTTTCAACTTATTCTGGAAAATTCATATACGCGGATGATTATGCTTGGCTTTCCATCATTCAGTTCTTTAAACCATTGAGAATGATCTTTCTGTAGATTTAGAAGTTTTAGAAAATTAGTTCTTTTACTGGCGTTTATGTCCAAATCCTAATAAAACTGAAGTCTCGTGTTTTCATTTAGATAATCGTCAGAAATATAGAAAATTGAACAAACTTTTGGTAATTCTTCTCTTAAACATAATTTCAATACTAAATATCTAGGCGTTAAACCAGATTCTCCTTTGAATTACAAAGCCCAGTTGGATGATTCACGTATGAAATTGAAAACTAGAAATAAATTTATTCAAAAACTTGACGGACTTCATGGGGTGCTGACGTAACAACTCTTCGTACGGCAGCTTTAGCCTTAATAATAAAAAATAATATCATTGTTATAAGTAATAAAATAATTATTGTTGAGGCTGATACAAGCTCTATAATTGTAAGGAAAGCTGAAAGAGAAAGGAGCACAAAATGTCAAAGGATCTCAGAGCATGATTAACCCATTTAAATCTAATTTGATGCATCGCCCTTAGTAGGCATTTTTTCACTAACTCTTGCATTGTACCAATGCCCAAAGAAATGGCAACACAACCTCATTTCTCGTTTTAGCCTCGACCATGTCCACAATCGTCATGATGCTCACCAACACATTCTACACACTCACGAGGCGCCCTCAAAGACTACGGAAATTACCGCTTTAGGCCTATACGACTACTGACACTACGCCGGAAAAGATCAAAGGAATTTTTTGTACGCGCCAGTTCTGTTAAATATGCCGCTCGAGAAAAATTGGAACAGTTGTTTGTTTCCAAAAGAGATGGGTTATGCGTGAAATTGTCTGATTGTGGTCAGAGCTCGTAATTTAGACAGAGATTTAATTTCGGTATTCTGAGATGTTTTCAACGAGTTTTTGTTCTCGAAACAGGTTGAAGAATCACGTTGCAAGATTCCAGGAAATACAGGGCTATGAGGGTCAAATGAAAGTTTTCTTCAACTGATAACTGCAAATGAAAATGCTGAAACTTGTTGATTAACTTTTAATCACTGAGATTTCCTGGCTATGAAATTAGATCTTCTTTTTCCATCCCAAACTCAATGCTATTGAGGAAGAAACACTGGAAAAGGAATACAGTACCTAAACCATGAAAGTAAGTACCTACATAAATCAAAAAAGCCCCTAGCTGAGGTTAGAGAAAAACGGGTTAACATACTAATCTGCGTATGATACCAGAACTCAGGGAAAAACGTCAGTTAAAAAAACCCTGTCTCAACGTTTTCACAAAATTGGAACCTAAAAGTATTCGAATTAAAACCATCAATATTCAGATAAAAATAATTAATTCTTGCTCTCGGGCAAGGAGGGGAATTTTAAGCCAGGTCTGGCCTTCCAAGTGATGATTTTTCGAATCTTCTATTCATCTAAGACCGCTACAGGACCCTACTGAAGGGTAATCATCTCCATAGATTTAAACAGTAGTATTTCATTCTAAATATCGAAATCAATTAAGGAATTATGCTAAAAACGTGTGACGATTTTATGGTCCATAACGTTTCTGTGGTGTAGGCAAATACACATATGAGAAAGAGTTTCTGGAGAAGGAAGAAACTGAAGGAGAAGCTCTCTGGAGGAATCTACCAGGAATAGATTACTCTCAATATTTGCTGGTTATAAATTTCCAGCATATTAATGTCATATAACTATCAACTTTTTCATTTGCAGATATTCAAGTATAGTTGATCATATTCATGTAATAACTTCATTGAGTTCAAACAGCTTGCTGACATTCATTTTTTCAGCTCTACTAAAATGAAAATTGGAAAATTTTACCCGAGCCCGTATTTCACAGTACTAATCAAATAATAACATAGTTTTGTTGTTTTCAATCGAATGGCAATTATAATGCATTTGTTCCAATTTTGTTCGAAACGTTGTATGATCATCACTTTCGCATTTTTTGTTTATACGCCTACTCTTTCAATGAAATTCATTTGTAATAATGGATACTCTGGTGTACAAGCTAATTAATTTATTAATATTCGTTGGAGTATTTGCATAGGGTAGAAGAGTAGTTCAATGATTTTTATTCAATTAAAAACAACTTTTGTTATGATAGTTGATTTTTGGAATTAATTCTCATCAAATATCAATTTTTGAAATAAACATGTTGCCAAATAACTAAAATCCACTCCTCCTTAATTGTGAAGTGTCATGCTAGTTTTTGGCACATTATACAGGTGGTCATCATCCAAACATGTTCACAGAAGTCGACGCCAAATAATTAATGATTTAATGTAATAGAATGTACTCTGCAAAAAATTTCTTGCCTTATACTGATAGTGCCTCAATTCGAAGAAAATAAAAATTTTCGGAAATTCAGGCAAAAAAAATAAGGTCTTTTCAATCTGGATTCCTGGCCATTCGGGAATCAAAGGAAACGAAGGGGCCAATACACTAGCCAAAGAGGGCGCACAAATGTCACTCATTGACCCAGAACCCTTCTGTGGTATAGGTGAATGTACCTATAAGAAGTTTCTGGAGAAGGAGAAAGCCGAGAAGGAAAAACTCTGGCGGAATCTCCCAGGAATGGATCATTACACTGAGTTCCTTCGGAACTTTGGAACAGTAAGATCCAAAAGATATCTGGATCTTGGTAAGAAACAATTACACCTTCTTACAGGACACTGTTGCCTCAGGAAGCACCTGTTGAGGATGGGATTATCAGACACTGACGAGTGAAGGTTCTGTGGGGAGGAGGAAGAAACCCCAATTCACCTAGTCCTCGTTGAAGCCTTTTTAGATATTGGATTTCATCAGATCTCTGGAACTGGAAAGCCAGCTATGAAGGGTGTGGTCAGAACAGCTCTGTAAGGGGGCACAATAGACCTGGAGGTCACAGTGAACTGTAACCTCTGTTTGAACTAAACTAAACTACTCAACCACCCAACTCTACCTAAGTAAACAGGGCTTCAGAGCAATCTTCCAGCGCAGTTACGATATCAGCTCTAACAGGGGTCACAGTAGACCTTAAGGTCGCAGTAAAGAGTAACCCTATCTATCGACAATTCGCAATGAATTCCTTCAGTCACTACCTATCTTTTCGATCTTCAATCTAAGGAACGCTAGACAGATTCCTAAATCTGATTCTTTCCCCAGAATTACCGGAAAATCCATAACTTACTTTCCATCCGCAGTTGCCGAATAGGCGCTGTGCGTAAAGAGCAATTTCTGCGTTTCCACGTCAATTTATTGCCGCGTTCACACGTCGTTCTGGATAGCGATCTCGACGTTTTTGCCTATCTGATTGCGTTCGGAACGCACCGCTGGAAATTTTATTACCGGATCTCTGTCAATTTTCGCGAATCCGAAATCAGAACGTGCGGGAATGACAGATGAACTGTCAAACCGCTATTGATTTGATACGGAGATAAATAGTTCGAGACGTGATGTTAGACAGTTGCACGCTTGTTCTTTCTGCGTGTTCCCAATGGTGTGACGTCATTGACAGCTTCTGGGCATGGTTGCCAGGCTGTGCTTTTTTATTGGTTCACCGAGAATTTTTTGATAGTAACAAAGCTTCAGGGTAAGAAATAAACATAGAGATGCCCCTACGCTTGAATGGTACTGCATTGTAATAAACCAAGCATTAGAGTGAGATGGAAAAATTGCACTGCCGCACAAGGGTGAAGTAAACAATCGGCTAGATTTTCATTCATCCAGTTCCTGAATAACACAACATTTTCGTAATTTTGCCTTAGCTTTAATTACCGGAATAGTCTCAAGCACCAATTAACTGCCAAAAAATCAGAAAAATAATTCAGTTTATGAACGTCAAATCGAAATGAAAATGTGAATACAACTCATCGAGAAACTAAACGCCAATCGACGATGTTGTCAAACTGACAGAAAAGTAGGAGAGCGGTGAACCAGTTATCCCAATACGGAATAAACAAAGTTCATATGCTCACCGTAGCCACCAATAGTCCTAGGAGACTTTGTAAGCCTCCATGCCCTCCATATTCTCCTATAGCTCTGTCGGAACTTTCCAAACCTCTAATCAAAATGTTTTGGGGATAATCCGAGTTCTATACAGATGAGATTTATGCATTAGTTATGTCTAGTCGCAGATATTGTATATCTTATCTCCGCAGATGTCCCAGGAAATGTTTTCAAATTATAATCATGTACGGTTTCAGGCGATTTGTGAACCGGAAAGAAAATATGTTGACACTCGAATAAATGACCATTTAACTTATCGAAATAAACCAAAACAAGGATTCTATCTACGTATTGTCAACTCAATGTTCACTTGTTCAGTCCAGTTAGTTAGGCATCCTACAACTTGTTTAAATCCTGATTAATCAAGCAGTTCTACGAATGCGTGACTTCCGACAGTAATATAGGAAATTATAGAGAAAGTTCATATGCTCACCGTAGTCACCAGAGGTCCTAGCAGACTTTGTAAGTTTCTCCATCCTCCTATAGCTTTGCCAGAACTTTCCAAACCTCTAATCAAAATGTTTTGAGAGTTATCCGAATTCAGTAAAGATGAAATTTATGCATTAGTTATGTCTAGTCGCAGATATTGTATATCTTGTCATTGCAAATGTCCCTGGAGATGTTTTCAAACTATAATCATGTACGGTTTCAGGCGATTTGTGAACAGGAAAGAAAATATGTTGACACTCTAATAAATGACCATTTAACTCATCGAAATAAACCAAAACAAGGATTCTATCTACGTATTGTCAACTCATTGTTCACTTGTTCAGTCCAGTTAGTTAGGCATCCTACAACTTGTTTAAATCCTGATTAATCAAGCAGTTCTACGAATGCGTGACTTCCGACAGTAATATAGGAAATTATAGAGAAAGTTCATATGCTCACCGTAGTCACCAGAGGTCCTAGCAGACTTTGTAAGTTTCTCCATCCTCTATAGCTTTGCCAGAACTTTCCAACCTCTAATCAAAATGTTTTGAGAGTATCCGAATTCAGTAAAGATGAAATTTATGCCTTAGTTATGTCTAGTCGCAGATATTGTATATCTTGTCATTGCAAATGTCCCTGGAGATGTTTTCAAACTATAATCATGTACGGTTTCAGGCGATTTGTGAACCGGAAAGAAAATATGTTGACACTCTAATAAATGACCATTTAACCCATCGAAATAAACCAAAACAAGGATTCTATCTACGTATTGTCAACTCAATGTTCACTTGTTCAGTCCAGTTAGTTAGGCATCCTACAACTTGTTTAAATTCTGATTAATCAAGCAGTTCTACAAAAGCATGACTTCCGACGGTAATATAGAAAATTATAGAGAAAGTTCATATGCTCACCGTAGTCACCAGAGGTCCTAGCAGACTTTGTAAGTTTCTCCATCCTCCTATAGCTTTTCCAGAACTTTCCAAACCTCTAATCAAAATGTTTTGGGAGTTATCCGAATTCAGTAAAGATGAAATTTATGCATTAGTTATGTCGCAGATATTGTATATCTTGTCATTGCAAATGTCCCTGGAGATGTTTTCAAACTATAATCATTTACGGTTTGAGGTGATTCGAGAACCAGAAAGAAAATAAGTTGACACTCGAATAAATGACCATATAACTCATCGAAATAAACCAAAACAAAGATTCTATCTACGTATTTTCAACTCAACGTTCACTTGTTCAGTCAACCCAGTTATAGGCATCTTCCAACTTGTTTAAATCCTGATTAATCAAGTAGCTCTACGAATGCATGACCTCCGATGGTAATGTAGAAAATTATAGGAAAAGTTCATTGCTCACCGTAGCCACCAGAGGTCCTAGGAGACTTTGTAAGCTTCCACATCGTCTTGTAGCTCCGCCAGAATTTTCCAAACCTCTAATCAAAATGTGTTGGGAGTAATCCGAGTTCAGTTCAGATGAGATTTATGCATTAGTTATGTCTAGTAGCAGATATTGTATATCTTGTCTTCGCAGATGTTTTCAAATTATAATCATGTACGGTTTGACGTGATTCGCGAACCGGAAAGATAATATGTTGACACTCGAATGAATGACCACTTCACTCATCGAAATAAACCAAAACAAGTATCTATTCTATCTAAGTATTTTCAACTCAATATTCACTTGTTTAGTCCAGTTAGTTAGACATCCCATAACTTGTTAAATTCCTGATTAGTCAAGCAGCTCTGCGAATGCATGACTTCCGATGGTAATGTAGAAAATTATAGGGAAAGTTTATATGCTCACCGTAGCCACAAGAGGTCCTAGGAGACTTTGTAAGCTTCCACATCCTCTTGTAGCTCCGCCAGAACTTTCCAAACGTCTAATCAAAATGTTTTGGGAGTAATCCGAGTTCAGTACAGATGAGATTTATGCCTTAGTTATGTCTAGTCGCAGATATTGTATATCTTGTCTTCGCAGATGTCCCAGGAGATGTTTTCAAATTATAATCATGTACGGTTTGACGTGATTCGCGAACCGGAAAGATAATATGTTGACACTCGAATAAATGACCATTTAAATCATCGAAATAAACCAAAACAAGGATTCTATCTACGTATTGTCAACTCAATGTTCACTTGATCAGTCCAGTTAGTTAGGCATCCTACAACTCGTTTAAATCCTGATTAATCAAGCAGTTCTACAAATGCATGACTTCCGACGGTAATATAGAAAATTATAGAGAAAGTTCATATGCTCACCGTAGTCACCAGAGGTCCTAGCAGACTTTGTAAGTTTCTCCATCCTCCTGTAGCTTTGCCAGAACTTTCCAAACCTATAATCAAAATGTTTTGGGGATAATCCGAGTTCTATACAGATGAGATTTATGCATTAGTTATGTCTAGTCGCAGATATTGTATATCTTGTCTTCACAGATGTCCCAGGAGATGTTTTCAAATTATAATCATGTACGGTTTGACGTGATTCGCGAACCGGAAAGATAATATATTGACACTCGAATAAATGACCACTTCACTCATCGAAATAAACCAAAACAAGTATTCTATCTACGTATTTTCAACTCAACGTTCACTTGTTCAGTCAACTTAGTTAGGCATCCTCCAACTTGTTTAAATCCTGATTAATCAAGCAGTTCAACAAATGCGTGACTTCCGACAGTAATATAGAAAATTATAGAGAAAGTTCATATGCTCACCGTAGTCACCAGAGGTCCTAGCAGACTTTGTAAGCTTCTTCATCCTCCTGTAGCTTTGCCAGAACTTTCCAAACCTCTGATAAAAATTTGGGAGTTATTCGAATTCAGTAAAAATGAAATTTAAGCATTAGTTATGCCTAGTCGCAGATATTGTATATCCTGTCATTGCAAATGTCCCTGGAGATGTTTTCAAACTATAATCATGTACGGTTTGAGGTGATTCGCGAACCATAAAGAAAATATGTTGACACTCGAATAAATGACCATTTAACTCATCGAAATAAAAAAAAGAAGATTCTATCTACGTATTTTCAACTGAACGTTCAATTGTTCAGTCAACTTAGTTAGGCATCCTCCAACTTGTTTAAATCCTGATCAGTCAAGCAGCTCTGCGAATGCACGACTTCCGATGGTAATGTAGAAAATTATAGGGAAAGTTCATATGGTCACCGTAGCCACCAGAGGTCCTAGGAGATTTTGTAAGCTTCCACATCCTCTTGTAGCTCCGCCAGAACTTTCCAAACGTCTGATCAAAATGTTTTGGGAGTAATCCGAGTTCAGTACAGATGAGATTTATGCATTAGTTATGTCTAGTCGCAGATATTGTATATCTTGTCTTCGCAGATGTCCCAGGAGATGTTTTCAAATTATAATCATGTACGGTTTGACGTGATTCGCGAACCGGAAAGATAATATGTTGACACTCGAATAAATGACCACTTCACTCATCGAAATAAACCAAAACAAGTATTCTATCTACGTATTTTCAACTCAATATTCACTTGTTCAGTCCAGTTATTTAGGCATCCTCCAACTTGTTTAAATCCTGATTAATCAAGTAGCTCTACGAATGCATGACCTCCGATGGTAATGTAGAAAATTATAGGGAAAGTTCATATGCTCACCGTAGCCACCAGAGGTCCTAGGAGATTTTGTAAGCTTCCACATCCTCTTGTAGCTCCGCCAGAACTTTCCAAACGTCTAATCAAAATGTTTTGGAGTAATCCGAGTCAGTCAGTACAGATGAGATTTATGCATTAGTTATGTCTAGTCGCAGATATTGTATATCTTGTGTTCGCAGATGTCCCAGGAGATGTTTTCAAATTATAATCATGTACGGTTTGACGTGATTCGCGAACCGGAAAGATAATATGTTGACACTCGAATAAATGACCACTTCACTCATCGAAATAAACCAATACAAGTATTCTATCTACGTATTTTCAACTCAATATTCACTGGTTCAGTCCAGTTATTTAGGCATCCTCTAACTTGTTTAAATCCTGATCAGTCAAGCAGCTCTGCGAATGCACGAATTCCGATGGTAATGTAGAAAATTATAGGGAAAGTTCATATGGTCACCGTAGCCACCAGAGGTCCTAGCAGACTTTGTAAGCTTCTTCATCCTCCTGTAGCTTTGCCAGAACTTTCCAAACCTCTGATAAAAATGTTTTGGGAGTAACCCGAGTTCAGTAAAGATGAAATTTATGCATTAGTTATGTCTAGTCGCAGATATTGTATATCTTGTCTTCGCAGATGTCCCAGGAGATGTTTTCAAGTTATAATCATGTACGGTTTGACGTGATTCGCGAACTGGAAAGATAATATGTTGACACTCGAATAAATGACCACTTCTCTCATCGAAATAAACCAAAACAAGTATTCTATCTACGTATTTTCAACTCAATATTCACTTGTTCAGTCCAGTTAGTTAGGCATCCTACAACTTGTTTAAATCCTGATTAATCAAGTAGCTCTACGAATGCATAACCTCCGATGGTAATGTAGAAAATTATAGGGAAAGTTCATATGCTCACCGTAGCCACTAGAGGTCCTAGGAGACTTTGTAAGCTTCCTCATCCTCCAGTAGCTCTGCCAGAACTTTCCAAACCTCTAATCAAAATGTTTTGGGAGTAATCCGAGTTCAGTTCAGATGAGATTTATGCATTAGTTATGTCTAGTCGCAGATATTGTATATCTTGTCTTCACAGATGTCCCAGGAGATGTTTTCAAATTATAATTATGTACGGTTTTTAGGCGATGCGCATTACGTTCTGGGAAAATGGTTTTGTAAGGGTCTTAAATACGAAATCTTCCATCATGAAATCACCGTTATGCTGAGGAACTTCGTGAAGTTAGTTTGTGGAAGGAATATGGATTAGTGAAACTTCTCGACATAATGGGGATGTTTCGAGGGGGTTTTCTTCGGTAGATAGAATTCATTATTTAACAATTATGATGATATTGAGGATAATGAATGAAATAAGCATCACGTTCTAGCCAAAACATTTGCACATGCAGTTATAAGGTTCTACAGAATCTCTATTCGCTGGTTTCTATTATGCCAATTCTGATCATATGCTTTCAAAGGCAACGATGTCCTGTAAAAAAGTAATTGAGGAAACTTTGCTTATTCTTATTGAGATTCAAACAATTTATGGACCTCGCAGTTTCAAAGTTCAGAAGTAACTTCTTCGAAAGATTCAACCGAAGTACTCCTCTTTCAGATTTTTTCCTCTCCAAAACTTTTACTTATAGGTGCATTTGCCCATACATTAAAAGGGTTTTGACCTAGTAAGTGGCGTATGTGCGCCCTTTCTTGCTAGTGTATTTACCTATAAATTTCCTGAGTGATCAGTAACCCACACTCAAGAGACCTTGTTGATCTTGCACTTCATTGAATTTTCTTTGAGTCGATAATATTGGAGTTCAGTATCACCAAAATGGCCCAGAACCCTTCTGTGGTATAGGCGGTGCATTTGCCGAATAAGGAAAAGTTCTCAAAGAAGAAAACACTTAAAGAGAATCCTTTGGAGGAATCTTCTGGGAATGCATCATTCCAAAAAGTTCCCTCGGAAGTTTATAGCTACATGGGCTCAAAAGGCCTCGTGAAGCTATGATTAGAATTGGCGTAACAGGAAATGACTAGTGTAGATTCTGTGGAGAGGTGGAAACTCCTGTCCACACAGGTACTGAATCTCAATGAGGTAGGCAAGAAAAATAAGGTCTTTTAATCTGGGTTCCTGGCTATTCTGAAATCAAATGAAATGAGACAGTCAAGTGTGGAAAATAACCTCAGCCATATGGTGGCCGAAATCGTTAATGCAGTGCTGGAGGCGTTATTGGAAGTTCGTATTGTGAAAATCCGCAACAGGTTCACGAAAGACCGTTGCACAGTCCAAAAGTAACGGTTTTATGCGTTGTATCGCAAACTTGCATAATTGGCCCTTACTTTTTTGAACACGGCAATGGTCTTGCTGTTACCGTGAACTCTGAGCGCTACATCGAATCAAATTAAGACGGCGTCGTGTTCCAACCCGACATGTGTGGTTCCAGCAGGATGGGGCGACCGCCCACACAGCCGGAGCAACAATGGACGTTATTCGCCCTCTATTACCTGGTCGCCCCATTTCCAGACATGCTGTATATGTTTTGCAGTAGATATGGTTGACTATAATTGGATAATTAACAGTTTTTGCTTCTACCCACAGTACGTGATATTATGTTGATCAATGCTTCATGCATCGCTGAGGGATGCTGTCAGCCTTATCGCAGGTTCGGATGCATAGATAATGACATTTATCGTGTAAACATCAAACCTGATTAGGCAATTATAGAAATGGATTACATAAATAGCAACTGGATTTGAATTGATTAGGGCTTCGATTGTTATTGCGATTTAGTAGAATAATTGGATCCGTGTATATACATGTTGGATAATTGACATAGTTTTAGTATCGCACGACGCATTGGCCAGAATGATATTAGAGGGATATTGCAACTTTCAAAATAGAGCATGCTTTGTGTAATTTCCGTGATATATTTGTCATAACATGGGCTTGAAATTGCTCGCATATTGCTTTTGCATTATGTACGTATTGAAGTCTCACGCCATATGGGATATTTTGAGGTTAGGTTTCGCTCAGCCTTATCTTTATCTGCAATTCCATTCCTAATTCCTGTTAAATACACTTCAATATGTTCAGTCACGATCGCAGATTCTTCTTTCTATCAAATTGTTTCTTTTATTCATCAAATTTCCTGAACAGTCTTTCAAATTTTCAAAGTACGAGATTTCAAAATCTCCAGACAACAGCTGAACAAGAAGAATGTCCTTCCATCAGCTGACTTTATGGTTTTATTCCAACTCCAACTCACCCCAAGAAGCTGATAGTTTCAAGAATAGAGTTAGCATCAATCCAGGTCGCCTTATCAGGTGGTGTGCCATCCGCACCCTCTGAAGACTTAATTTATGACCCGTTTATCTCAGGAATTATATCGTAGGTAGGAAAAAACTTCAATATGTTCAGTCAAGATTGCAGATGCTTCTTTTCATCGAATTTTTCTTCTATTCATCGACTTTCGTGATTATCTTTCAATTTTTCAAGGCAACATTTCAAAATCTTCAGACAACAGCTAAACAAGAAGAATGTACTGACAACATTTGACTTCATGGTTTATACCCCAGGAAGCTGATAGTTTCAAGAATAGAGTTAGCAAAAATCCAGGTTGCCCTATCTGGTGGTGTGCCATCCGCACCCTCTGAAGACTTAATTTCTGTCCCGTTATCTCCAGAATTATATCGTAGGTAAGGAAACCTTCAATATGTTCAGTAAAGATTGCAGATGCTTCTTTTCATCGAATTGTTTCTTCTATTCATCGATTTCGTGATAATCTTTCAAGTTTTCAAGGCAACAGATTTCAAAATCTTCAGTCAACAGCTGAACAAGAAAAAATATACTGGCACCATTTGACTTCATGGTTTTATACCTCTTCTACTCACCCCAAGAAGCTAATAGTTTCAAGAATAGAGTTAGCAAAAATCCAGGATGCCCTATCGGTTGTGTGCCATCAGCACCCTCTGAAGCCTTAATTTCTGTCCCGTTTATCTCCAGAATTATATCATAGGTAGGAAAAACCTTCAATATGTTCAGTCAAGATTGCAGATGCTTCTTTTCATCGAATTGTTTCTTCTATTCATCGACTTTCGTGATTAATCTTTCAAGTTTTCAAGGCAACATATTTCAAAATCTTCAGACAACAGCTGAACAAGAAGAATGTACTGGCACCATTTGACTTCATGGTTTTATACCCCAAGAAGCTGATAGTTTCAAGAATAGAGTTAGCAAAAATCCAGGTTGCCCTATCTGGTGGTGTGCCATCCGCACCCTCTCAAGACTTAATTTCTGTCCCGTTTATCTCCAGAATTATATCGTAGGTAGGAAAAACCTTCAATATGTTCAGTCAAGATTGCAGATGCTTCTTTTCATCGAATTGTTTCTTCTATTCATCGACTTTCGTGATTAATCTTTCAAGTTTTCAAGGCAACAAATTTCAAAATCTTCAGACAACAGCTGAACAAGAAGAATGTACTGGCACCATTTGACTTCATGGTTTTATATCATCCCCAACTCACCCCAAGAAGCTGATAGTTTCAAGAATAGAGTTAGCAAAAATCCAGGTTGCCCTATCTGGGGGTGTGCCATCCGCACCCTCTCAAGCCTTAATTTCTGTCCCGTTTATCTCCAGAATTATATCATAGGTAGGAAAAACCTTCAATATGTTCAGTCAAGATTGCAGATGCTTCTTTTCATCGAATTGTTTCTTCTATTCATCGACTTTCGTGATTAATCTTTCAAGTTTTCAAGGCAACAGATTTCAAAATCTTCAGACAACAGCTGAACAGAAAAAAATATACTGGCACCATTTGACTTCATGGTTTTTTACCATCTTCAACTCACCCCAAGAAGCTGATAGTTTCAAGAATAGAGTTAGCAAAAATCCAGGTTGCCCTATCTGGTGGTGTGCCATCCGCACCCTCTGAAGACTTAATTTCTGTCCCGTTTATCTCCAGAATTATATCGTAGGTAGGGAAAACCTTCAATATGTTCAGTCAAGATAGCATATGCTTCTGTCTATCAAATTGTTTCTTTTATTCATCAAGTTCCGTGACAAATCTTTTAATTTTAAAGGCACCAGATTTCTAAATCTTCAGACAACAGCTGAACAATAAGAATGTACTGGCATCATTTGACATCATGGTTTCATACCATCCCCAACTCACTCACTCAAGCTGATAGTTTCAAGAATAGAGTTAGCAAAAATCCAGGATGCCCTATCTGTTGGTGTGCCATCCGCACCCTCTCAAATTGTAATTTCTGTCCCATTTATCTCCAGAATTATATCGTTAGTGGGAAAACCTTCAATATGTTCAGTCAAGATTGCAGATGCTTCTTTCTATCAAATTGTTTCTTTTATTCATCGAGTTTCGTGATTAATCTTTAAAATTTTCAATTTACCAGATTTCAAAATCTCCAGACAACAGCTGAACAAGAAGAACGCCCTGTCATCGGCTGGCTTAATGGTTTTATGCCATCTTTAACTCACCAGAAGAAGCTGTTAGTTTCAAGAATAGAGTTAGCAAAAATCCAGGTCGCCTATCTGGTGGTGTGCCATCTGCACGGTCTCAAGACTTAATTTCTATCCGTTTATCTCCAGAACTATAACGGAGGTAGGAAGAACCTTCAATATGTTCAGTGAAGATAGCACATGCTCCTGTTTATAAAATTGTTCATTTCATTCGTCAAGTTCCGTGATTAATCTTTTAAATTTAAAGGCACCAGATTTCAAAATCTCCAGACAACAGCTGTACAAGAAAAATGTCCTGCCACCAGCTGACTTTATGGTTTTATGCCATCTCTAACTCACCCCAAAAAGCTGATAGTTTCAAGAATAGAGTTAGCAAAAATCCAGGCCACCTTATCTGGTGGTGTGCCATCCGCACCCTCTCAAGACTTAATTTCTGTCCCGTTTATCTCCAGAATTATATCGTAGGTAGGGAAAACAATGAGATTTAGACGATTCTAGGCTCAGTTAGGAGGGCAAAGAGGAGAATGTAACGATAAGAGAGCGGCAAAATGTAATTTGCTGACGTTATCTGGTCCAACCAGCTTGTTAAAAGGGGATTTACCGGTATCCTAATTTTTCCCTTTTTGAGCTTCAGCAAGCGGAAAGTTGCCGGGACCAACAGGTGCTGTTAAGGGCTAATTAAACGGCTTCTTCGTCGTTTGGGATGATCGGGAACTGCGGGTCTTAAAGAGATGAAGCTGGAGTAAAGGGATTGGCTTTGAAAGTTTTATGGAACCGATAAGTGTTGCAGTTATCGTTAGAAGGGGTGTTGGAGGGATCATTTGAAGCTGGAGAGAGTTCGTAAAGTAGTGGTTTTCGTTGAAATTGTTGGGGGAGTTCATCCAGGATTTTATATTGAATGAAAGTTGGATGATGTGATGATTTTTATGAAACATTTGGAATTTTGACGTAGATAGGTTCTGGTCATTCATAAATCGAAGGAAATGAAGAGGCTAATGGGGAGGCTTACACAGTAGCCTAACAGGAAACACAAACGACAGTTAATGTCCCAGAACCCTACAGCGGTGTAGTCAGATGCACCTATAGGAAAGAGTTTTTGGAGAATAAAGAAACTGAAAGGAAAACACTGTGGAAAAATCTCCTGTTGATGAATCTAACAAGTAAGAATGAGTTATGCTCACTCACTGGCTTTTTAACAGGACACTGAGGAGAATAGTAGAGTCAATGGAAAGAAGGACGAAATTTCTGTTCAATAAAGGCGTTTTCAGATACTTACTCGGGTTAACTCGATCCCTTACCATCGCGTTCGTTTACCTAACCCGAACATCCAACCCGTGTTCGGAAAGTACGGTGCTTTTAACTCTATCACTGACTCAGGTTGATCTATCGTAACCCTACAAGAGCGCAGGGTCGTAGAGTCACCACATGCGCATTGCCGTTCAATTTTGTGTTTGAAAAAGGCGAGAATAAGTCTTCTACTCTTTTCTTAGTAATTTCATATCTTTTATTCCAAAAAATTATGGAAAGAGAAGAAACTTTGGCTCAGTGTAAAATGTTTGGTTCCATGAGCCGAGAAAATAATGTGAAACAACTTTTTCATAACTTTGTATGCAGATTTTTCTGCGTTAAAGCTAAAGCCTTCTTTACTCCTTTAACATAGCTACTCAAAGATAATATTGAACATGCGAGGGCACACCAGAAATCATAAGAAAGATTTTACTGAAGCCAATAAATCCAAGAAAAGCTAGAGACAATCAGTAAATAAACTGGAATTGAAAAAATGAATTCTCTACTTCTCATAAGCACTCAAAAATAACATTAACAGGTTACACCAGAAATTATAAGAAATATTTTACAAAAGCCAATAAATGCAAGTAAAGCTAGAGATAATCTGAAAATAAACTGGGACTGAAAAAATAAATCCATAAAAAAATTGTTTAAGTTATTGATACAACTGTCACTTCAAACCCTAAACCTGATGTGTTCGTAAACTTAGAATCCGGATCCGTGATCCAAGTCCGTCTCGTGACTCAATGGATCGGTCGAGTAACCCTGAGTACGTTTCAGAAAACGTCTTTAGTTACAGAATGCCTCGCCATCGCCAGCCTGTGAAAAGAATGACTTGAACTGGAGAATTATAGGAAAAACGCAGATCTATAACCTCCCAAAAGCTCTTTCAAATACTGGAGTTCTTTGGGACTCCTCAAAAGCTCGAAATACGGCTTGCCATTGGTCGCGCACAAGCACTGGAACAGCTCAGGCGTTCGAAACCCTTCAAAACGAATACCATATAAGTGAACAGGAGTTTCATTTTTTACCCACAGAATTTAGACAGTTTCCGTTGAGCTATTTCCCATTGTATATGCTTCGGCAAAAGATAGAACATTCATGGAAAAACACTTGTACTTATTGATTTCTTTCCAAAAAGACACTGCTTTAATCTATCCCTTCATATTTCATATAGACTGATTGAACTCATGTCATAATAATAATCATCAACCAAATGCTGTTGTACTCTAAACCACACAAGAGAACACAACATGAAAATTACTTTAATGGAAGGTGGCTGGAATAACCTCACGAAAATTCCCATTTCTCGTCAAAATAACAAATTGAAATTGCCTCCTTCACAATGCATATACGGATATTACCCTAGAAAATTTCCTCAGAGTACCTCGTTCGAACGAGAAACCAATATTCTAAAGCGTTTCGTGGTGTTGAACAAAAGCTAACAAAGCCATTGATTCCACGGTTGCCTTAGTTGACGTTATTGACATTATGTTGAAACAGGGTCACGGTACAAAACCTTCCAGGTAAATGTTGTTTCAATGACTGGATATTATCACAGGGAACAGGCTAAAGGATGTGTTATACATAACATACATTATAAATTAGCGCATTGTGTGTCGAGTTTGTTCATGTAGCCACAACAATTTTGGTTCAAAGCAGTTTCAGCCATACTTATTAGGAATTAATTGGTGCATCCATTACTCAAGTGCTTTGTTGTTGCTTGCTGGAAATTACGACAGATGGAGCTGATCAATTTATGTTGTCCAGTACACACTTTCAGTTTGGTACTTAATATCCTGTTGGAAATTCAAGAATTACTAATGTTATGAATTAATAATTTTCTCTAGCTGTTAGTACAATAATAGGGGAGCCGTTGACCAATTATCCCAATACGGAATAAAGATACGGCACAAGTTCGCAACGCCGAATGTTGTTCGCGATCATAAACAGATTTTACTTGGCTGCGTCAACAAATGCGTGAAGGAATTTCTTTACTTTTTAATCTGAGGATCTTACAGTTTTTCACTTTTACCCAAGCGATTCCTCCATTTCTTTTAAATATCTCAGTAACTCCTCAGTCAGAAAAAGAATAGCTATTCATCAGTGTCAGTGTAGAAAAATACTATATTATTACAGACACGCAAAAACGCCAACATAATGAAAAGCCCCGTCGAAAAACTGTTCCAGTGTCTTCAAAACTTCTGAAGAAGACAGTCGTTCCAGATAAAAGTGAAAATATAATATTTCACCTGTAACCCTACTTCGTGCTGAGCGAAACTTCAGAAAGATGGCTCTATATTTATAGTCTCCATTCCTGTACATATGAATATTTCTTTCACTATATTTATATCCCGCTCTTTCCTGGAAAAAATCCATAAATTCTGGTCGGAATTGAGGGAATATATAACTGGATGGAATGAAAAAATAACGTGGCGAAAAATGCGTCATATTATGCGAAATATTATATGTGCTGGAAGGAAATACTTAGGAATTATGAGGATGAAACCTTGACTCTGACTGATTCAATGGAGTAACCCTTCAGTAGTAAGATATTGCGCTGGAAAAAGAGCTTTTGAATATTTCTGTTCGATTTCACTATCCTGTTCGACAACTAGAGATTTACTTTGGATTATATTATTTATTTTCGAGAGGATCAGTGTTAAAATCACAAAGCAAGGAAAGTCACACAATATCTGATGACAACTTATTGAGGTTGTATCTAATTTTTATGAATGGCACAATTTTAAAATTTTTATATCAATGCCTTCTTTTTTGATTTAACTCTTTGTCACAAGATTTTATTATTATTCCGAAACTGAACTTAGTGTTTGAAGCGAAATACCACTTTTTAAATATAGAAGATGAAAGAGTTTCAATTCCTGTACGTACATTTTCCTCTGCGACCAATGATATCATTTATGCGCTAAAATAATAGAGATACATTTTGCATTCGTACCTTTAATATTCCTGCCATATTCCTGGACACCATCAGTGTCTTCACTGTTTGTGTTTCATTGTCTGGTATTGTAGAAGATAAAGGGTTTTCCAATAAGAGGTGTTCTTTTTATATTCAAAGAAAAATGCCATTTTTCAATATAAATGATCGAATTTTTATTTCATTATGAAGAAGAAGCTATGCCGTTAATAGTGAAAAATGACATCAGGCAAATGACCACCATGACCACGCTTACAGGACCATATCCTCTTGATGAACTTTTCCATAGCAAAATCATAAAGTGGCTGCCCCATGTCCTCGATAGCCTCACGAATTCCATCTTTGAGGTCTTGAATCCAAGCTGGGCTATTGGCGTGGACCTTCTCTTTCACGTGGCCCCAAAGGAGAAGTCGCGATCACCTTTTCGAGAGATGACACGGTCCGGAAACTTCTCCCGCAAAAGGCTTCTGTGTTAACTGAACTTCATAAGCCTCAAGACCTAAATCTTTATGCAAAATACGGTGTAATAACGTTTGTGGAATGCCCAATTCCAAAGAACTACGAGGAATGGACAAAACTAGGTTTTCTTCAACACTTTCGGCTACAGCAGCAATATTCTCGACTGTTCTTGAGCGACGTGCACGGATTTTATTCTTCAAAATCACTAACTTGTCACAACAGCTCGAATTTTTTCCATCAATTTCTTTATTGCGGTCCGACAAGGTGCTTCACGACGACCCAAAAATGTTCGAGTTTTACGAATCGTCTGTCATATTTTAACCATTTTTATAGTGAATTTCAATAATTTCAATGGGTTGTTGAAGCGTGTATCGTTCCATTTTTATTAATGGCGTAGTGTCTACTTGTCAAATGTCAACAAATGACAGCTTCAAACGTCAAAATAACACCTCTTATTGGAAAACACTTCACACTTCAATCTTTTACTTTGTATTCGTCAGAAATTTTATTTATCAGTTTCATTACCATCATTCTCAAATCGAGATTTTGGAGATTCCTTCCCATTCCCTTTCTGCACCAATCTCCATACTCCAATCTCCCCAAAAAATATATTCAGTTGTCCTCATCCCTATAACAGTAGATTCGATGCCATCTTTCCAAAACTCGCAAAAAGTTGGACGGAAACGTCGGTTTATTCCTCGAAGTTATTTCCATTCAATTATATCTGAAGGGTGATGAATCAATTCCGAACGACTGTTCGGCCCCCCCTTTCAATTATTAGGTTTTATTGATACTTTCTGTGCCCCAAAGGGTGGTTGAATGAGCTCGATACGATTACTTCGGTTTTAGAGTGGCTAGAATTAATCGAAAAGTTTTTTTTCCGTATCCGGAATGGGAATAAGATTAGGCTGAAGTGTATTGTTTCAATTTCCGATACGACTTGGGAAGATTAATAAGGAGAACTGCGGGAATCAGTGGCGTATCCGGGCGTGAGTTTAGAGGGGGAAGAAGATACAACAAACTTTACTTGTTCGTCTTTTTATTATTCACGAATTCGGGATAGATGCCAGTAAGCCAAGTTTTACGTGATTTGAGAATAGCTAGAACTAGGACAAATAGTGTTCAATATAAAGTAACGAAAATCTAGAAAGAAACTATCAGAAGTGCGATATAGTCATACACTCAGATAGTCAAGCTGATATTGAAGCACTGAGCTCCTACGTCATCGGCTCAAAGATAATATGGGAGTGCCGGAACAAACTCAATGAGGTAAGCAAGAAAAATAAGGTCTTTTTAATCTGGATTCCCGGCCTTTCCGGAATCAAAGGAAACGAAGAGGCCAATACACTCGCCAAAGAGTGCGCACGAATGTCACTCATTGGCCCAAAACCCTTCTGTGGTATATGTAAATGTACCTATAAAAAGGACTTTCTGGAGAAGAAGAAAACCGAGAGGAAAAAACTCTGGCGGAATCTCCCAAGGATGGATCATTCCACTAAGTTCCTTCGGAACTTTGAGACAGCAGGATCCAAAAGATATCTGGCTTTCTCACAGGACACTGTCGCCTCAGGAAGCACCTGTTGAGGATGAAATTATCGGACACTGATGAGTGAAGGTTCCGTGGGGAGGAGGAAGAAAGCCTCAATCACCTAGTCACGGAATACTTTGGCATTGCGAGCCTAAGGAGAGAATGCTTTGAGCGAGAAACTTGTAAGAGAGAGGTACTAGCCTTGTTGAAGCCTTCACAGATATTAGATTTCATTAGATCTGAGGAACTGGAAGGCAAGCTGTGAAGGGAGTGGCCAGAATAGCTCTGTAAGAGAGCACAATAGACCCAGAGGTGAACTGTAACCCCTTTTTAAACTAAACTAAACTAAAATTACGAAGGAATGGATTTTTGGACTATTGAATTCTCATCCAATTCACTGTCAGAATCATACTAAACACTCTAGCACTCCCATTTCTTGAATGGTTCGTGGAAGCTCTGTACCAAGTCACATGATATCAGTGTAACACATTAAGTCAAGGCAAAGCAGAAAGTTTCGAAATTGCATCATACAAGTAAACAGTGAAAGTCTTGGAGAATGTTAAGCTCATCAGATTTGTCTGGCTCACATTAGATAATTATTTAAAATACTATTTTCAATAATGAATGTGAAATTCAGTCTGTCTGAAATGACGTGAGTTCCCACATTTTTTTTGTTCTTCAGGATGTCTGCCAGAAGTTATGACCACAGGATAGGTCTGGCACTTATTTGGTCGTTTATAATATAATTCGATTGATATATAAAATATGTAAATATGAGAACGAGTGTTAGCCATAGACATATAAAAGGATGGACAGGGCGTCACGTGACTTTCACACTAAGTTTCGTGCCCCCAACATGAGAGAGATACTGTGAAGGATGGAGTAAAATAAGTGTAGAGCATAGATTAAACTAATATCACTCCATCCTTCACAGTATCTCTCTCTCTTAGTGTTGGAGAAATTACAGAAAATAAAAATATCTACGATCCAATGTTTTTATTATATGTTCTGTGCTTCGCACTAATATTCTATCCTTATCTGAAGTTAATATTTATCTCACCTTTGATACCAGCTACCTGTTCAACAGCCCTGCTTTCAGCTCAGAAAGTATCCATTCCTTCCTAAGTTTCTATAGAATACTATACCATTGAAGAAATCTCGAGTGACTGGAATATTGGACAGTCGAATTCTCTACAGTCCACTGTCAGAAACATACTGAACTCTCTTGTACACTAATTGCTTGAATGGTTCGTCGGGGTGCTCCCCTCATAGTCACATAAGATCAGTATTATCCATTAATCCAAGTCGAGGCAAACCACAAAGTTCTGATATTGCATCATACGAGTAAACAGCGAATGTAAGCTCATTCTTATCTTCTCCATCCTCCAAGTCTGTAATTTCATTACAGAAAGTCTTGGAGAATGTGTAGCTCATCAGATTTGTCTGGCTCACATTAAATAATCATTTAAAATACTATTAGTGATAATGAATGTAAATTTCAATCTAAAATAACGTGAATTCCCATATTTTTTCGTTCTTTAGGATGTCTGCCAGAAGTTATGAGCAAAGAATAAGTCTGGCACGTATTTGTTTGTTTATAATAATTTGATTTATATATGAAATATGTTCATATGAGCTTTTCTAATTGGACAAGTGTTAGCATAGGTTTTTTCACCTCAGATACCAGCTATCTGTTCAACAGCCCTGCTTTCAGCTCAGGAAGTATCCATTCCTTCCTAAGTTTATGTAGAATACTAAACCATTGAAGAAATCTCAAGTGACTGGAATATTGGAGTGTTGAATTCTCCACCAGTCCACTGTCAGAAACATACTGAACTCTCTTGTACTCTAATTGCTTGAATGTTTCTTTGGAGTGCTCCCCTTAGAGTCACATGAGATCAGTATTATCCATTAATCCAAGTCGAGGCGAAGCACAAAGTTCTGATATTGCATCATACGAGTAAACAGCGAATGTTAAGAAGCTCATTCCTATCTGCTCCATCCTCCAAGTCTGTAATTTCGTTACAGATAGTCTTGGAGAATGTTTAGCTCATCAGATTTGTCTGGCTCACATTAGATAATCATTTAAAATACTATTATATATATATATTCTTTGAATTGAGAGCTAAAAAATACAATACATGAAACAAAAAGTCCCTAGCTGAGGTTGGTGCAAAACGGGGTACCATACTATTCTGTCGTATGATACCAGAGCACAGGGAAAAACCTCATTAGAAAAAACCCTGCCTCGCCGTTTTTACAAAATTGAAACTTAAAATATTCGAATAAATACCTTCAATATTTAGATACAAAACACTTAATTGATGCTCTTGGGCCAGGAGGGTGTTTTAAACCAGGTCTGGCGTTCCAAGTGATGATTTTCGAATCTTCTGTTCTTCTAAGACTATATATATAGTCACATAAGATCAGTATTATCCATTAATCCAAGTCGAGGTAAAGCACAAAGTTCTATTATTGCATCATACGAGTAAACAGCGAATGTATAAGAAGCTCATTCCTATCTGCTCCATCCTCCAAGTCTGTAATTTCGTTACAGAAAGTCTTGGAGAATGTTTAACTCATCAGATTTGTCTGGCTCACATTAGATAATCATTTAAAATACTATTAGCAATAATGAATGTAAATTTCAATCTAAAATAATATGGATTTCCATATTTTTTTCGTTCTTTAGGATGTCTGCCAGAAGTTATGACCAAAGGATAAGTCTGGCACGTATTTGTTTGTTTATAATAATTTGATTGATATATGAAATATGTTCATATGAGCTATTCTAATTGGACAAGTGTAAGCATAGGTTTTTTCACCTCAGATATCAGCTACCTGTTCAACAGCCCTGCTTTCAGCTCAGGAAGTATCCATTCCTTCCTAAGTTTATGTAGAATACTAAACCATTAAACAATAAACAATAATTTATTCAGCATCAATAATTTACATGCTTCGTCAATAGTAATTAATTTAAGAATTCTTCTAGATTATATATTGTATTCTGTATTAGGATCGCTTTGACATGTTTCTTGAATTTTTTCACATTCAGATCTTTAATGGCATTGGGAAGCCTATTGTAGACTTTAGGTCCCCAGTAGTCTACTCCCTGCTGGGCATACTTCCGTTCATGGTATGGGATGGTAAGTTTGTTTCGGCTTCGTGTATTAAAATTGTGGAATGTGCTATTGGATGGAAAGGTGTCTAAGTTTTTGTGGACATATGTGGAGCACTCCAATATATATACTGCTGGTATGGTGAGTATGTTAAGTTCCCGAAACGCTTCCCTACAGCTATCTGTCTGTTTTAGCCCTAATATAGTTCTCACCGCTTTCTTCTGGAGGATCAGGATGTCAATGGCATGGACAGATGTGCCCCACAAGAGGATTCCATATGTCGCCAACGAATGGAAGTTGGCAAAATAGGAGATCACTGCTGCCCTCCTAGAGGAAACTCTTCTAACAACAGAGATAGTGTAAATTGCCACTGCAAGTTTTCTTTTTAATGAATCGATGTGTGGCTCCCATGAAAGTGCCCCATCTAATGTAATTCCAAGTAATTTGATAGTGTCATTTTTGTTGCTCTTAATTTTTAAATTTTGTGTTTTCGATTCATTTATGGCCAAAGAGTTACAGCTGAACCAGTGCTTAGATGTTGAAAGCACATAATTCTCCAACATCCTCAGATTCCCCTCATCCAAGGCTTTAAGAAAAAAAGAAGTATCATCTGCAAACAAAAGAGTTAACAGGTACATGGTTAACTCATCCCTTGTCAAATTCAGGTCGTTCACGAATATTAGGAAAAGTAAGGGTCCTAGCTTCGATCCTTGTGGAACTCCAGATGTTATGTTTCTTGCTTCCAGACAGCAAGTTATTCCATAGAACATGTTGTTCTCTATTCGACAGGAACGAGCAGATGATATCAAGGGCAGCACCTCCCAAACCATAACATCGCAGTTTACTGTGCAGGATTTCGTGGTCTACAGTATCGAAAGCTTTCGATAAATCCAGTGAAACAATTTCTGATGGCCATTTTTCATCCAGGGACTTGACTATTTCGTTCATGACCTCCATCAGCAGAGTTGTAGTTGATTTGCTGGTTCTGAATCCATGCTGTTGGTTACTGAGTAATCCATTGTCTTCAAGATATGCTAGAAGCCTAGATTTGATTATTTCCTCTAGAATCTTTGATAAAGCTGGCAGGATGGATATCGGTCGATAGTTTGACAGGTCATTTTTGTCTCCTTTTTTGTGAATTGGCAACACTTTTGCTATCTTGAGTGCTTTTGGGAATACTCCTTCTGAGAGACATTTGTTAAATATGATTGTGAGTGGTTGGGCAATTTCAATTGACAGTGCTTTGATCATGGTAGTTGACATGCCATATATATCTTGCGTTTCCTTCCCCTTGATTCCTTTGATGATGCTTATGACTTCGAATTCAGTGGTTGGCTGTAATTCAAGTAATCACATTTATTGGAATTAATCTGTTTCATCATCTTCAGGGCTTCAATTTTGTTACCAGTTGTATTCCCATTGATTAGTTGAGCTACTGATGCAAAATAATGGTTGAAGGTTTCTGCATTCCCATTATTTGGTGTTTTGTTTTTGTTTTTTTTATTCTTTTTAGTTTCCTTTTTAATTATCGACCATATAGTTTTTGTTTTATTTTCTGAGTTATTTATAAGTGCCTCATTAGTTTCTCTTTTTGTTTCTTCAATACATTTAATCATTTCTTTCTTGCATCTTTTGTATTCTTCAAGTACATTACTGGATTTTGTGACTTTAAAAATGGTGTCTAATATTTCTAGTCTATTCTTAATCTTTGTTATTCTGGCATTATTATGTATTCCGATTTTTTTTGAGTTTTGAATTTTTTGTTTTGTTCTCTCAGGAAATTCTAGTTCGAACCAGAGTCTCAACTTATCAAAGAAGTATTGATAGCTCTTTTCTGCTGACATTGAGGTGAGTACAAGGTTTCAGTTAATAGCATCTAGTTTTTCTTTGATAGTATTTATTCCTGTTGTTGTAATTCTTCTATATTTAATATTTGAATCATTCATCAATAAATTTTCTTTTTCAGATGGAAAGGTTATAATTTGGGCATGGTGGTCTCCCATATGAAGATTTACAGTGCTTGTGGTGTTCGGTTCGAAGTCACAGAAGATATTATCGATACAAGTTGAGCTATCACTTGTTATCCTAGATGGTTCATGCATTTTGTATTCTCCATTGTAGCACCTGAATAAATTGCATAATTTCTTCTTATCCTTGTTTTCATTTAGTATATCTATGTTGAAATCACCGCATACTACCCATTTGTATTTCGTGTATAGTGTTTCCGAATAAGGTTGTAGAACTTTGTAAGGTTTTGGCGGCCATATTTGTTTATCAATTTTGACGTTCGAAGTGTCATTTTATTCAGAAAGGTTCAAAGTTTTACCATGAAAAGTTTCACGCTCACACAACGTTTGGAAATCGTCCAATTTATTACGCAAATTCGCGTTCGCCGGTGGCCACGCGAAGAGAGTTTCAACGGAAAAATGGTGATGGTTTCGTTCCATCTGAGCAGCAAATCAGACGTGTAATCAAAAAGTTGGAAAGTGAGTTTTCTCTCCATGATAGAAAGGTGCCTGTACGACGCAGAAATGCTCGCAGCGCTGAAAATATCGCTGCCGTTTCGGCCAGTGTCCGCGACAATTCAAATGTGTCCGTAAATCGCCGCTCGCAAGAAATGGGGCTCTCTCGGATGACAATGTGGCGAATTTTGCGCATTGACTTGGGCCTACATCCTTACAAGATAGTGCTGGCACAAGAGCTGAAGCCTCATGACCATAGTTTGCGTCGGGCGTTCTCAGATTGGGCTCTAGAGATGTTAGAAGCTGATCCAGATTTCCACAAGAAAATCATCTTTTCTGATGAGGCTCATTTCTGGCTGAACGGCTTCGTTAACAAGCAGAATTGCCGATATTGGAGCGATTCTAATCCACAAGTGGTGCAGAAAGACCTTTGCATCCACAAAAGATCACAGTTTGGTGTGGATTGTGGAGTGGTGGCATCATCGGGCCGTATTTTTTTCCGAAATTACGCCGGACAAGCCGTTACTGTGAACGGCCAGCGCTATAGCGACTTGCTGCGTGAATTTCTCTTCCCGAAATTTGATGAAATTGGTGACGACGATCTTTATTTCCAACAGGACGGCGCCCCCCCCCACACATTTCGAACGACAACATGACTTTATTGCGCGATAAGTTCGGCGACTCATTAGAGAAACGGCCCCATCGCCTGGCCGCCAAGATCGTGTGATTTAACGCCCTTGGACTTTTTTTTATGGGGATATGTGAAATCACAAGTGTACAGCAACTCTCCAGCGACAATTCAAGACCTTGAGGAGAACATTACGAGGTGTATCGAGGCCATACCACAGGAAATGCTAGGCCGAGTCATGGAAATTGGGTCAAACGAATTAAGGTCTGCAAACGAGCTCGTGGAGGCCATTTGAACGATATCTTGTTTAAATCATAAACTTATACACCATATCTTTCGAATAAATGTTTGAGAACCAAAATCGGTTAATTTGTTGTTGTTTTATTCAATTTCAAAGTTCTATCAAGCTTATTGGGAGACACTGTACTTGTCAAGCAATAGGATGTCCTCAAGGATGCCATCTAACTTCAGAAACTGATCAAAATGTGCTTTTTGGGATCTATATATACTAAATACCAAAAGCTTTTCTTGAGGAATCTCTATTGCAGATATTTCTGATGTGATTTCTTCTTTATATCCTCCAAAATTCTCAATGTCCTTAAAATGTAAGCCATCTTTGACAAGTATCAAAGAGCCACCATTCTTATATTTGGTTCTGCAGAAGTTGATCAGCAATGGTATAATTATTCACTAAAATATTCGGAATAAACAGGCTATCTTTACCACTAAACCAATGTTCAGTTATACATACAATATCAGGACATATTTCATTCATTGTTATATTGAATGTGTCCAGTTTATTTCGAAGACATTGTACATTCAGATTTAGTAATTTAATATTTGTTACTGATTTGGTTGGGTAGTGATTGATTCCTTTTGAAAATTTGTGTTTGTTATCTGATTATTCTCATAATTGAATTTAAACCTTGTAAATGCGACTCCAGCTGGCCAAAAGGAGCATTCATAAACTCGGTCTATATATTTATATCCAAGCCAATTTGGAAACACTCGTTATCATTTATTTGGTGATGTGTGTTGATTTTTTTAACTATCAGAGTGTCCTGGTCAGACAGTTCCAATTTTTTTTATATATGATTTTATTATTTCTTCGGTTACTCCAGTTTTGATTCTAGAGAGAAAGAGCCATACTCTTTTGTTGCCATTGTTTCTGCCCTGAAATATCGTATCAATATCATTGTTTACTGTTGTCTCCGCTGTGCCAACCGATCTTATTCGCTTCGAAACTACTTTCTTCCATGGCACTTCCATACTTTTGGTATCTTCCCTTCTGTTTTTGTTTTCGTCCGGTTTCAGAATGTTTGTTTGTATACTTTCGGTCACCGTTGACGCTGTTTTGGGGTTATTCCTGTCTATGACGTTGACATTACGTTGACTTTGGGTCGGTTTAGTCGGTATCGTCTTCGATGAGCGTAGTTCAGATGGCTGGTTTTTATCTGTATGCCTACTCTGCATTGTCACATTGGTGTTTATATTTTTTTGTACAGCTTGATTGTACTCTTTTTTATCATATTTATGCTCCAGGAAACTAACCTTTTCATTCAACAATTTGTTATTTTCACGCAATACTCTATTATTTTCTTGGCATTCTTCCAATAATTTCTTCAGGTATGTTACTACTTCAATGTTCAAAACATTGTTACCATTTTGTAATTCTCCATTTCTCTTGCCATTTTGTGGATATTGGCTTCTTCGTGCTTGCAAGTTGCAGATTTCTGATTTGCAGCCTGTTCCATACATTTGGGGTGGAATTTTCTAAGCACTTGTAGCACTTGATCGGTTCCACAACCTTTTTTCTGCATTGGATGCATTTAAATTCATATTCTCTACTACTTTTGAAGGAGTCACTTTCACTTGCGTCGTCTTCGCCCGCCATTTTCAATTTTTTGAAGAAATCTCAAGTGACTGGAATATTGGAGTGTTGAATTCTCCACTATTCCACTGTCAGAAACATACTGAACTCTCTTGTACTCTAATTGCTTGGATGGTTCGTTGGAGTGCTTTCCTTATAGTCACATAAGATCAGTATTATCCATTAATCCAAGTCGAGGCAAAGCACAAAGTTCTGATATTGCATCATACGAGTAAACAGCGAATGTGTAAGAAGCTCGTCCTTATCTGCTCCATCCTCCAAGTCTGTAATTTCGTTACAGAAAGTGCTGCGTCAGAATCACATGGGAGGCTCTATACGGTCTTGTCAGTGTCAGCCGCCTTCCTCTTTACTCAATTACAGGGAAGGAGAAATATGACGATTATATTAATTTCATATCTCTTCTTCGAGCGGTAAATGTAACGACGTCAATCAAAAAGTGATGCCCTATTTGTGTTGACGTGACTCTAATTGATATGTCAGGGATGCGTTTGATGTTGGGTGTTGATTTCAGAGGGCATCATGTTGCATGGGATGTAAAAAAGTTGAGAGGAATGTACAGGGTGAGTGAATTGATTGTCTGCAGAAGAATGAGACATAAAAGAGATGGGAAAAAGGTTTTGAATATTTGTCAATATTGGAAAAACGATGAATCCAATAACTGTCACAACACTGGCGAAGAACAACAAGGTAATTTTAGTCTGGGTACTTGAAGAACAGAAAATTGAGGGAAATGAGAAAGCTGACACCCTTGCGAAAGGAGGAAAAAACATTCCTTTGACACCTAGAAGGCGCTGAAAAGGCTACATTTTTCAATACAGAAAACTGTTATAATGGGCGGTAGATTCGAATCAAATGATTGCTTCGTGATCAGGAGGTTATTTTTATCTCAACATCGTTTGAAATGAATTGATATTAATGAAATGCGATATTGTATTGCTATAGTTTTATTAGAAATCGTAAGTCACAAAAAATTTAATGATGAAATTGAATACAAATCGAAAATTTTTTCACATATCAGTTACCGAATCATCAAAACGATTAAAAATAAACCACAATTTGAAGATGGAATTAAAAAACAATGGAAATTTCAACAGGATAGTGATTCTCCATTTGTTTTTATTTGATTTGTAGAATAAGTTCTATTGTTATAAAAATGTCTGGCTATCGGTTGACAATGAATGCCTGGATAAAAAATTATCCAAGACGAAGAAATCTCATATGAGAAACCATTTTCAAACTCTGAAATAAATTTTCCACTGGGGGATCTCTAGGAATGAATAATTCTAAATCTAACAATTTCAAAATAAGAGCTTGTTTACTTAAAAAAATCGAGTCATTTTTGGTTGATCGGAAGTTTTAGGTTAGACTCGGCGCTTTTGCATCTCAAGGAATTGCTGTAACGAGTGGTGTACCCCAAGGTTCTTTGCGGAGCCCCTGCTTCTCCTCATTCATTAACTGACTGATCTGGCACAGTTCGATGGGTCAGCCTTTTCTGCATACGCAGATGATTTCAAGTTGTTTTCCGAAGCGTTCTTTTTGGCGATACAGAGTGATCTTGATTTCTGAGTGGTGCCACGAATGGCTTCTCCATTTGAATGTCGAAAAGTGGTTCTGCATTTGAGTAGAAATAATCTACGAGAGCAATACAGCATAAGGAAGTCTTCATTTCAAGCTGCGAAACAACATATGGATTTCTTGAAACTACAGCTCAATATATAGAGGCACAATACACCATCATGCCTTTTATGAATCAAACGTCTTCTGGTGTACTTTTCTTCGAATTTTTCATTCGCATTTCTCTCGAGTTGATTGCACGTGGAAAGTTAACATCAACTACCTCTTTATGCAGCACAAATTCATTCAAATATTCCTTTATTCCCAAAATTCAAAGCGCCATATTAAGTTTCATGCATAACCCACTTCAAACCGCGAAGCATTCAGCAACCCCAATCGCATTTCCACGTATGAAAATTCATTTTCTCGTACATTTCCCTGAGTGAAAATTGAAAGCTGTCCCACTACGTGCCTACCTTCATAACAGAATTCCTATTTCCTGGATACCTGTGAATGTTTTGTTCAACGTTCTAGGGAAGTTTCCAATTAAATATGAACTGAAATTATTTTTCCCTTGGATATTTTCATTAACTTTCTGTGTTCCGCTTTGGTGCTTTATGAGTTTCTCATCCGGCTGGGAGGATAAAAATTCATGAGAAAGGGGGGAGAATAAATTTAGGTATCGTCGTTTGGATCATGGGGGCCTCTGAAATTGAGCAGAGTGGCTTGGCTTATATTGGTAGGAAAGTCTACCACATAAAGAAAGAAGCAAAGATTAAGGAGAGAAAGGTAGGAAACGGAGCGACTACGATGATGTTAGCGCCATCTATGTGTCCGGAGTAAGTACTAAAATTCAGAAGAATGGATAAATCAAAGATTGCAGAGACCAGTTTGAGCAAAACAACGACATTTGAAGAGATTGCTATGATTGCATCGTGGGAACCTCTTCGTGGCTTCATTTTAGTTGCGTTTCGTATTGTGGTTGTGTTTTTCTATTTTATGTGTGCATCTTTTGAAATTCAAAATGGTTTACGGAGCATATTGTATGGTGATGAACTGAAAAATACTAAAAGACCCAGTCTGAACCTGAGAATATGGACATTTAGGTATTGAAACTCGTATCATGTATCTCTGTTTCTCATTGCTTTGTTATTTCTTGCTCTCAAACGCATAAAGTTTTTTGAGCGAATAGATATTGATCTCAGCAGCTGTTATAGAATGTGCTGTGAGCATTATTCTACAGATCAAATAAAACAAATGGAGAACACTAGCCTATTGAAATTTCCATTGTTTTTCAATTCCATCTTCAAAGTGTGGTTTATTTTTAATTGTTTTGATAATTCGGTAACTGATATGTAAAAAAATATTGATTTGTATTCAATTCATTATTATATTTATTGTGAGTAATGACTTCTAATAAAACTATAGCAATACAATATCGCATTTCATTAATATCAGAGATAGGAATAAAATGTGTGAATGCCTTTTATTGCTGGAGCTTTTCATTAATGACTGCAAATAACTTGCCTGCTCGACTAGTTTCGATGAGTATCTCTCATCATCTTCAGGAGCTAAGTAACTAGACAAGATGCAGCAGTCTAGCACAGTTCTCCAGCCAGGACCAAGAATCGACCCGACACAGTTTTGGTTTTGAAAAATATTTTACGAATTAAGATCAAATAAAAAAAATAATAAAATATTGATATTTATTTTATTATTTGATCTTAATTCGTGAAATATTTTTCAAAAACCATAAATGTGTCAAGGTCGATTCTTGGTCCTGGCTGGAGAAACTGTGCTAGACTGCTGCATCTTGTCTAGTTACTTGGCTCCTGAAGATGATGAGAGATACTCATCGAAACTAGTCGAGCAGGCAAGTTATTTGCAGTCATTAATACAAGTTCCACCAATAAAAAGGCATTTATACATTTTATTCCTATCTCTATATAATAGTGGAAGCTAAAGAGTTCAGAGATACTATCATTAATATCAATTCGTTTTAAACAATGTTGAGATGAAAAATGACATCCTGAACACTGAATATATTCAAAAAATGAAGACAGTTTTACTGTAAAACATCGATTTATCCTGCTGTGGTCAATGAAAATCGGAAAGTTCAGATCTTTGCGGTAAATTCAGAAAGTATGAAATGTTACGATAGGTGGATAAAAAAAATACAATTTTTGATTAACGAAGGATGAATCTACTACAAAAAAAATCAGCATTACATTAATCCCAATTCGTTTTAAACAATGTTGAGATGAAAAATAACATCCTGAACACTGAATAGATTGAAAAATGAAAACAGTTTTTCTGTGGAAAACAGTTTTCTGTGGAAATAAATCCAGCTATGGCCGATCAAAAATCCGAAAATTCAGATCTTAGCGAAAAATAGAAAATATAGAATGTTTACGATATATGGATAAAAATGGCATTTTCTGATTACAAAATGATAAATCTGCTACAAACAAATCAGCATTTATAACAGTTTAGTTTTCATAGCTGCTACAGCACTCCAAAGTTTTTCATTTTTCTCGATTGTATGCAATGTAGTTCACTCTACTGTGGTGAAACCATATTTTCCAGAAAACTTGCACGTAAATGAAAATGTAAATGAAAATGAATTTCAGTTCACTATCATATTTCCGTTCAATATCCATTTCGTAGCAACAGAAGCTCCGAAATCAGAAGAGTCATTTAATGGAGTATTGCATCCTCTCTATGGTCCAATATGGCCTCCGCCCAACTTCACAGATCAATGCATCATCCATATTGGCGTAACAATCCGTATGAAATGGGTACGAACGCAACTTCCACTCATAATGACATTTATAAACTGTCTGGTGGAAATTCAATTTTCCAATTTTCCGCGATTGGCTAAAATCGTAGTGGAATGCAGCGTCGGTTGTAGGTAATTGGATTTTGTTGGACTTTCCTTCCGGTAGACCTACGGTCCGTGATACCCTAGGCACCCTCCACTCCTGGGGAATATCTGATGATAATATAGTGATTATTGGTGATTTTAAGCTTTGGACGGCTGAAAAACTTTTATATGTGTGGTGTGGAAGATCTTTCCGAAATGTGCTATACTGAAATTTTACTCATTATTTTATCGTTGCTTTATGTACATGTGTGTAAACAAATGCGAGGGACTTTGGAGATGATTCCTCGATGAAAATAAGCAGGGATAGTTATATAATTTAATTTTCGAAATCGACCCCCTTCCAAGTTACAACCTTTGGAAAGCGATGATGAGTTGACAGTTTTTAATTTTTTTTACGGCTTCTTTAAAATACTGAGTCATAAAACTATATACTTGGACATCTCATAAAACTGGGAAAGAAATCAGCAAGCTGAGATCAACAGGAGAATAAGAATGAATTGGGCTGCCGTAGGAAAACAACAACAACAAAGATATTCCGATTAATCTGAAAACTAAGGTCTTCATACTTGTGTTCTCCCGGTCTTAACATATGGACTAGAAACAACAGTGCTGGAGATTCGAGCAGCGAACAAGCTGAGAACAACCCAGCGAGCAGTGGAGCGATTAATGCTGGGGGTTAGCTTAGCATGTTCGCAACGAAGAGGTGAGACGAACAACAAAGTAGATGACGTCATCCAACGGACAGCGATGTCGAAATGGTCTTGGGCAGGACATGTAGCCAGACAGGAAGAGGCAAGATGGACGTGGCGCTTAACACAATGGCGACCACGATTACAGAAGAGGAGCATCGGTAGACTCCCTAAACGTTGGATGGATGACATAAAACAAATAGCTGGAGTTAACTGGTATTTGGAAGAGCGAGAAACCGTGACAGATGAAAGCTACTTGGGGAGGCCTATGTCCAGTAGTGGACGACAAGTGGCTGATGAAGAGAAGAAGAAGAATAAAACTATACCAATATCAAGCACTAGGTAGATGTTACTCACACAAATTTCTTAGATCTCATAACTTTATCATTAGGGTTGATATAACAACCCCCTATGGTTTTCGGTTAAGAATTATTTTCGTGGAATAGATTCCCTTATGGTTTCTCATTCAATTCTGGAGAAGAAAGTCTTCTGCAAAATTTCAATACAGTCGATACTTTTCTAGGAAAAAATAAAAACTTACAAGCAGTTATGATCACTGTGTATTCCATTTCATCTTATAAGTATTCCATAGAATGTATGTTCTAAGATATTGTATGTCTATGACTGGAGATAAAGATGTTCTATAAATCTTTCTGAAGGTTTGAATACTAACTTCCGGAAGAAATTATATCCGTTATATTCAAATTTTACAAATAGAACTTTTTTTTTCGATTGATAATCATAATTGACAAAACCAATTTTGAGCATAAACGATTTCTTAGAATTTCATAGAATGTTCATTCTATGGAACATACGATGAAACAAAATGAACAGTGGTCATAACTGCTTGTAAGTTTTTATTTTTTCCGAGAAAAGTATCGGCTGTATCGAAATTTTGCTAGAGACTTTTTTCTCCAGAATTGAATGGGAAACCATAAAAGAATTTATTTTTCAAAAATCTATCCTACGAAAACAATCTTTGAAGGAAAATCATAACGGGTTGCTATTTTCAACTCCTACTAATAAAGTTATGCGATCTAAAAAAATGTGTGAGTAACATTAATTTAATTACTTGGAGATATCAATATACAATTGCAAGCCCATCTAAACTTTTTATGAATAAGTATAGCCTATCAAAAGAGTGGAAAGATTTGCCTGAATATTTTATTAATAACATGATTCGTAAGATTTTCAAGATAACAATAGCCAGGGACTAAACTGGTCTAATTTGTATCATCCTACATAAAGCAAAAAGTAGGTAACAAACGAGCAATTTCGTATTAAATTATATTGGAGTTGAAATAGAGGAAAAAATGGTGGATAAAAGTTATGAAATTAATTTCATTCGGAACAACCATGCTTTAAAGCGAAATAACGAATTTCAATGGCCTACAAGAAACTTCTGGAGAAAGTAATGAAAAAACTCTCTCCTTGATGTGGCGAATCCATTCCAACAATTTACTGTTAAATGAATTTTAAAGACTCTCCACATGCGTATTTACCTTCTGCTCCAGTACAAAATAAGCGTAATTCAATCAAGACTCGCAGAAAACGAAGCAGATCAGAATAATTGGATTTCTTGTACCTCCCCAGACCCTTTTGCCTTTATACCCTAAGGGGCAACTACCCCTGGAGCGAAATATCTGATATATACCGATTGTGGTGACTGCACCGTATGGATATGGCTGAAATTGGAACTAATTAGGGTCGTAATTAGAAGAGTGAGCTATTTCCGGTTCTGTTTCTAATCAGATTTAAAAGTTGCTGGTAGATGTACTCTTCCTGCGCTTGGTTGATATCGAATTAGAAGTTATTTATCGGATTAGGTGTTGGAAATAGTTTTGAGTGTAGTTTGCGATGGGAACGATAATCAAGGATATGTCAGAAAGCATTTTGAGGTTTCATTGCTGGGTGGAATTAGGATAATTTACATACCATGCATGTCTCGTGATAGAATGAGATCGGAGTCACTCTAGACTTCGTCATTTTAGGAAACATGATATTCTAGGATGGGTTGTTTAACATGAACTTAGATAGGAATGGATACTCGCCATTTTACAATGTGGAGAAAGTCATGCATATTCACGTCAAAGTAGTAAGTCTGGCTCTTACATATAGGTATGTCATGTGATATTGTTATTAACTAAGATATGTAGTTACCAGACACTTTCAGTGGGCCTTAACTTTTGACAGGCCACAGAAAGTTTTGGAAATTTATTCATTTTAAAAAGGCTGAATCTTCAAAGAGCCAGATAAAATCGCAAGCGCGTGAATGCAAGTGAGATGCAGTTTACGCATGAAAATCTTTCTTTTCAACTCGCAATCTTAATTTATACAAATGTTACATTGTTAAATTTGAGGTTAGTTTTAGTTTTTTTTGTGTTATTTCAATATATAGTCCGTTCACGAAAGTTTGAGCCGTCGGTTGGCCATGAAAATTTGGCATATTCCACTGTGTATACTAAAATTTTTGGTTATTGTTTATTTTCTTGTCAGATTGATACGCAATGTTGTCAATATTGCATAGAGTTCTCTGATAACTCGTAAGTTCGACGGACGCGCCAGGTACATTCGGCAACGTTGACTCTATTTTATGTTATGACAGTAATAACTGCCAACTTCAGCTAAATAAACAAACGCCTACTATGCTCTCAAACTTTCGTGAACGGACTATACCTATGTTTTTACAGGTTTTTTATCATTATTCCGAAATATTCAAAAAAATACCACTGTTTAAATCTAAGGTATATGATTACACAGTATAATTGAGTTGTAGAGAGTTTCGTCACGGCCTTCTAAAGAATCTAAAGAAGGCCGTGGTTTCGTGAACAACTGAAGTTCTGAAAGAATATCACTTGGCAAACCAGAGCTGGTGGGATGAACCCTCCAGGCTTTAGAGCAGCTTTTTTCGAATATCGATGGAATTTCAAGCTTGAATGTGAATGTAAACTATGACACAGAGGTAATATTTATATGTATATCTTTATTACTTTCTAGTAATTTTTCTGTTTCGCTGTTTAATTTTTTGAAACATAATATCACGATGACAAATCAAACGAATGATGAGATGAAATAAAGCGTTCGATATGAAAATTTTAGGTTATTGCTTGAACAAATACAAACAAACAAGCACATGAGGGAAATGGTATCTACCACGTTTACATTTTCCTCTGCTACTACCTACTATACCGGGTGTCCTAAATTCGTTGTCGAGGGAGGGGATCTCAGAAACGCGATGAGTTTTTAGAACAAAATGTTATATAGGAAAATTTGATTATCCATGAATTCTACTGAAGAAAGTACCTGTATAATGTTTCAGTTTTATGTTTTAACTTCATAATGAAGAATTCATGAGAACTTTGCATTTGACGCCATTTTCCACTTTTCTCGAAAAAACGGCTCGAAAACGTTTTGACTTTGAAGGTTGCGGTTTTCACCAAATGAATTCTTTCAAGAATTGAGCAGAAATGTGTATAGTCCGTTCACGAAAGGTTGAGCCGTCGGTTGGCCATGACAATTTAACATATTCCACTGTGTATATTAAAATTTTAGATTATGTTCTCTATTTTCTTGTCAGATTGATACGCAATGTTGTCAATCTGGCATAGAGTTCTCTGATAACTCGTTAGCTCGTCGAACGAGGCCGAGTACATTCGGCAACGTTGACTTTATTTTACTCTATGACAGTAAATACTGCCAACTTCAAATAAATAAAGAAACGCCTACTATGTGCTCAACCTTTCGTGAACGGAGTATAGCTCATCATGTTTCTGAGATCCCCTCACTAGACAATTAATTTAGAACACCCGATACACGTGCTTAATGTTTGATGAACGAGAAACTCTGTACAGCTATATCACACAAAGCTGTAGATGTAGTTAGAAATAAGAATTCTCCAAGGTCACTGGTTGTCCTATCTATTCACTAAATGGTTTTTGTATCTGTGCTGCCACCTGAGAATGAGACCAGGAACTTTTCATGTAATATACACCAGGTGAAAAACAATACAGACGTCCATCACCAGCACTAAATGACCTAAATCGTATTTCTTTCCGTAGATCCGTAAAAAATATCAAGTAACCCTTTCTCTCCCAATTCTTCTCCCGAATCACGGTATACAATTTCTCTGTATACAATTTCTCTAGAAATTGTATCCGTGTTAGGCTCAACGCGTGTCTGTCCCAGGGCTTGCGACCTCGTCCTTGCCATAGAGGATAATGAAATAAACTGGAGCGAGGTCCTTCGATGGCCCGTGGAACGAATGACTCGGATATATGTTCTCACGTCCGACATATTGAATTTCGTCCTGTTTTTTTTTCGGGCAGTGCGAAACGTGAGTTGTATCCTCGGGCGAAACACGATTGAAATTGAGCAGTAGGTGGTTGTTTTGGCCATCAATCCCGGTAGCTGGCCAGATTTATGGTGTCAGATGTGTAAGACGAGACTTTTGATTACGACAGCTGACAGATTGTCATCGGGGGGGTATTTTGTTCTGTGGTTTTAGGGCATGGGTTATGATGTGTCAATTTTCATCGATTAATTATTGTGAAATATATTCATTTGAGAAAAACAGCAATTTATTTTTGGATATAAGGTACCATAGACGATTAATCTTCCTGTACACACTTCGTCAAGAGCTTGGCTTACCAAAGATAATAATCCGTAAATCAACTTGATTGGTTTGGTTGCTATTTTTCTGTTCCGTAAATATGATACTCTCGTTGGTTTCTGCGAAACAGTGCATTTACGAAACCTGGTTACAGAAAAAAGTAGTATATTCAGCTATCGGAACAGCCGAGGATATTTTTCGATTTGTTTGGTTTGTTATTGTTTTTATCTTTTTGAGTTTAGGTTATTTTTGACTTGAATCGTTGTGATAGCTGTGATATTTAACGTTCTTTGCTGTGATTTGTGTTGCTGAATTGGAATTTTTTCATTTTTTGTCGTGTCGATTCATTTTCTTATTGTTTTGTTTCATCAATTTAAGATTTTTGACATTTGGTCCGATTTATTTTGAACTTTCTTCTTTGTTAATATGTTGTATTGAATATATATTTCATTAATGCATTTCTTCTCATTACAAAAAAAATTATTCGTAGGTACTCTATTTCCCAATTGTTTTAGCGAAACAATATCTGGTTGAATGAAAACACCTCTTTTTGCCTACCCAAATGATTTCTTCTTCTGGTGATTATCATTTTCATGTTCCAGTTTCAGTGGGCTAAATTCTAAATGAATAATATGGTTTTGAAGATTAACCTTATCTTAATAGTCACACAGCAACCGAAATACGTTCAGTTAATAAATTTCAACCATATTTTTCCACTAAATTGTCACTGATTTACTGAAAGATCTTGTAATACTCCGTGAAATCAAGAAATGTTGAACATATTACGACCGTACGTTTTTTGACAGATTTGTTGATGATAATATATTATACCTTGTGCAATGTAAAAGTAGACACCTTGTATGAATATTCCACAATATACTCCTCAGCGCTGTCTCGTCAAGAAAGTCAAAGCCGCACTCCGAAAGTTTACCCAAAAGTTTCCACATCGACTCGAGTACGCCCAACTCAAACACACAGAATTCTGTCATAACCTAACTTTTGTCATACCCCAGAACTGGCACTGAAATTACACGGTTTTGGGATTGAAAGAATCACTTCAACGGGCCACACTCGTGAAATGAACCTGTTTCAACTCGCTGCCAATTTTCAGGACCTCTTCTTCGTTAATGCGAAAATGAAAAATGTTCTGCACGTAACGTCCATTTCTTTTCATCATACGCCATATTTCCGCTAAATTGTTACTGATTCACTGAAAGATCTTTTAATACTCCGTGAAATCAAGAAATGTTGAATGAAATGTTCGATCATACGTTTTTTGAAATATTTGTAGATTGTAAAAGTAGATACCTTGTATGAATATTCCACAATATACTCCTCAACGCTGTCTCGTCCAGAAAGTCAAAGCTACACTTCGTAAGTTTTACCAAAAGTTTCCACATCGACTCGAATACGCCAAACTCAAACACACAGAATTCTGTCAAACCTAACTTTTCTCATACCCCAGAACTGGCACTGAAATTACACGGTTTTGGGATTGAAAGAATCACTTCAACGGGCCACACTCGTGAAATGAACCTGTTTCAACTCGCTGCCAATTTTCAGGACCTCTTCTTCGTTAATGCGAAAATGAAAAATGTTCTGCACGTAACGTCCATTTCTTTTCATCATATCCGCCATATTTTTACGCTATATTGTTACTGATATACTTGAAGGTATTTTAATACTCCGTGAAATCAAGAAATGTTGAACATATTTCGACCATACGTTTTTTGACATATTTGTTGATGATATATTGTAGCTTGGGCAATGTAAAAGTAGACACCTTGTATGAATATTCCACAATTACTCCTTAGCGCTGTTTCGTCAAGAGAGCCCCACTCCGTAAGTTTACCCAAAAGTTTCCACATCGACTCGAGTATCGAATACACCCAACTAAAACACCCAGAATTCTGTCATAACCTAACTTTTCTCATACCCCAAAACTTGCATCGAAATTACACGGTTTTGGGATTGAAAGAATCACTTCAACGGGCCACACTCGTGAAATGAACCTGTTTCAACTCGCTGCCAATTTTCAGGACCTCTTCTTCGTTAATGCGAAAATGAAAAATGTTCTGCACGTAACGTCCATTTCTTTTCATCATATCCGCCATATTTTTCTGCGAAATTTTCACTGATTTACTGAAAGATCTTGTAATACTCCGTGAAATCAAGAAATGTTGAACATATTTCGACCATACGTTTTTCAACATATTTGTTGATGATAACTTGTAACTTGTGCAATGTAAAAGTAGACACTTTGTATGAATATTCCATAATATACTCCTCAGCGCTGTCTCGTCAAGAAAGTCAAAGCCGCACTCCGAAAGTTTACCCAAAAGTTTCCACATCGACTCGAATACGCCCAACTCAAACACACAGAATTCTGTCATAACCTAACTTTTCCCACACCCCAGAACTTGCTCCGAAATTACACTGTTTCGGTATTCAAAAAATCACTTCAACAGGCCACACTTGCGATATAAACCTGTTTCAACTCGCTGCCGATTTTCAGGACCTCTTCTTCTATAATGCAAAAATGAAAAATTTTCTGCACTAAACGTCCATTTCTTTCATCATATCCGCCATATTTTTCTGCTAAATTGTCACTGATTTACTGAAAGACTTGTATACTCCGTGAAATCAAGAAATGTTGAACATATTTCGACCATACGTTTTTTGACATATTTGTTGATGATATATTGTAGCTTGTGCAATGTAAAAGTAGACACCTTGTATGAATATTCCAGAATTTACTCCTCAGCGCTGTCTCGTCAAGAAAGTCAAAGCCCCACTCCGTAAGTTTACCCAAAAGTTTCCACATCGACTCGAATACGCCGAACTCAAACACACAGAATTCTGTCATAACCTAACTTTTCTCATACCCCAGAACTTGCACCGAAATTACACGGTTTTGGTATTCAAAGAATCACTTCAACGGGCCACACTCGCGATATAAACCTGTTTCAACTCGCTGCCGATTTTCAGGACCTCTTCTTCCTTAATGCGAAAATGAAAAATGTTCTGCACGTAACGTCCATTTCTTTTCATCATATCCGCCATATTTTTCTGCGAAATTGTCAATTAAAACGGGTTCATTTGAGTGCCGGTAGACGCATGTTTTGAATAAGTAACTAGGGGAGAACTGAGACTGAATAAAAATAAGCGTCATGTTTCATATGGAGAGACTGCAGACGTGGGAATAACTGAATAATTTTCAGGTGGGTGATTTAGCCCCATTTCGCACCAAGCCAGTCCAGTCCAGTCGAGTCAAGTCACTTCAGGACTGGAACTATTAACTTCGTTTAAATCGTTTAAAACAAATGGAATGTGAAATCTAGGGCCTAGTATGAAACTAGATTTCACATTCCATTTTTTTAAACGATTTTAAACGAAGTTAATAGTTCCAATCCTGAAGTGACTTGACTCGACTGGACTGGACTGGCTTGGTGCGAAATGGGGCTTAAGGAAAGAATGGAGACTACCAGTTTCGCACAATGGTTCGTTATTTCGTACCTTTCTGTGTTCGTTTTGAGTAATTGATGTGTCTGTCCTACCTTGTGAAGCGAGGTCTTGAAATTTTTTGTTTGAGAAGTGTTCTATTCAAATTGTATGAGGTAGATACAGTTGGTATTTCCTGAACTGAAGGGTTTTTCAATGAAAGTTGTTATTTGAATAGCCCGCTATCTCGGCAGATGTCACGATTTAAGCTGTAAATTTTTGACATTTGACGAGCTTAAATTCAATACCTTACTAGAACACAAGGCCATGAAACAGAATGAATGACGTCACCATAGATAGTCCATTCCGTATTTATTTAGGCAATGTCATTTCCACAAAAATATTGATCAATTTAGATTTCATTTTCCAACATCAAAAAAAATTATGTTTTTCCCAGTAGTACCCATCATCACATTCCAGGTTTTTGCCTTAATATCACTGAATGTTTAATAACGCTTAGTCTTCAGACACACCCTTTTATTTTAACAACTGGAATTTCTGATCACTAGTCCAGATAAACAAAACACAGGTTTTCTTCTTCTTTGGCTTTTATCCAACCTTTTGTAGCACACGCACTTTGTAAAAGCCCCAGCAGGATTTGATGCAATGGCTTCCTCAAGATCTCGACATTCCATTTTAGATCGCTTGGATTGAGGAGATAGTCTGATATGAACATCTGAGCTGCTTATAGGTAGGACGGACAACCTGGCAATTTCGTTGGTATCGCTCCTAAAATGAATGGTAAAAGATGAATAGAAGACCAGCTGATTAATATCATTCTTTCAACCTACTTTCAACCTAGGAAACTTCAATGGAATTTCGACTTTTGACCTGTAACTTCATGTGTGTAACTTGTAGATCTTTCTTCTGTTTGGAATGTAGTTCGCAAACCTAGAAATAAGTAACTTCTGAGTTTTAGGCAAAACAATTCAATTTGTAATAATTGAAACCTTAGACTACTGCTGTTACTGGGAACGAAATCTCCCCTTTCAATTGAGCTGAACCAAGTTCTTTTAAGTTGCTCGTCTTTGAAAAAACCCAAAGATTGCTACTTTGGCCCACCTGCATAATGCCCCTGCACTTGGAAACAGAGCAATGAAATGGCATTTCAGCTGGAAAAAATAGCGAGATTAGCATAATACAACCGAAAACTAAAATCAAAATGACCTAAACATGAAAAGCAAAACCTGTAGGTATGAACTAGAAGTAAAACAAATAAACTATTGGAAAAATATAAAAAGGCCTTTTCGTTACCTGTTAAGAACTGTTGTAACACCAAAACAAATTGAATTTAAGCAATAAACTCCGAAAAACACTCACAATTTTAGCAAAAACGCGAACACACATCAACTGTCACCTACAAATGATTGACTACTCAAACACACCTCACCTCCCTGCCGCTGTCATTCTGTTTCATGGCCTTGTGTTCTAGTAAGGTAGTGATAAATTACGCCATTAATAAAATGGAATGATACACGCTTCAGAAGCGCATTGAAATTATTGAAATTCACTATAAAAATGATGAAAATTTGGCAGAGGCGGTTCGTGAAACTCGAACACGTGAAGAAAACCCAGGTTTGTTCTTTCCTAGTCATTCCACAAAGTCATCAGACCATATTTTGCATAAAGTTTTGGGCCTTAAGCTTATGAAATTCAGTAAACACAAGAACTCAAGCCGTCCGATCATCAACAACGTCGTGTCTTTGCTGATTGGGTCGTTGAATTGCATGAAAATGATCCGGAATTCCATCAAAAAATCATCTTGAGTGGTTAGGAAAACCCAAGAGTTATTATTGAAAAGCCTCTCTATCCTCAATGTGTGACTGGTTTGGTGCGGTTTATGGTCCGGCGGAATCATGGACCTTACTTTTTCGAAAATGAGGCTGGAGCAACAGTTACTGTACATGGATTGCGCTATCGTAGTAAAGAAGCGACAAATATTTTGAAAAGTAACGAAAGTTGGGTTCTAAAAGTTCAAAGTTTAAGGGATGATGTCTGATAACTGCTTGTGGAAGGTAGAAGAAACGTTGAATATATAACAAGGAAGCGTAGAAGTCCCCACACAACATTCCAATAAATTTCCTATCATCAGAGATTCCAAATCAATAAGCATCTTCCCATTCCGCACACTTGAAAAAACTCTCAAAGCCTTATTGCCTATTTTCAGGAATTTACATTCATCCATATTGATTTCACCACCCACACAATCACGAAATCAAAGCAATCGGATAAAACTTCCATAGCAGAGCAGTGGAAAATTCCACCTTTTCAATAAAAGATCATATTTCCCAATGAAAAAACTGTTGTTCGCCCTGAAATAAATCGAAAAACAAAACAACATGGGTTCAAGTCACTCTCGTTCCACTTTATATATGGCTTTGGCGCTATAAGTTTTTTTTAAGTAGCGCGATTGGTATACATATGCTGAATTCAATCGTGAAATGCTTTTTTCCTGTTTTACTTAGACGATAAATTTTCCGGAAAAGATATTACGCTCCAGGGATATTCTTCGGTTTTTTCATGATACAGATATTTCATTCATGTTATAGCTGAGTGCCGTTTCACATGAGTTCTCAATCATTCAAAAGTTCGGTGTGAATATAAGAATAGGAAAGTACTCAGTAAATTCGGCATGAACAATATTGTGTATTGTGTAGTCTTTTATGAGTTTTGAACGTACTGGGCAAACAAACAGATTTTCTTACACGTATTTTCCACTATTCTATTCTTTAAAACTGAATTTGTATGAAAATATTTCGGAAAAGAGAATTATGGGAGAAAGCGGACTCAGAAGAGGCAACTCTGATAATATTGGTAATCACTAATAATAATTGAATATCAGAACCAAGACTCATAAAACGAAACTATCCAAGTCTCGAATATATTTTTTCTAAGAATGCAGAATCCTCCCAGATATATATTTCATCGATATCGAATATATTCATTTGTTATTATACCCCTTGTCATATTTCCGCCATTGAGCTCTACCATAGACATAGGTTAGTATAGAGTTGCCGTCATTGAAATAACGTGGCATCAGATCCGCCACTATTACTACCACTTCACGTCAAATTTGACAATCGTTGAATTTTTCTGGAGGAATTGTGTTTCTTGAGCCTTTTTCTCCTTTGTCGTTAAAATTGTGATTTTTTCTGCTCAAAAATATACTATAGAATGGTATCGTGTGCTGTAAGGCTTTCTCGAGCAGAGAAGAGACAGATAAGAAGAAAATTAGAGGAAAAACATATCACAGGTAGGAATGAGTACTGAACATATCCGCATTCGAAATTTGACAGTCTGTCTTGGTAATCTGATACCTTTATATGTGTATATTATCGCCTGAAGCAAAATTGTTTATTCGATATTCGATTGACCTAATTTGAACAAGTTTCCTAAAGACCCAACACGTCGTATTCTTTGGGTGAAATTTATGAACAGAAAAAACTGGCAACTTAATTCAACCCTGAACTTTCCGCTATATTGGTGCCCGACTTGGCCCCGCCCAGTGGTACTATTTTTCCTTACTCAATTATATGTCATAGCATCTCCTCTTATTATATTTCGATGAGCTCTACGCATGTACTGGACTGCTTTTTGCAGAATCTGACTTTCAGACAGTTCAAGAAAAACTGAATTTGTTTTGAAAGCGTGAAGAATCTCTGTGCGAACGCTCACTCGTCACTAACTAGTTTCTGATCTTTATTAGACACCTAACAAGGTGCTCTATGAAATAATGGCGCAATTTTGTGTCAGTAATTTCGTACAAAACGGCTAATAACATAACCCTTCTCGCTCTCTCATCATAACTCTAACGAGACATAAAAAATAAGGGCGTCCATAAACATATAGGTAGAAGATCTAACCCTAGAAGAACTGCACAGTTTTGCTGGACTAAAACGGTCTTTTTACCAGACAAAAAACAGCTTTGTGTCTTCAGCATAAGTTGCTCGCTCCGTTTGTACACATTCATTATGTAAATGCCGTCTGATTGTAGAGTCCTGTTCTTCCTGTTGTATTTTATGTTGCTTTTAACTAGCTAAGAGATAAAACCAGTTCTACTGTGGGGACGTTAAACGTCCATTTATCCACGTTATAAACAGCGATATGAGGAATGATAAAGACCGTTATGACGTTGATGTTCGTATAATGAAAACTTTAGATTTATTCCTTTTTTTACTAGAAAGGAGTTGGGTTGGATTTAGATATACAGGGAAAGTTTTTCGTAGGAAATTTATGTTGACCCATATGTTTCCCTCAGAATTAACTTTTTCATTTATCAGATTCCAGGAAAGTAGAAATATTCGAGCATTTCATACTGTGGACTGGTGATATGTAGAAATTCACTGACCAGCAAAAAAATCGATCCACTCAAAAAATCGATGAAGTTTGTTAACTCATAAATATGTCATATCAAGTCCGATTCAAATGAAATTTTATCCAATTGTAGGTATGTTCATCCTCAATCAACTACCAGTTTTGAATTTCAAAAACACTCGACTTACATTATTTTATACAGGGTGTTTTTTTCCTAACTTTAAAACCACCCCTGTTGTGTTCCAGTTGTTCCACCGTGTGATTTCTTATTTCATCATCAAGACATATCTTCTCTTGACAATTTAATTCTTCATTCATAATAATAGCTCAATTTTTGTTAATGATACAGGGTTTTCAGTAAAATTTCATAATTACTGATCTTTTTTATGTCATTGAGAACTACAGCTACGCTGATGACGAAAAGTTTGAGAACGCCTGCTTAATTCAGTTCACTTCGGATTGATGAATTTTCAACGCCAATCTATTCAATAGACCGAACTCAACAATTATCAGTTAAAATCGTCTCTGTAGATCCTACAGAATTTTTGCAAAATGCTGAGATATAGCGTTTTAGGGTGGTTCAACCACTTCGCCATTTCTCGTCCAAAATTTGATCATTTTGTGTGCTTATATTGAAGGAGCCTAAAGACTGAAAAAGAATGTACAATATATTTTGCATTCCGGCTGTTCAAACGGAAATTATGAAAATTTGGAATATTGAGTTTTGGAAAAAAAGCCATTTAAGGTAAGCGTCCACCTATCGGCAGCGAACGCAGCGGACGGAGCGGACGCAGCGGATTTTAGAATCCTTTGTATAGAAACTAATGCAAGCGCGTCCACCTGCCCGCGCCGAACGAATCGGATATTTTACAAAGAATTCTAAAATCCGCTATGTCCGCTGCTTTCGCTGCCGATAGGTGGACGCTCTCCTTTGAACAGTGAAATTCTAAACGCTTGCAGATATCGATTCGAAAGTATTCTTTTCTGATTCAGCTTTCTCGAAAACCTATGGAGCTGTAGAGTGATAGTTGTGAAAACAAGCTCCGATGAGGGACACAACAGAACTCACAGTGTAATGCAGCCCCCTTTATAATCTACAATCTACAACTCTCTCTTGGATCATCAGATACTCCAGAATGACTATCACATCATCAGATCTTCTAAGTCTGGAAAGTTACAGTTATTTTCGAAGAATTTTTCGTTAAATTTGAGTTGTCCTTCCTGTGATTCATCGATATCTGGTGCTCTTAGAACTTTTTTGCCAAATTTAACCTGTCTGACACTGCTTTGGCATTCTTGTAAATCCTTATGAATTGAGTTGTCAAGAATGCAATTACATTTTATAGGTCAGACAGGTAGAACCTTAGCAAAAATTTTCAAAGAGCACCAGGGATCGTTAAATCCTAGTAAAGACAATCAAATTCAGTAAATCATTTCATAATCATCGTATCTTAGCCTGTTCAAGTTCTGAATTTCTTATAAGTACGATTTTTCTATCTTCAGCGCCAATCCTCCAGAAAGAAAGATCTGTAAGTATAACATCCACTTGCAGAAATATCTAATTTACCGATTCATCTACATGATTCATATCATCTTCAGAAGATGTCGCTTAAGTCAATAAGATAAAGTCGAAGTAAACGTGCCAAGTAAGAGCGTGTTAACTCGAACCGCCTGAAGCAGTCGAAACTCTGGCAGAAAACACTCAAAAGCAGGCCTACCAACCTTCACCTTCCATTCTCGCTTTCTGCACCTCTGAAACCCAGGAATTTAATATCGACATCACGATTTCTTGTCGGAATTACAATAATGAGATATTGCAACTTCCAAATTGCACATACTGTGAGTTAATTCGGTGAGGTATTCATTACATTACATTACATAATTTCATATATGACATTATTAGTGAGTTCATTTTCGTTATCAGATTTTATTTTAGTTATATTAGCCCTAACAGTATCTAGAGTCTTGAATGCTGTTCCCACATAGTACTTATTTCCAATAACTTCAATCTTCGTACACAAAACAAATTTCAATCGAATCAGATATCTTTTCATAGAAATACAAAGTTTCTTATTTTCAATATTCCAATTGATGTTTCTGTGTACACTATGGCCACAAAATTTTGCATGAAGCTTATTGTGAGCATCTTGCATATGGCTGCAACATTTCATTTCGATTGGTTTCGTTTTGTCTGAGATATTGAGGATTAAAAATTTTGAATGGCCATATTTTATGGAACGCCCTGTACGATTTTGCTGGTTAACGAACTTAACCGAGGCATTTGGGAGCCGAACTCACCTTGAGAATCTCGAGTCTCTAGGACAAACCCTTCGAAAGTTATCGTGCTAACGGCCGGACGGTGCCACAGACATAATTGAATTTGATTGTGAATTCGTCATCAGGAAGTCGAATCCTATAGCTTGAGACCATTTTCGCTCAAAATTCTAAAATTACAGACATTTGAGCAAAAGTATAAAGCGCTTGTTTGAGTAGAACGGGTGCTCAAAAACTATATACTTCGACTGCAACATCACGTTCTCCCACTCCGAACAAACTCTCAAAAAGAAAAACAAGCACATACTTTCCATCATAGCAATAACACGGCTCCAGCATCTATCAGGATGAACGCTATCCAGGCCAGAGGTTTATTTTTATCCTGGACATCGATGGCGAGCGGTATCGGACGACAGGACGCATGGACGACGTGACGTGTGTTATGTATTCAAACGGAAAGGGGTCATCACACCGTGTTGACGCCTCTTATCGGTATGCAACGAATGTCCAGGATGAGGACATGGACATAGAGATGACAGCCACTTCACAACCCCGCCGATATACGCTAATTCATTAGCGAAATTCGCGGGTTGATGATAGGTTCGTCGCCTACGCGAAATTTCATATGAGGGAGAAAAAACGCAAACCCAAAACAACACTACAATACTATTGTAGTGTTGTTTTGGGTTTTGCTTATCAGAAAGCGAATAGCGAATAAAAATATTAGCATATTTGAAGGAACATCTCTCCTAAAAACGCCCAAAAATGTAGAAAAAGTATGTTTCTATCCATCAATTACAAATCGTTGGCTATCATGTCTGGATAACTTGAAAAAAACTCTGGAGGACCTTCAGGTCTACCTAGAGACCCAGATTCTGCTGTTAGCGATTAGTGCCTACTCGAAGATCTGATGAAATGCAAGGTAGATAAAGATCTGTCCTCAATGAAGAAGCCATAGCTGAAACTGAAGTCTATTTTGATGCAAATGGTGAATCCTCCTACAGAGGAGATAAAAATGAAGGGTTTTCCAATGAGAGGTATTATTTTGAATAGCCCGCTTTTACGGTAGATGTCACGTGTTATCTCTCGAAGAGGTGATCACAATTGCACACCGAGATCTTGTAGTTTAACACCTTGCGATTTATTCCTTTGGGGCCACGTGAAAGAGAAGGTCTACGCCAATGGCCCAGCGTCGATTCAAGACCTCAAATATGGAATTCGTGAGGCTATCGAGAACATAGGGCAGCCACTTTGCGATTTGGTTATGGATATGGTCCTGTGAGCGTGGTTGTGGTGGTCATTTGCCTGATTTTATTTTTCACTATTAGCGGCATAGCTTCTTCTTTATAATGAAATAAACATCCGATCATTTATATTGAATAATGGCAATAACACCTCTTATTGGAAAACCCTTCATAAGATTCTGGCAAATTCTGCAGTCCTATAGCTCTCAATCTTAAGTTTAGATGAATCTCAGAAATAGAAATGGGTTGAAGAAAGCCAGTCTTGATTCCTGATAACTTCTTTAAATAGGCATTTGACTTTTGCGGTGGCCACTCATTCACAGGATGTTCCGGAGTGTCCTTTTCTTCTTCATAGACTCTCCATTCAGCGTTTTCAGCTATATCTAGCTTCTGAAAGAGTTTTCTGTAATGGCAGAGGGTTATCAGAAATCTTTGAGAAGGTGCAGCCTATTGTTGTTGAATTCCAAGAAAGTATTGGATCGTATTGACCATTCCGAGAGAATTTTTTTGGGTTAATCTATGACAGACTACCTTCCTGTATGCCTTTTTCCTTCACCTAGATTCCTTTTTGTATGTGTTAATCCATATACCAATAGAGCGTTTCGGTTCTGAAAAAAGAGTTGAAGACCACTCTTTGACGAGATTATCAGCCTCCTCCTTTTACTTGATTCCTGAATGTCCTGAACGACTGAAATCAAAGTCATTCCTAGTTCACTTGGTTTGCTTAGGCATTCACACACTATTTTTGAGGTTAGGACATTGGAGCTCAGCACCCTGATGGCAACTTAACTGTCTGTGTATATAGCTACATCAAGCTTTCGTGAAACTATTTCTAGATAGAACGTATCTTTCGATTGCGTGCATTTCTGTTTGAAATGCTCTTGTTTACACAGCCATCGGTTGAGAGTACATGTTTCTGGACCCAAAAACACCCGCTGAGGTTCCAGAGTGCGTTTTGGAAGCATAGGTGTACCATTTTATTATGTTTTTTTGTCGAAGTTAGAAGTTGCTGTGTTTTTCTCGTCCTGCTTATATCGTTATTTTTCGTAGAAGTTTCAATTCTAAGATGGTTTGCAGATGTAATATATGCTTGCTGCCAGAGATGACGAATATATGGATAGTAAGGGTGGTGAACTTCAGGATGAAATTCGAGGAAAAATCGAATCTAGAAAGCCTCAAAACTTCTTTTTGAAAAGCTTAAGGAGGAGGTTTGGTCATTCAAAGCCAAAAATCTTCTTTGCTGCATTTCCAAGCCTCCTAGAAGAGAAAGAAACATTCTAATTGGATTTAAACACCAGGTCGAAGACACCTTCAAATGAGAACGCTCGACAACCTCTATGATAGTCAAAAAACGAGTTAGGGCTGTTTGCTGTCTTCTTTCCAGGTCACTGTTTCTTATGATATGACCTGCACAAGATCGGTAGGATATCTGTAGGTTATGTATCGGCCATAGAAACCACCGAACACATATTATGTCGATGCAATGTATTGGAGCAAACCAAATACACTAATAATAATCAACTCTGGAAAGCAGGTAACATTCCCGAGCAAAATGTAGCTCTAGTATAGTAACGTACAAACGACATCATTGTTTGCAGTACAGAAAGGTAGACACGGTGCCAATCAACTACAGTCTTATGCAATAAAAACCATCAACAGAAGACGGTTTAACGAGTCATTGGGTATTCTGACGCATCAACCTCGTTTTTCGAAAGGGCAAAGTTGAGAATTATCCCAGAATTTTCTAAAAAATCCTCTGGAACGTCATCTGGCCCAGAGAATGAAGAATCCTCCCTCCAACATCAACAGAGACAGAATTAATGCGTTTCTTAATTAATCGGACAAGTTGGAAGGAAGCCGAAGAGTAAGCAAAAAGTTTGGTGACAATTTGAAATAACGACCTAGTTCTCCAGCTCTGTTGGAACTTTTGCAGTTCGTTAGATGAGGCCAGGAGCTCATCAAGGATTGTGAAATATCGGGACCAGGGGGCTGTAGACTTGTTGCGATGATGATAAAATCTCGGGTTTTCTTCTTTATTTCCATGACACTTTGTAATTAAACTTTTTCGATACTGTGTGACAAATTGCGAGAAGGGGTGGTGTTGTCTTGAAAATGTTGATTTATTTGCCTGGAATTTTGACTTGTCAGTTGGAGAAGATGATGGAGTTTCTGGCTTGAGTTATTAAATAGTTTGAGTGAGCGCTAAACTGGTTTTTGCGAAGTAAATTGTAGTTTTTTGTTCGATGATAAATCCATGATGACAAAATTTTTTTCTCGAAACTTTGATTAACGATTTATAAGTAAAAATATCACAAACAACATCAAACGAACAAAAATTCCCATTCTTTTTGTACGTTCCTTCGACGAACAGTTTCTCATCTCCCTGTTGGAGTGACAATGAGTGCAAATCAACCTGGGAACAGCATTCCCAAACAACACACACACATTTTTTAAACATTTTATAGACTATATAAAATGAGAGTATTAGATGATCTATAAAACATCAAAATGTATTGAATTTCTAACCTAGATTCGACGTAAAAATGTCCGCGAGATTTACGTTGAAAAATACTACTTTTTTAGACATCTTTTTCACGTCAAAGTAAGTCTTTCTATAACAAGTGAATTTCTGTTTTTTTTTAGTTTATCCTAACTTAGTATCACGTTTGACATGTAATAGATGTTTGAGGATTTATGTTATTGTGATGACTCTCTAATGTCTATATATCATTAGATTTTTGTCGTTTTTCTTGATCAATAATCTGATAATATATAGATGATCCGAAAAACATCCACACTCATAACCTCTTAATATATAACATAGTAGATGTTTTTTGGAGCATTGCCGTCATGATCGAAATTGGACGTCTATTAAGCGGAATATTATTTATGAAATTGTTGGTGATATTGTATACGTATATAAGATGACATAAAATAAACCTTTGTTCAATGTCCCTAAAAAATCTTTGCTTTGTAGAATTTTTGACATCTTACTATTGTCAATTCCAAAACAATATTGATAACGTGCGTTCAAAAAAATTCGTGGTCAAGTAAGCTGTGGATTCTATTTTTCTCTTCATAGACTCTCAGGAAAAATAGAATCCACAGCTCACTTGACCACGAATTTTTTGAACGCACACGATATAATGATTTGAAAGACGTCATATTTAAGACCTGTTACTGATTTATTCCATTAGATTTTTCGGAGAAGGTGTTGTATGGTAAAAAAATTCAAAGAAAATTGACATTTGCTAGTTTCAAGATCATGTTTATCCTAAGAAGATTTGGTGAGAGACTTCAAAAGTATGCATTTTCATTCATAAAAAACCTTGAGTCTTATTTTATCAATGAAACTGTTTTATGCTTCTCCTTTCATGTTTCTGTGGTGTGCGGCCCAGCAAATTATCAGATATAATATATTTTATCTATACACAGTTGAAATCTCTCATAGCAGTTAGGAAAGCAAAAACAAGTTCTGATATGAAAAAATAAATAGGTATATTCATAATATAAAAACATAAATAAACACAATTCAAATGTATCAAAAATATAAATTGTGTCAATGACCAATGTAGTCGAGACAATTTGTTCAATTAAAAAAATAAATAAGAATGTCATAGGCATCGGCACTTTGTGAGGATTTGCTTTCGTTTTCTCATATTCGTATCGTTGGTTTGCAAGGCGTAACCAGTCTTGAATTGCCTTATTAGGGTCGTGTCGTTGAGATCTGCCAGGATTTCACTCTCGAACAGATTATAAACAGCCTCTGGAACCAACACAAATCAAAATAAGTGATTTTTTTCGCAATTAAGTACAACTTTAAAAAACAATCACAACAGAGAACAAAAGAATATCAAAGTTTTGCAGAAAATTATGAAAACATTTTTTTCAAACTATAAAATGTACTTTATATTGCGTTCAGTTTTTTCTGAGAAATAGAAATAATTGAAAGTTTATGAATACAGGGTAACACCGAGAAAATTTGAGAGGTGATGCTATGGTGAAAATGAAGGTTACACCCTTCCAAAGATTAACGGAAACATTTTTTTCACAACTTTTTTTATGAGAATTTTACTTTTAAAAAAACATGGCTGAAAAGCCCAATTCATATACTTACTCTTTTATTTCTACAATTCTTTTCGAAAACTCAATCATTCACGAGAAAACAATTTCGATGCATTTTAATTTTGTTAGCTGTTGTTCAATAAAATGCTATTTAATAAGAGCTTGGAACACATTTTGTTTATTTTTTTTGTAAATGCTTGAGTTGTCGAAAAAACTTTTAGAAATGGAAAAATTAGTGAATGAATTAGGCTTCTCACTCATATTTTTCCAAAGGATTCAAGGCTTGCTATGAAAATTTCCTTTTTTGAGATTTCGACTTATTCGTAATGATATGACCTTCGAATACAACATCAGAAAGATAATAAATGATATTTTGAATTCAAGGTGATCATGAAATGTCAATTGATAATTCCAAAATCGATAAAATTGCAAAATTGTTAATTAAATCTATATTTTATAAAAATGCTAATTTTTTTGACATTGTATATTGAATAAATATCATTTTTTGAAACGATAGCTGAAAAAAACAACATTCTAAATAGAAATGGAAAACGCTTATACCTCCTGCTATAATTCATCTAAGATGATCTGAAAAACATCTTAACATTTTCTCGAAGATTTCAAGCTCAAGACATTCAATTATTCTTCAAATCCTGATTGAATCTATTTTGTGCTCGACTTTTTGACTAATGATAATATTTTTCAGCAAGTTTTTCAAGTCGAGTGGTTGAGTATTATTCATTACTAAATCAATATCTCAAAGAGGTCTATCAATTGACTTCTTTGATGATAAATCTACCAAGTTTATTCAGAAAAATATTAATTCTATAATAGATACTGTAACAATTTGAGCCCTACGAAATCTCCAACGCAAATTATGAAATTCTATAATTTGAAATTTCAGATGATCTTGAAATATTTATCCTTAAATATTTGAAAGAAAGATTCCAAAACGATCATGTGTAAATTATAAACATATTTTTAAAAAGAGCGGATTTCAGGTACCTGGTACCTGGAATAATATCTACTACACAGAGTATTCAGAATAGTGATAACAGACATAACAGTTCAATAGAACGGTTATTCAAAAGATATCATTCGATAGACTGCTTCAGATGATCATTCTATGAAAGGTTTCAAATTTCTACTTACAATATACCTACCTAATTTACAATAATTAATCAACATATTCTCCAGTAGAACAAATGTATAGGTATAATTTACAGGAAGTAGTACCTAATCAAAAGTTAATCACTAGTGTTAGTTAGTCATCTGAAAGATATCATTCAATCGACTTTTCTAGATCATCGGACCATGAAAGATAACAAATCTCCAATTTTATATTAATTAGCATATCTTAGTGCCACCACATTATTCGGAGGAACACATTTTAGGTACCTACTACACCGGGAATAGTAGGTTCCTATATAATTCAACATTACATAATATTCACTTTGAACGGTTATCTAAAAACATCATTCAATAGATCTTAATAGATGATCCATCTGTAAAAGATATTTTCATAATACCTATTCTGCTTTTATCCAAAGATGCAGATTCGTTTTTGAAAATTATAAATAAATCTCATTTTTATAACAGACCAGCCCAGACCTGAACCAGCTACGTTTGAAAAGCTATATTATGGAGAAATTGAAATTGTACTTACTAGAATAGGTACCATAGCAACATTTGCACTCACCTTCTTTAATTGTGACAGCACTAATCACTAAATAGAATATTCACTAAGCTAAGGCTAAAGCAAAAACAATCACTCGATATTTGACTTGACCTTTTGACGAAGCAGTGTTCTAACGAAATGATCAAGTTCGAATGTCTTTCTGTCTATAACCCTACCCGCTATCCCTTTGAATTTTAACATTTGGCGGTTCGGCGGTTCGTAACCACGTGACCGAACCCGATATAGGAGTTCGCATTTCGCTCATCGTGATCGCATAGATCACCTATTTTTCATTTTATATTTTATTTATATTAACGGAATATGGAAAAACGCTCTTATTTCAATAGGTGGTATTCATGTTATCGATTTCGTTTTTTCAAATTTAACTTAGATTTATTGTTTGAAGTACTTCCGGTCGTACCGAAATATTAGAATTTGTATTTATATCTTACTTCCAGAGCACAATATGCGTCACCTGACCAAATTGCCAGATTTAGAGTATTGTATCTTCATAATTATTAATTCGATTTTTATCTATTATGTATCGAATTGAGCAGAAAAAGGCCTTTCTAATAATACTTTTTCCAAGGCATTTACATCTCAAGAAAAAGATTAACATTCCGAATATATTGCAGGCTGATAAAAAAACTAGGGAATCTTAGACTTTTTTTGGGGTGTCAATTTTTCCCTGATGTTGGAATGAAAATTCAACGATGACATTTTCACTCATCTAGGACGAAACTGAAATAATTAAAAAAAATCACTAATACTAAACTTATATGTTAACAAGTGACACATATTTGTACTGATATCGATATTTACAATAAAAATATGAAGAAATACACCTACTGCGCCATTTGAAAAAAATCATTTCCGGTATAACCAATGTACTTCAAAAATCTTCTCTTTGTTGAATAAAAAAAAAACGAAGTCGATACCTTATATACCGTGTTTCCATATTCCGTTGACAGCCGGTATAGCTCTTTGTCAGGCCGCACACCAAAGAAGCATGATACGAGAAACAAAAAACATGGAATGTTTCCATTCATAAAAACACCCCGTGTCTATTTCAATCATTGAAAATGTTTGTTGTTTCCAGTATCATAAAACAACGGAAAAATGAGCATTTTCGTGGAAAACTCAATAAATCTTTGTTTAAGTACTTATTTAAGAAAACAAAAAACCCTCTAGCATAAAAATTGAGGATCCTTACTCCATTTCATCCAATTGTTGAAGAGAATGAAAAGGACCATAATTCATATTTTTTTTTATTAAGTTGGGTAGAAAATATTGAAAATGTCATACGATTCATAATGAATGCGTGTCATGGATTGCCGTGCAAGTTCAAGGATTTTTTTGTCACTACCTTTTAGGAGTGATATCTCGAAAAGGGATGGCTGAGAAAATTTTGTCGCATGAATTTAAAAACAACCTGTATGTCTATGCGTATCTGCTAGTCGAATTCATACCTAAATAAATTATTATTTTCCATATGGTTTTTGGTATTAAAATTGTTGCATAGCATATCTGAAAAACATAAAAAAATTGCTCACTTCTCTATTGCATGAAATGAATATTCTATAAACATTTTGAAAACATATATAGTCGAAATGCAATATTTCCATGGACATCTTAAAAACATTCATAATCTTTGGTTGGGAGACTTTATATAAATAATACTCTTAAGGATGAAAATCAATTCACAATTCTTTGACTTTTAAAGTTAGATATTTTATTTATGTATTCTAGATGACTAAATATTGTCGAATAATGATGTCTTATTTCGATTATGGCATGGCATATATTATACGTCGAAACGTTATTCTTTTTCGATAGTATCAATTAGATGTCTTATAAACATTTCAAAAACGTGTGGTCGAATTGAAATACAATTATCGACATATTTGAGACATACAAAACCGTACGTTTAAAGACAATATATACAGTATATATCTAAAAAATGTCAATCAATCTACTGTTTTATGACCATATGAGTTAGATGCTTTATCGATGTATTTTAGATGACAAAAAAGAGCCAAATGTTGATGTCTAATAGACGTAAAACAAAAGATGTCCATTAAACGTTAAATAAAATACCTCCCCCACGATTTTAAAACTTCGATATTTAATATACGGCTTTTAGAGGTGTGATCAAAAAGCTATAAATTTTTGGATATCTGCAGGATATAAAATTGTTTCAGGTCTTAGATAATGCATCTAAAGGATGTCTTCTAGACATTATGTATAGAAAACATCTCAATTAGATAATCTTATTTCAATCAGATTTCAGAGCAAGATGGCTTCAGATCACTTTTAATATCTATTAGATGTCATTTAGATGTGAGTGTGTTGTTGGGGTTCAATTGAGTTGGGTAAGAGGCTCTCTACAGCATGTCGCACAATAAGGCAAATAAAAAACACTCTTACGAGAACGAAGCACTACTTGTATATCATGCACATTTTCATGGAAGGATGACCTACGGCATTGTTCTATGGGGTGCATCGCCACAGGCTGTCAATATTTTTCTGAAACAAAAAAAAGCAGTACGTTTGATCGCTGGTGTCGACAGAACTACGAGTGGTAGACCGCTGTTCAAGAAGTATGGTATACTTACTGCTACATCATGTTACATACTCGAGTGCCTAATGTATATCTTCAAGAATAGGAACTACTTCATACAACACCAGGAAGTCCACGACCACCACACACGATCAAAGAAGAAATATGTGTTACCGTATCATCGCATTAAAAAAACTCAAAATACGCACATATTCAATGGATTGAAAATGTTCAACAGGATACCTGAACAAATAAAATCAATACCCTGCGCAGCCTCCATAAAGAAATTAAAAAAATAGTGGTAGGTGTATTCTACTCAATGGACGAATTTATTAATCACAAATTTTAAAAAAACCCTAAATTCATGTATTAAACAAAATGTTTGTTCCTATATGTACGTATGGATGTTATATTTGTTTATTCTATGTGTGCATGTTTGTTTATTTATTTAATTGGATATTATAATTGTATTCTTAGAAGATACTTACTATTATGTAAAAAAATTTTATCTATATCTTATTTGACACCTCCTGTAATGTTTTGAGGAAATAAATGGAATGAAATGAAATCAGTGAAATGCAATATGTTTTCTAATTTATGTCAATGGAAAAATCATGTCAGTTTCCTTATGGTTCTGCTCGCTAGGGGGCTATATTTTCACGAAAAATGATTCATCTCATGAGATATCGTTGATAAACCTGATGCAAATTTAGCTTTTTCGGGGAATTAATTATACCTGAGGACCTCATTTTAGTACCACGTGGATCATTAATTATACACGTTATCCGTGTTAATTACATAAAACCGACACCAGACCAGATTCTATAGAATATTGAAGGTAACTTAACGAATATTAAAAAAAATATTTTTTTTCCATGAAAATATTTCGAAATGGTTTATATGAATAGAAACATTTTTGAGAGGCTTCCTACAACCGTTTCACATATTTTTGGTATAGTTTGTCAATGGAAATAAAATAATAGAGAAAAGAAGAGATTGCAATTCTTCCATAAGTCCGAAAGAAAGAATTTCAATAATAATGAGCCTTTTGTACGAGTATCATTCTTCATTTTTTTTGATTCTCATCAAAATTAATTGAATATCTCCATTATTATCTCTGAATAATTTGTGCATTGAAAAATATTGTTGAGTTGAAAAGTCATATGCATTACTGATTTCACAGATATATGATAGATGAATTCATGATATGAGGAAGGTACTATGGTTTATTTTACGAGAGTATCAAGTGAAAGAAACCTCTTAGCCTCTTCTATCGCTATGACCTCACTATCTGTCTGATATCTTTCTATACAATTTTTAATTTCGATATAGGTTCACTTTTTTCTTTTGAAAAGTCGTATGCATTACTGATTTCACAAATATATGATAGATGAATTCATGATATGAGGAAGGTACTAGTTTATTTTACGAGAGTATCAAGTGAAAGAAACCTCTTAGCCTCTTCTATCGCTATGACCTCACTATCTGTCTGATATCTTTCTATACAATTTTTAATTTCGATATAGGTTCACTTTTTTCTTTTGAAAAGTCGTATGCATTACTGATTTCACAGATATATGATAGATGAATTCATGATATGAGGAAGGTGCTATAGTTTATTTTACGAGAGTATCAATTGAAAGAAACCTCTTAGCCTCTTCTGTCGCTATGACCTCACTATCTGTCTAATATCTTTCAATAAAATTTTTAATTTCGATATAGGCTCACTTTTTTCTTATCTATCAGTTAGCTCTGTAATTGAATGAATACGTCATGAAGTAAAAAAAATAACCAAAAAGTATCTACAACATAACATCCATGTAAATATCTGTAGAAAAAAACATCGACCAGATGTTTACTGATAATTAACCTACATTTATACAGCTAAAATAGACCTAATTTTATTGTTTCACATTTTCGTTCTTGATTTAGTCCAATACAAATGTAATTATCAATTGTGGAGAGCATTTCTCATGCAACGTGCATTGCAAGATTGAATTTGTTCGCTTTTCTCCGTTCTCGCATACGAAGGTAATTCGATTCACATGTCCGTTTTTACCCTGATTAGTTACTTCACGAAAGAAACTGTTGAATAACAAGCAAAGTCAGGCAAATGAAAATGTTCGCAACCCGTACGGGTACAGTATACCCATCCTCTTCTATCGTGTACTTTTATGAAAATCAGAAACGAAATGCAGATATGTTTCGAAGTGATTAGTTCTGAAATATAGTCGAATAAATGCGACGGAATATAAATGTGGGTGCTATATTACACTAATGTTTGATACTGATCTCGACTAAAAATTTGAAAGTTACCGACATTTATACGAAAATATAGGAATAGTCCTAAGACAGAGCCTTAGATAACTCCTAACACCAAATCCATTTTGTGTTAGATGAATCATTATGAAGCCAAACGGAGGCAATTTTACTCTCAAGGTAACTTCTTTCTCTAACAAGTCTGTAATTCCTTCCGAACCAAGATGGTCCTGATATAGAGCCTTGGGGAACTCCTTTCTTCGATTTCATTAATATGAGAAAACATAAAGAATGGAATGGCTAGTTAAGATAATTCTACATCCAATATAGCTGCTGCTAAATGGAATACACTAACAAAAACTCCAATAGTATATGTGAATGCCTACGATGATGTTAGCGCCATCTATGTGCCAGGATTGAGTACTAAAATTCAGGACAATGGGTAAAATCAAAGGTTGTAGAGGCCATTTTGAGCAGAACCAGGACATTTGAAAACATTGCCATGATTGCACGTGGGTAACCTCTTCGTGGCTTCATTTTAGTTGCGTTTCGTATTGTGTTCGTGTTTATCTATTTTGTGTGTGGATCTTTTGAAAATCAAAATGGTTTACGGAGCATATTGTATGGTGATGGACGGCAAAATAATAAAAAGACTAATCCTGAACCTGAGAAAATGGAAATGTAGGTATTGAATCTCGTGTCATGTATCTCTGTTTCTTATTGCTTTTTAATTTCAGTGCTCTCAAATGGATATAGTTTTCTGAGCGGAAAGATATTGATCTCAGCAGCTGTTATAGAATGCGCGGAAGCATCTTTCTACAGATCAAATAAAAACAAATGGAGAAGCACTATCCAGTTGAAATTTCCATTGTTTTTCAATTCCATCTGCAAATTGGGATTTATTTTTGATTGTTTTGATAATTCGGTATCTGATATGTGAGAAAATGAATGATTTGTATTCAATTTCATTATAACATTTTTCGTGAGTAATGATTTCTAATGAAAATATACCAATACAATATCTTATTTCATTATTATCAATTCATTTTAAACAATGTTGAGATAAAAAATAACATTCTGATCACGAAGCAAAGTACTAGCTTCGTTTTATCGATCAGGATGTTTTTTCTGGGTTCGAGGTGTAAATTTAATGTAATACGTAGGAAAAATTTAATTCGAATTTGGCGCCCATTATAACAGATTTCTGTTTTGAAGAATACATCCTTCTCGGCGCCATCTATGTGTTAGAATTAATCAAAAACCGAAAAACGTAGTCGGATTTTAGTACTAGAGTAATAGAAGCGTTTTTTATCTTTCTCTGCTATCTTCGATACAGGAGTTCCTCTGAAACTGAAGGTGGGTTGTAAGTAGTGCAGCTGGAAAAAGAGCTCTGATGGTGGGCACAATAAACTCCAAGGTCTCAAACTCTCGTAGTAACAGGTGCCTGAGAAAGATTTTTCACAAAAAAAATATTGAAAAAGCTAATGGGTGTAATTTTATCCTCCAGAAAGTATCGGTTGCATCTCGAAAACTCAAAACACTCAAACAACTCGACAAAACAAGCGATATTTTCGAAGTAAACAGCTTAAATTCGACGACAACAAACTTTGCTGCCATCTTATTATCCGCAAATTGTGTATCACACTTGATTAATGTTCACTCGTCTATTAACCCGAAAAGCCGTTACCGGTTACATCGTGAATACCCAACTTCTGGCCTGATTTCGGATATTGTTTGTAAATTTGAGGAATTTAACGCTGATTTACTGCGTAATCCTATTACGTCGACGAACATTCTTGGAAGCTCATTAATCTAATTGTTGGCGGGAATTATGAAAATATCTGGACCTGCTGTAATAACGGCTGTATCGATCAAGCCCACGTGCTGCAAGTGGATACCGATTTTAGATTCGGATGGTTATCGATTCTTGGTAATGGTTTCTACTTGACTTCTTTGGGGAGAGAGTTTGTTTTTCCTTCGTTCTATGGTGCATATATACATAATAGTGAACATCAAAAAACTGAAAGCAGAGAATAATATTAATCAATTGAAATTAACCAATATTAAACTCATACTTCGGAGCTTATCTTGTCCTCGTTCAAGACAAAATGCAAGGAAGTGGTATCAAACAGAGCACCTATGGATGGCCATTTCGTCCTTATTAGGACTCATCACCACAGGATAGCTCTGAATGATACAAGGTATTTCTTGGAAATTACACTGAAATGGCATCTTCTTTAAGGTATAAATATACCGAAGACGCCATCTCTAGTTCAATACAAAAACCTTCTTCCATAGCATGAACCTTAAAAGAAGTGGCGAGATGTTTACCATTTGTCACATTGACCGAAGCGTTCTTGCATTTCGCAAATTTTACGTCTTCAGTCAACGACGCGGTGCGCTCAGGGTAACGTCAGTTGACACCGTAGTAAATCATGAGAAAAGTTTTAATGCGTAACATCGCCATGACCATCGATATAGTGAAAGCAGAGAATAATATTAATCGATTAAAATCAACCAATATTATTAAACTCATACTTCGCAGCTAATCTCGTCCTCGTTCAAGCCTACGCTACGCGCTGGAAGTGGGCACTGATTTTAGATTCGGATGGTAATCGGTTCTTGGTAATGGGTTTCTACATGACTTCTTTGGGGAGAAAGTTTGTTTTCCTTCATTCTGTGGTATATATTATATTTGAGTAGAGAATAACATTCGTCTATAAAATCAAAAATCAACAAATATCAAACTGAATCTGCATCCAGGTTATGTCACCTACAGAATCTGCAGACAGCTGTTTCTGGCTTATTGGCCGTCATCAGTGAAGCGAACTTTGATGACAACAAAAATTTTGCTCTCCTTTCCATTATGCCTTCACATTAAGCCGAAGACTCGAAAATCGGTTAATACTTAAGGGTTTTCCAATTAGAGGTGTTATTTTGGTATTCAAAGGAAAATGCAGTTATTCAATATAAATAATCGGATGTTTATTTCATTATGAAGAAGAAGCTATGCCGTTAATAGTAGAAAATAACATCAGGCAAATGACCACCACGACCACGCTCACAGGACCATATCCTTTTAATGAAATTTTCCATAACCAAATCGCAAAGTGGCTGCCCTATGTCCTCGATAGCCTCACGAATTCCATCTTTGAGGTCTTGAATCGACGCTTGGCTATTGGCGTAGACCTTCTCTTTCACGTGGCCCCAAGGAAAGAAGTTGCAAGGTTTTAAATCATAAGATCTCGGTGGCCAATTGTGATCACCTCTTCGAGAGACATCAGGATCCGGAAACTTTTCTCGCAAAAGATCAATGGTTTCGTTGAGTTCTTGTGCTAATATGCAAAATACAGTGTGATGACGTTTGTGGAATGCCTAATTTCAAAGAACGACTAGGACTGGACAAACCTGAGTTGTGTTCAACACTTTCGGCTAGAGCAGCAATATTCTCGGCTGTTCTTGAGCGACGTGCATGGATTTCATTCTTCACATCACTAACTTGTCCCAACAGCTCGAATTTTTTCATCAATTTTTGTATCGCGGTCCGACAAGGTGCTTCACGACCAAAAACTGTTCAAATTTACGAACCACCTCTGCCAAATTTTCACCATTTTTATAATGAATTTTTAAAATTTCAATACATCTTTGAAGCGTGTTTCGACCCATTTTAATCAATGGCGTAGTTTCTACTTATTCTGTCACGAAAACTTCACATGGATTTTGTTTTCAATCGTAAAGTTTCTTGAAAAGGGGCTCCCAAAATATTTTTTTATGAGAGTTGTCCATAGAACAATATGACATTGATTACATTTGTATTGCCGTTATTCGAACGGTTATTGTTCATTGTTTGTTATAGATAAGTATATTCTTTCTGTTGTAAAAGTCTTTCTAGTGAAATCAGCAGTTGATTAGTTGAAATTGTGGAGATGACAAAAATTTTCAGTCAAAAATAAGTATTAAATTGTTACAGAAAGTATTCGGAATCAATTCGATGAGAAATCGCCAACAAAATTTCCAATTCTGTTAATGCGAGTCATACCAAACCATTTGAAAGAAATTTGTTATCTTTGAATACTAAAAGACCCATCGTTCGATAAAAAATGATGAAAGTATAATGAAAAAAATCAATCAGGGATTTCCATAAATTCCTCCCTCATTGTTGACTCAAGAAATGAGCAAATTTCCAATTAAAAGGACGTCCTTTTAGTAATTAAAGAATTTCTTTTCGCTAGCTGCCTTGAAATCCGTTCACTGTGAGTCTTCATTCATAAAATTACCCGTTATAAAGTTCGAAAGATTGAATGCTTCCATCGAAAATTCTGTCGGGAAATTCATGAATATGCAGTTTTTCGTACTTGACCCAGTTTTTCATAACGAATGTATACCAAAGCAGCAGATTGATTTTTTATTTTGATCTGATACCATATTTCTAGGTTTTTTCTCAAAAAGAATTTTATCCACGACTACTATACAGATTCGGAAATTCACATCGGAAACATACGATATACAATGCATCAGACAGATAATTCTTCTGTCCAGTTGCACAGATGAATAGGCGAGGTAATCACGTGCTGTAACTGAATGAATTCCGTCGTCTTATTGAAATAATCTAGTCTTGTTTCTTCCTTATCGCAGTATGGTAGGGAACTTGCAGTACACGTATAGAATTATTTTTTTTTGTCAGGCTGCCCGTAATACTCGATTCAAGTATTTACTGTTACCTACCATATTGAATGAAATACGCTCCTCTCAACGATAAGAGGGAGACAAGACTAGAATATTGCAATAAGACAACGGAATTCAGTGTTTTACAGCACGTCATTGTCTCGACTATTCATCTGTGCAACTGGACGAAAGAATTTTCTGTCTGATGCATTGTATATCGTATGCTTCAGATGTGAATTTCCAAACCTGTATAATCTAGCCATTTTACGTCTGTGGGCTCAGCCAAAATATGATCCATTAATCACAAGTGATTTATGAGATATAATTCAATGCTGTCAGATGCTTCATAGATTCTGCTTTGATATTATATTCCTTAAATTGGCATTTCTTCAATACTTTAAAGTACTACAACTAACAAATATGGTCATAGCTTGTCAATCGAGGGCCAAATCTACTTTTATTATATCAATTAAAGAATTTTTTATTACTAAATATACAATGACCAGTTCTCCAAAAATTTCTCACGTGTCAACTTTTTTCCGCTTGTCATAGAAGGGTCTTGTCGAGGTCGTCAAATGTTGAAATCTTCAAGAAATATATTCAGTAGTCTTGGATAAAGTATAGTATGCTACTTGCGTATAATGGCTATTAATCACTCGGTGATTTGGGCCACTCGCCTACGGCTCGTAGCCTAAACTTCACCTCGCGACTAATAGCAATCATTATACGCTCGTTGCATAATATTTAATTTTCAATACCAAATCAGGCAAATCCGGAAAAATTTTAATTATTTCAGGTTTATTCATTGTTTCTATGCAAGAATTTGTGACAGATGACAATTACTTCACTATTTTTTAAGAATTATTCAATAAAATTTCACGTTGAACAATTTTTTTCCGGTCCATAATATGCTTCATTAGAACTCTAATAATCATTAGGAAATTCTGATGTATTACATAAATCTCTCTTGCAAGCGCTGCACTCAACAAGGGCACTTCCCCACTTCTCCCTTTCTGTCTTGCAAAAATCAGCTGTGCCACAGCCTCTTTTCCAGAAAGACTTATATCTTGGGCTGTAAGCATGAGGCCCAGTGACCACGTATTGCTCGACACATTTGTCCATTCCTGGTGGGCAAAGTATGCTGAAGTCACATTTGTAACCATATCTACAAGCCCCATTACCATTGTAAGATATGCAGGCATGACATTCCAACAACGAAGCTGCAAGAAATAGAATAATAAGAAAAAAATTAGTAAAATATACAGTGGGCCATCCATAACTTTGCTTTGGGATCAGGTCAAATTTTGTTGAGAGGGGGACAAATAACAGCCCTCAATTTTGAATAGGGAAAAGGGGTCAAGCATCATCTTGTTGGAAAGGCAATTCAATTTCCTGCATGAGTGTATTTTTTTACAAAGTATATCGTGCGCTTTCGTTTGAATTGAAATTATTGCTGTTAGGGTATCGGCTAGAATGTTAGTGATATCAAACTCATTTTAACACACTAACATGTCCTCCTGTAAATAATGACCATCTCAAAGAACCAAATTCGGCGTGTAAAAGTTATTGATGGAATACTGAGTCACATGAAGCGATGAAAAAAATACACTTACGCGGGAAATTGAATTGCCTTTCCAACAAGGTGCTGCTTGAACCCTTTTTCCTATTCAAACATGAGAGCTGTTAGGGGTTGCGGCTAGAGGGGTAGTGATATCAAACTCATTTCAACACCCTTTTTGTCCTCTTTTCAATAAAATTTGACCTGTCCGATCGTTTTTTCGTTATTCCATCGCAAGCTCAAAATTCAGAGCGGACAGTTATGAATGGCATATTCAGTATATCGTTGTATTTGGAATATACAGGTTTGGAAATATACAATGCATCAGACAGAGGATTTTTCCGTGCAGTTAAACAATTGTAAATGCGAGAGATTTACCTGCTACGTAACTGACTGAACAAATGACCGATTGCAATAATGTAGTGTTGTTTCCCTTTTATCGTTGGGCACAATATTTCGAGGTCTTAGAGTACGAATATGTAATTAGCGTTTCCATAGAATAACTATCGTGCCAACTAAGAAAAATATACAAACAGGTTTTTTTGTGAAACATTTATTTTTCCAGTTACGATCGATGAAAAATTCTAAAATTTGGACATTCCTGGAAAAATTCGCAAAATCTAAAATTTTCTCTGAAGTTAAACGAAATTTAACAATACTGATGTGCGAATAATCAATCTGCAATACAAAAAACAACATCCTTACAGTATCATTTTTCTGGCTGTTACAGCACTACAAAGTTGACTTATTTTTCAGATTTTTCCACAGAAAGTCCATTATTTGGCAAAATAATCGTTTTATGGAAAAACTAATTTTATATTCGTGTTAGTCAAGAAAATGACCAAAATTTTTCTGTCGATCTCAAAATGAAACGTGATTTTAATGTGTACGAAATTCATCTTTAATGACCCATTTTAATGATCAATTTCTGCAAATATAATGTGCAATCCTCATGGCTACCTTTCACAAAGTATTCAGAAGCACTATGAGGAAGGTCAAAACTCTACTGGAAAATATATACATAGAAATTTTATGATATCAATAATGTAAGTCTTGTTCAAAATGAGAATGTATTCCAATCAAGAATTCATAATTTTTTCAAATTGAGATCGTTGGGATGAATCTTATAATCAACTCGGTTATTAATCGAGCGACTAATGGTCTCGAACTATTAACGCGTTCGCTCATTACGCATTAAAATATCTTGACCATTAGTCGCTGTCTTTAATAACCTAGTTGATTGAATAACTAAATTTGGTGGCCTTTTTTTTCTGAATCCGCAGAAAATACTTCAAAACTACAAGGACAGTGAAGTTGTCACAAAGCTTATTCTTAAAAATTTTCAAACTCTGAAATTCAACAAGGAGTTTCAAGTGTTTCCAATTCAGGTGTAACATGTTTATTCATAGGAATATTTTTGAAACTTTTGGAGTAGTAATCGTTGATGATTTTAAAAATGAAACCACCATAGTCCGTTCACGAAAGGTTGAGCTGTCGGTTGGTCATGGAAATTTGGCATATTCCACTGTATATATTAAAATTTTAGGTTATGTTGTTTATTTTCAATGTTGTCAATATTGCATAGAGTTATCTGATAACTCGGAAGCTCGTCGGACGAGGCCGGGTACATTCGGCAACGTTGACTTCATTTTACGTTATGACAGCAAATACTGCCAATCTCAGATAAATAAACAAACGCCTACTATGCACTCAAACTTTCGTGAACGGACTATAGTTGATATATTTCCAAAGTTCACTTAAACAACAAGATCACTATTTCCACGACTAAGGTACTTACAATTCGCAGCACCAATTCTTCCATCGTTACATTTGTCACCCTGGCAGACATTGCAGTATTTCAAATCATTGTAATGATTGTTTTGCTGGTAGGTACACCAATTTGAAGGGGCACACCCCCTACGATAGAGTGGAACATAATCCCCATTTCTTTTCTGTCCATTTATAATGTATTCTTCATAACAGTGATCTTCTCCCTCAATTGTACATGTTCGTAGGTTTTCTTCGGTACCCAGGCGACATGGTGAATTGTAATCTTCACTGCTGCAATAGCGACATTGAAGGGAATAGGTTTCTAGAAGGAGGGCACAAAAAATAAGTATTGAAAACCAGGGCGGTGTCGTTATTCTGGGTGTTTTCATTTCTGATAGGTTTTAAATTATGTGAATGTGTTTTTTAAGTACGTAAGTGTATGGAAAGAATAGCAAGGACAAAAGTAATTGGTCGTTTTTTCAGGTAGATATTCAGGTAATTTGAGTTAATTTGGAAAATTATCTGATAACGTAATGTATTCGTTTTCTGCTTATAGATATGCATCGTTTCTAGTAGAAACTCCACAAAGTTTTTGTTCAATTTTAAAGAATAAAGCAAATATGCAGTCACACTAACATGTCCTCCTGTAAATAAAAGTTTACTTGTTCGAGTGTTTTTCCATCTCAAAGATCCCAATTCGGCGTGTGAAAGTTATTGATGGAATACTGAGTCACTCCGTAATGAAAAAATACACCTACATAGGACATTGAATTGCCTTTCCAACAAGGTGCTGCTCGAACCCTTTTCCCTATTAAAAAATGAGAGCTGTTAGGGTTAGTGATATACAGGGTGAATCCTGTTGAACTGCACATACTTCACACAGAGATAGAGGACACTTTGCTGGTTTCAAAAAGACCCCACATGAAAGGTCTCAAACGATTCGTTTGAATTATACAGGGTGATTTCCAGTTTGGGTCATATTTTCAAAATGCTCTATTGGACGAACGAATAATCACATATTCATCAATTTGGTACGTAGGAGGACTGTATCAATCTCCATACAGCTGAGTTAACAGATTATCAGTTTCCAGGACCGGACTCAAATTTCTGATTTTATCCGAATTTATGAAAAAAAAAAACCCTGTAGATGAAAAAAATCAATAAACCTGTCATGACAGTTCAAACTACACTGAAAACTCTTCAATGAAGAGTAATAAAATCACGTGGCACACCTACAAATTTAGAGAAAAAATATTGAATATGCGTACTCGGAGATAAATTTTTTTGGACGGCCTAATTTACATGGAAAACCATACCCAAATGTATCAAAAGTTGAAGACAGGAGAATATTATCAGTTTAAATCCTCTCGATATTCAAATATTCAAATATTGAGGTAATTTTCGTCAGATTCCAGGACCGGAATCTATTTTTCTGATATTATCGGAATTTATAAAGGAAATCACCCTGTAGATGAAAAAGTCAATAAACTTGTCATGGCAGTTCAAACTACACTAAATACTCTTCAATAAATAGTAACAAAATCAATGGCACACCTACAGATTCAGAGAAAAAAATTGAATATGGGTACTCGGAGATTTTTTTTGTATGGCCTAATTCACAAAAGAAACATACCCAAATGTATCAAAAGTTGAATATTAATGTTAAGATCTTTACGCATTCAGTATTCCAATATTCAGGGACGGACTCCCATTTCAGATTGGGTTTTTCAATAGATGATAGGTCGAAAGATTCGCCCTGAATATGGAACACCCCAGAAAACTATTATGGGAGACCGAACAACATTAAATAACCTACAAGAAATTTTCATGAAATCGCGAATATTATCAAGTTAATATTCGACTTTTCATGCATTCGGTGTATAGTTCTTCTACTAAACTTCAGCCGCCCAAAAAAATTATCTCTGAGTACGATTATTCAATTTTTTTAAAATCTATTTGTGTGTCTCGCGATTTCATGAAAATTTCTTGTAAGTTATTTAATGTTGTTCGGTCTCCCGTAACAGTTTTTTGGGGTGTTCCATATTCAGGGCGAATCTTTCGACCTATCATCTATTGAAAAACGAATCTGAAATGGGAGTCGGTCCCTGAATATTGGAATACTTGAATGCGTAGAAGATCTTAACCATTAATATTCAACTTTTGATACATTTGAGTATGTTTTTTTTGTGAATTAGGCGTACAAAAAAAATTATCTCCGAGCACCCATATTCAATTTTTTTTCTCTGAATCTGTAGGTGTGCCACGTGATTTTATTCCTCTTTATTGAAGAGTATTTAGTGTAGTTTGAACTGCCATGACAGGTATATTGACTTTTTCATCTGCAGTGTGATTTTCTTTATAATTCCGATAATATCAGAAAAATAGAGTCCGGTCCTTGAATCTGACGAAAATTACCTCAATATTGGAATATTTGAATATCGAGAGGATTTAAACTGATAATATCCTCCTGTCTTCAACTTTTGATACAATTGGGTATGGTTTTCCATGTAAATTAGGCCGTCCAAAAAAAATTATCTCCGAGTACACATATCAATATTTTTTTCTTTAAATTTGTAGGTGTGCCACGTGATTTTATTACTCTTCATTGAAGAGTTTTCAGTGTAGTTTGAACTGTCATGACAGGTTAATTGATTTTTTCATCTACAGGGTGTTTTTTTTTCATAAAGTCGGATAAAATCAGAAAAATTGAGTCCGGTCCTGGAAACTGATAATCTGTTAACTCAGCTGTATGGAGATTGATACAGTCCTCCTACGTACCAAATTTGATGAATATGTAATTATTCGTTCGTCCAATAGAGCATTTTGAAAATATGACCCAAAACTGGAAATCACCCTGTATAATTCAAACGAATCGTTTGAGACCTTTCATGTGGGGTCTTTTTGAAACCAGCAAAGTGTCCTCTATCTCTGTGTGAAGTATGTACAGTTCAACAGGATTCACCTGTATTATACAATATCTATTCGTTTTCTGCATATACATAGATAACAATAACTTTCGAAGGGATTATCCTAGAGACTTGAAATTTTCAGGATGAGTTCGGGTTCCAAAGGGCTCGATTGAGGTCGTTTACCAGCCAAATCATACAGGGTGTTCCATGAAATATGATCATTCAAAATTTCTGTTCATCAATATCTCAAAAAAACAGAACCAATCGAAATAAAATGTTACGGTCAAATGAGAGATGTTTATAACAATCCTACTGCAAAATTTTGTGGCCATAGTGTGAACAAAATCATAGAAAATTCAATTGGAATATTGAAAAAAAAACTTCTTATTTCCATAAAAAGATATCAGATTCGAGTAGAATTTTTGTGAATGGAGATCAATATTCTGAATGTTCATCCAAAATTTCGTGGCCATAGTATTAACAGAACCATAGAAAATTCAAATGGAATATTGAAAAGAAAAATCTTTATATTTCCATAACTGGATATCCGATTGGAGTGAAATTTCTTCTGTGAATATAGATTGATATACTGAATCTTCATGCAAAATTTTGTGGCCATTGTGTTAATAGAACCATGGAAAATCCAATTGGAATATTGAAAGACGAATCTTTATATTTCCTTAACAGAATATCCGATTCGAGTGAAATGAAAATGAACACTAATATACTAAATGTTCATGCAAATTTTCAGGTGGACCGTATCATCAGAACCATGTAATTTAACTTTTTCAATTTATATTTTTTTACATTTTTCATTTTCTAAAAATTTTTCAGAATATAATTCCGATTGTGACGAGATTCTGCATTTATATATTTGGTATCGATCTCAAATCCCATATAAAATTTGAGGTCTCGTTAAGGTAGAACGAGCGCCAAAAATTACATTCAATTTCAATTTCTGGTCGTTGAAACAAATTTCAGGTATTCTGTATTTGTCATAACAAAATATTCATTACTTCTCCTAATATACAGTGAAAGCCTTGATCAAATAAACCTGACTGAAATTCGCTAATATCGAATTCTTTTTCATCGAGTCCTCTCGAATCATTTGGGACTGGTTTTGCCATTTTCCTAAGATCAAAAATGGATAAAGCTTACGACTTTGTTGTCCTTCCAGGAATATTATTCCTTATCAAGTTCCTGGAACTGCATCTAGATTCTATATGCATCAAAGTGAATTGTTGAAGTTCTATTATTCTTCAAAGAGAATTCAAATCTGTATTTCCTCGAATATTCAGAAAACGACAAGACTAGTGGGTAGATGGATTGAACCTCTAATTATATCCAATTTTTTTGCCATGATATTATTTCCTTTGAACTATGTATTTCAATTCCTTTCAGTAGAGGAAAACCTTCAGAAATATAAATAAAACTTCCAAGGCAACAAGATGGAAATTTTGCATGGCAGTTATCTTCCATTATTCCCTAGTTTACGATCAGAAGAGAAATAGTTTCCCATTTTCCAGTAATGACTAACAAGGGTATTGCGTGCGTATTCTTTTAAACAAGGGTTTATTATGTCAAGTTCGAGTGGGGTCAAGTTTATACTGAGTGGATGTGATCGATATTAAATATTCCCATGTCAAGATGACCCAAAAACGTCAGCAATATGTGTAGCTGGCATTTACACTCGTCAAATTTCAAGAATTCAAATTTCATTAACGCAGATCCTGATCGAATAACGTTCATGATGATGTTCTAGAAATGTAGCCTCAAAAATGGAATAATAATGGTGGTATTCTACTTTTCATCTGTATGTTACGATACTGTAGCGTATGATTGATCTGTAACTGGCCGACTTACAGGTTCGTAAATAATGCAATTCTGAAATGGTTCCTGTAACTTTCTTATTTACAGTGTCACTTTTGAACTACTCATCAAAAAACATAACTTTCAATGTAAGATTTGATCATAGAACTTTATGTATTATGAGTTAACAGTTTTGATTTGAATTTGAAAATACATTCATCTGAATGTAGTTTGCGTTTGTTTCTTTCATCTATTAAATTGAAAGCAGAAAGAAAAAAATCTTGGTTAAATTGCTGTAGGCATTTATTAAATTTATAGTACACTGATTCTTCAATCTGAACATGTTCACGAACTGGGCATTCGGCATTTCTTCAATCTGAACATTTTCTGAGCATCCGACATTTCAAATAGATTCGTTTGATCATGCAACCTTTTCCTTCCAATTCTCATAAAGTTCCTACTTCAAAAAAGAATGATTTTCAGGTCATGTATATTATTGATGATGATTTTACCTGTTATTATTTTCTTTAGATAACAATCCAATAAACAAAGCCATATTATTTTTATTCATCATGAATTTCTTATATTAAAACGATGGTGTTCGTCCTAAAATAACAAACCATTCAACGTAAACTCACAATATGTCATTCGATAATCTTTCCGATCACCCGTCGAGTACTCGTAAATATTTTACGATTTCTGTAAGCTGCAGATCCCTTAAAGAGGTCCAGAATTTTAATTTTTCTGTAAGCTTATGAAAAGTTACAGATTGGCTTACAGATGAAAGCAGAATACCACCATTAGTCTCAACGAAATTATCTAAAAGTGCTCACATGATTTGGGAAAGAATTTACATTGAATGTGTCAGTATAAAGAAGGGATCTGGGTTCCTGGTCACTCAAGAATCGAAGAAAATGAAGCGAAATGATGCTAACACACTATTCAGGGAGGAAGCATACCACTTATTGGCTCTGAACCCTTCTGTGGTATGAGCAAATGAGATCGATGAAGTAGGCTAGAACAAGAAGGTCTCTTGAATCTGGATTCCCTTCATTCATTAATCCAAGGAAATGAATAGGTTAACACACTAGCTAGAAAGAAGTGCAGAAACCAATCGCTGGCCCAGAACCCATTTGTGGTAAGGCAAATGTACCTATAAGAAAGAGTTTCTGCATAAGGAAGAAACTGAATAAGATGTACTCTGAAGGAATCTTCTGGGAATGGATAACTCCAAGGAGATCTTTCGGAAATTCAGAACTGCAGTTCGAAAAAGTATTTACATCTAAGTAAGAATAATATACGCCTCCTCACTGTCTTTTTAACAGGACATTGTCGCCTTAGGAAGCGTATGATTAGAAATGGCCCAATAGAAACTGACAAGTGTAGATTCTGTGGAGAAGAAAAGGACTTTCTGTTTGAAACTGATGTTATACTACCAATCCTAAAAATGTTATCTTTCCTCGAATCAAGTGAGACTGGGATTTCACTCTATTATGCAAACTTCAACGAATGTCACCCTCCTCCAGATTTGTTATGGCAAAGTGTTTTCCGAAGAGACCAAACTTCGCTTTCATTACATCGCCCTGACAGCATTATAAGAAAATTTCGAGCCCACGAAGTACAAACTTTCAGTCCCCTAGGATAACCGAGGAGAAAGAATATGTTTTTCGCAGTTTAAAAGGGCAGAAACCCGATATTGCGGAATTATCGAATTCCATTTATTTTTCTACGAACTTCTAGAGCGCTTGATAAAACGGAGAAGTTTAACCTTTCCGGAATCTCTAAACACTTTATGGGGTTTTTGCCGCTCCTCAGATCGGGCCAGAGTTTTCGCGAAAACTGTTGTAACTTTCGGATGATCTCGATAAGTATAGGGGGATCGTTTCAAACTGCGGTTTGGGGTCTCTTCTATCCGAACTTTTACGTGAACTTACGACCTGTTTTCGTTCAAGAATTGCGGGACACAGGAAATGCATTAAACTCTTAATGCTAGTTCATTTTCTTTGTGTTCTTTGTCGTCTTTTCCAGACAGGTATATCTGTTTTCTTCGTATGGAGGTCATGTGGTAATGCATCGAATCGATATTCAATGTAGGCAGGGACTCAGAATTCGCATTGCATCTGATTGTCAGATTTAGCAAAGGGAGCTTATGGCTGCTGATTGTAAATCAAGGGCTATTTGGATCAGTAAACAATTCCTCAGTACACCAATCTAGTTCTACTTTCGGTGCTCTCATGTTGGGTAACACCCTTACTGCTTAATACATGTCGAAAGGAAGCAAATAGACTGGTTGCACTTTCAAAAGAGAAGGCTAATAATCTCTATCGACGTCAGAACACGAGTTAAGGCTGCTCTTTCAAAGGTCACTGTGTAACGTTAACTTTTACACTCAGGGGAGGCTTGATTATCGTAGCAACAAAATTCCTAGTCAGGTTTTCAACAATATATTGTAAAAAGAACAAGATGCACAAGTCTAAATTCATAGTTCCAATCACAATCTCTCAAATGACACAAACTTTAATAACTTATCTTAAAAGAGAGGTTTAAATAGTGGCTCCGCTTCCAATGCACTATCTTGTCTCCTGCAGTGCCAGATTTTCTCGGTAACAGCTAGGATATGCCCTCAAGTCGGCTTCGATAGACTTCAGGTATGCTTTCACCTCTCTGTCACAAGTTTATTTCCAAGCAAATATAGGTACAGCCAAGTGTACCTAATAGCCAAAAATTACTCAGCTTCAACCAATGATTGTATTTCAGTCCAAAGTCAAGCTTCAGCCAATGCTTGTGTCTCAGTTCAAAGTCAAGTTTCAGCCAATGATTTTATTCAGTCCAAAGTCAAATAATGTGGCCCAAGCCAAATTATGTGGTCCAACCAAAGAATGTGGTTCAAGCCAAATAATTTGGTCCAAGCCAAAAAGCGAGAATAAAATTTATTCATCTCACAAACTGAAACTTAGAAACTGTAGACGAAACATCCGATAAGTTCAGATGAAATTTTTTTACGATAACACCATATACGATAGTTGCTTTCTCCTCCAGAAGGAAGCCAGAAAAGCAAGTCAAATAAGTTTCCTTACATCACGCAGATTTGAAGATCATAGAAGGAAAATAACCTGACATAATGTTGACAGTCTGTCAATGTACATTCTATGATTACCAGTGGCGCTTCAAAAGAAAATGAATAGCATAGGCGTGCAAGACATTGCAACTGTTTCGTCAGATATCACCTGTCTGATATCTGTAAGTTATTTGGATTGGCCACAGAAACTACCGAACATTTATTATGCCAATGTAATGCGTTAGCGAGAACCAGACTTTCAGAATTTCGGCTAAGTTTATATAGGAGCGAAGTCTGCAAGGAAAAGAATCTACTTTGCAAAGAAGGTTACATTCCTAGGCAAAATTAGCTCTGGTATGGATAGACAACAAAAGATCTCACTGGTCAAAGTGCAAAAAACTTTCTGCACAATCCAACCTAATGTGAAGTAGGCATAAGAACTTGTACCTCGATTCAACCTCTCGTTTTATTGAACAACTTCTTCTTGACTAATAAGATTTCGATATGTTTACAAGGTATACTATATAATGATTGATTTTACTTCACTTCCGAACAGAAATTTAATGAAAATAGTGCCAACATTAATGAAATACAAACGTGAAAACTGTGTGGATCTGAAATATCATCACACAACTTTGTTTTACAAACTCAATGAGGTAGGCAAGAAAATAAGGTCTTGGTTCCCGGCCATTCGAAAATCAAAGGAAACGAAGAGGCCAATACACTTGCCAAAGAGGGCGCACGGATGTCAGTCATTGGCACAGAACTCTTCTGTGGGTTATGTAAATATACTTATAAGAAGGAGTTTCTGGAGAAGGAGAAAGCCGAGAGGTAAAATTCTGGCGGAATCTCCCAGGGATGGATCATTTCACTGAGTTCCTTCGAAACTTTGAAACAGCAAGATCCGAAAGATATCTGGATCTTGGAAAGAAACAACAACACCTCCTCACTGGCTTTCTTAGAGGACACTGTCGCCTCAGGAAGCACCTGTTGAGGATGGGATTATCGGACACTGACGAGTGTAGGTTCTGGTGGGAGGTGAAAGAAACCCCCATTCACCTAGTCAAGGAATGCTTTGGCATTGTGAGCCTAAGGAGAGAATGCCTCGGGCGAGAAACTTGTGAGAGTGAGAGTTGAAGCCTTCACAGATATTGTATTTCAACAGATCTCTGGAACTGGAAAGCAAACTGTAAACGAAACTAACTACAAAATATAGCCGAATGAACAGATTAACCACAGAACACAGCAAATGTAATTTTCCTTATAATTTTCACCCCCCAAACACTCACTACGAAATAACAACGTTGACTTTTTTTCCATTTTCCCCTTGATTACCCTATCGCACATTATTACCCTCGTTCCTTTTCACGATTCAGAACATCGCAGAACCCAACCTCGAAGCTAAAAAAAGTAAAAAACAATCTATACGAGTCAGATTATGCGTGAAAATTCTCCATTCCCATTCAAATGAGGCCAAATCATAATTTTCCCGATGCCATCTGATAGCAAGTGTTCATTTCCACTGGACACCGAAAAAAATGCCTTTTTGCCATATCTCGATGATTAATGAGGAAAGGGCAGAGCGGATTTCATTTTTTTTCGACTGGTCCGAGTATACACATTATGAGCCGTATGAAATTGATACTGAATGATAAGGGTGTGCTCGGTGAGGGTTGCTTATGGGGTGTTTGATGTATAGGTTATTAGGTCAAAGGTTTAATAGATTCGGGTCATGAGACAGATTCCCTTTATTTACGAGTGTTGAGCAAATAATGATGGATAAATAAATCAAAGTGTTATGCTCTTCTACAAATATGAGTAATCCTAAATATTTATTTTGTTGATATAAGTGTACTGACAACATTGGTTTTCTGCTCATATTTGTCTATACTTTTCGTTTGACAGATTGTACCTGTTATAGAATATTCATTAATTCATATAAGATATAGGCTATTCACGATAGTTTGAGCCTTCGGTTGGCTATGACAATTTGGCATATTCCACTGTAAATTGTAAGCTCGAAAATGGGTAAATAACGGGAATAACTTCTTAAATAAAACTGACAATGCTTATCTGAAATTATATTTCTGATTAATCAAAATACAAAGGTAGGGAGATTTAGCAAACTATTTACAACATTCTCCCCCCTCAACAATTTTATTGGATATTGAAACTGAGCCAAAACACTCTATTCCCAACATTCTCCCGACTTAACAATTTTATTGAATATTGAAATAAACATAACGCCTTTTCTTCATGCCTATTTCAATCTTCTTCCATTTCATTTTGCTTCTTTCTTCTTTTGACTTCCTCTTGCGTTTCTTCTTCCATCTTGTGCTGTCCACAATCTCCTTCTGAGTGGCTTTGGGATCATATTCTGCATTCTTATTGAAATCGTCATCTTCACAATGGGGAGCATCATTTTCTTCAACTTCTGTGTCACCTGTCCAGTTATCATGATTTTCAGGTTGTAGTTCAACAGCATCCTCATCATATATATCAATGGATGGTTTTATATCTTCTTTATTGCCATGCCATTTTTGTAGTATTCAACATTGAAGAGAGCTTGCATTCGTCTGTCATGAGCTTCTGGGTCAAAATCTCCATCGATATGCTCATCATCAAAGGCTATTTCTTGATTTTCTGTTATTTCCTTAAGTTTCTCGGTTTCCTTTTCAATTTCTTTCCTTTCCATGTCACGTAATTTTCTCAAATCCTCCATTTCTTCTGTCTTCTCTCTGATCTTCCCCTCTGTCACCTCTTGTCTTTTCAATTTTCTTCTTTTATATTCTCCTCTTGAAGATTCTTCAATAGCTCTAGGGTATCTTTCAATAAATTCTTGGTCAGGTTCTTCGAATCTGAAATTGTTTTTATGTTCTATTTCTTCTTGTTTTTCAAGTTCATTTTCATCTTCTGAGCGATCTTGAACAAGTTCATCATATGTTGAAATTTAGTCTCTGTTTTTAGTATACAGGGTGTCCGGGGAATAACTGTATATACTCTCACCAGAGATAGAGTTGCACTTGCTGACTACTGATTGACTATAAAAAATTAATTTCTGGGTTTCCCTAGAAAACTACAGGGTGTTTTTCCAACTTCATGGAAATACTTAGACCATCATAAAATCCAAACTTATTGACGGATATTATTGAAACTTGGGGGGTTATTGGCACATGCTAAGGTCGAATCAGAAATACATCAATTATTTCATTATTCCAGGGCCGGACTCGTTAATCTTCATTTAAAGTGCTCAGGGTAAAACAAACACTTTGTATTTCGAATTACGAATAATTCATTCACTTTTTAGAAAGAAGCTAAATTATGCATTAATTTGTGGTATCGCTTAAAGTTGTCACATTAACAATTATTTTTTTATGAATTTTTGAATTTGGAAAAAGTTCGAAAAATTTAATTTATTTACCTGAACAGGACTAAGTCACCTTGTGGAGGTCGAAAATAAATAATAAATTTTATTTAAAAAGTCACTGAAAGTAAGAAAGACTATAATAATTTGTTGATATACTGGGTGGCTACCCTAGACGCGGATCTCATTGCGATGAAGTGAATAACGGTATATTGCTAAAAAAAATTATTGGCGACATGTATAGGGTATACATAAGCATATTTCAAAATTATTCGTATGTATACCGGGTGTTCGACAACAAAGATATAAATCAAAGTGGCACTTCTTTCAATGAACACCCGGTATACATACGAATAATTTTGAAATATGTTTATGTATACCCTATACGTGTCGATAATTTTTTTTTCGCAATATACCTTCATTTACTTCATCGCAATGAGATCCGCGTCTAGAGTGGCCACTCAGTATATCAACAAATTATTATAGTCTTCCTCACCTTCAGTGACTTTTTAAAGAAAATTTATTATTTATTTTCGACCTCCACAAGGTGACTAAGTCCTGTTCAGATAAATAAATTCAATTTTTCGAACTTTTCCAAATTCAAAAATTCATAAAAAAATAATTGTTGATGTGACAACTTTGAGCGATACCACAAATTGAAGCATAATTTAGCTTCTTTCTAAAAAGTTAATCAATTATTCGTAATTCGAAATACAAAGTGTTTTTTTTACCCTGAACACTTTGAATGAAGATTAATGTCCGGCCCTGGAATAATGAAATATTTGATGTATTTCTGACTCGACCTTAGCATGTGCCAATAACCCCCCAAGTTTCAATAATATCCGTCAATAAGTTTGGATTTTATGATGGTCTAAGTATTTCCATGAAGTTGGAAAAACCCCGTAGTTTTCTAGGGAAATCCAGAATTGATTTTTTATAGTCAATCACTAGTCAGCTAGTGCTACTCTATCTCTGGTAAGAGTATGTACAGTTATTCGCCGGACACCCTGTACAAGTATCTATTATTCAATAAGCAATCTCCCAAACACTTTTAACCTTCATCAAGTTTGGAGTCACTCCAATAATCTTTTGAATGTTTCATAGAAGATGTAATTTCCTTATGCTTCAATTTTTTATTTGGGCCAGTAAGCCATGATTTATAATATGCCCTTTTTGTCTTGATTTTTGAGGAAGAATTCACACTTAAACCTATATTCAATTAATTCTCCCCGGTAAAACTCAACTTGGTTGAATTCACCTTTAAAAGTTGAGTCATCACATCACTAACATGTTCCAACAGCTCGAATTTTTCCACAAATTTCTTTATTGCGGTCCGACAAGGTGCTTCACGTCGACCCAAAAATGTTCGAGTTCTACGAACCGTCTCTGCCAAATTTTCACAATTTTTATAGTGAATTTTAACAACTTCAATGAGTTCTTGAGCGTGTATCGTTCCATTTTTATTAATGGCGTAGTTTCTACCTGTCAAATATCGAAAACTGACAGCTTCAAACGTGACATAGGTATACCGAAATAGCAAGCTATTCAAAATAACACTTCTTACTGGAAAACCTTTCACTGCTTCTGCGATAATCAAATCCAGACAAACGTTGACCCATTAGTAACAGATGTAACACTGCCCAAGAACGACGTACCATGAAGTTTAAAAGTTCTTCTCATTCCAAAAGTCCGACTTTAATTTCACCAACTCTCAATAAACCCCTGAAGTAGCCAATGTCTGTAGAAATTTTCTCCCCAACAATCGGAGTTCAAATGGTCCTAAATCGTTGTTGATTCTTTCTCCTCTGTCAATACAGCCTTTGTGTTTCAGGGTTCAGGTGAATTCGACGTTCAAATTTATTGCCGGAATGTTTACACGAACAAGACGGGATGAGTTTTTTGTTCTTCAATTTACCGGTAACTTTATCAATTTCAAATAAAGTTTTAGATAGGTGTTTTATTTATGGAGAGGAATGGACGAAAGTTGGAAAGGCGGCATTAAAAAGCACAAAGTTTGGCAGAGTTTGCGTCCAATGCAGACTGGAGAAAGATGCATTGGAGGAGGAGATAAGGATAGGGTTATCGTTTCGAGAGTATTGCTTACCTGGTGAAAGGAAGGTTTATTATGTTCTCGAAGGAGGGGTAATCTTCATTCTCTGATAAAGGGTTTTCCAATAACAGGTGTTATTTTGAATAGCCTGCTATTTCCGTAGATGTCACGTTTAAAGCTGTAATTTTTTTACATTTGACAAGTAGAAACTACGCCATTAATAGAACGTCACACGCTTCAAGATAGCATTGAAATCATTAAAACTCACTATAAAAATGGTGGAAATTTGGCAGAGACGGTTCGTAAAACTCGAACATTTTTGGGTCGTCCTAAAGCACCTTGTCGGACCGCGATGAAAAATTGGTGGAAAAATTCGAGCTGTTGGACAAGTTGGAGATGTGAAATATAAAAACCGTGCACGTCGCTTAAGAATAGCCGAGAATATTGCTGCTGTAGCCGAAAGTGTTGAAGAAAATCCAGGTTTGTCCATTCCTCGTCGTTCTTTGGAATTAGGAATTCCACAAAAAACTTTTATGGCCGAAATTGGATAGTATTGATCTGGACAACATTTACTTTCAACAAGACAGCGGTGCGTGACACACAAGCAACGAAACCATTGATCTTTTGCGGGAAAAGTTTCCGGACCGTGTTATCTCTCAAAAACGTGTTCACAATTGGCCAACGAGATCTTGTGATTTAACACCTTGCTACTTCTTCCTTTGGGCCACGCGAAAGATAAGGTCTACGCCAATAGCCCAGCGTCGATTCAAGACCTCAAAAATGGAATTCGTGAGGCTATCGAGGAAATAGGGCAGTCACTTTGCGATGTGGTTATGAAAAATTTCATTAAAAAGGTATGGTCCTGTAAGCGTGGTCGTGGTGGTCATTTGCCTGATGTTATTTTCGACTTTTAACGGTATAGCTTTTTCTCTATAATGGGATAAACATCCGATCATTCACATTGAAAAATGGCATTGTTTTTTCAATATCAAAATAACACGTCTTATTGGAAAACCCTTCACTCAACGAGTTTATCCCCTTTTGGTAGAATTTCGAAGCTGACTAGCTTCTTCACTGAACGCATTGATTTTGGGGTAAATAAGGACGAAGAAAAATTTTTGGCTATGCTCGACAAAATGTAAGGGGTTTTCCAATAAGGTGTTTATTTTGATTTTCGAAGTAAAATACCTGCCTAATATTCATCCTTATTCTGATTTCGTTCCAGCAAATCTATGCTGGCTGAATGCAGATTGCGAATGGTTTTTCGGAAAACTGTTGTCACTTTGAAATTTTCCGATCGTAACGAGCGTTATCGAAATTTTACAGCATACGAAAAGCTGTTTTGCCAGTGATGGCTGTTTTTCATTGATATGTGCTTTCAACTGATAACAAATTATTTTGATTGACGTTGAAGAGTATGATATGATTATGAATATAGGATTATGAAATGAGAAAATATTTTCATAACTCACACGTTTTCCATACGTATTATAAACACATTGCAAAAGTCTTGCATCCCCCATCCTCTCAATTGTTGAATGTAAAGGGTTTTCCAATAAGAGGTGTTATTTTGATATTGAAAGAAAAATGGCCATTTTTCAATACAAATGATCGGATGTTTAATTTATTATAAAGAAGAAGCTATGCCGTTAATAGTGCAAAATAATATCAGGCAAATGACCACACTACCACGCTTACAGGACCAATACTTTTAATGAAATTTTCCATAACCAAATCGCAAAGTGACTGCCCTATGTCCTCGATAGCCTCACGAATTCCACCTTTGAGATCTTGAATCGACGCTGGGCTATTGGCGTAGACCTTCTATTTCACGTGGTCTCAAGGAAAAGTGGCAAGGTGTTAAAGCACAAGATCTCGGTGGCCAATTGTGATTACCTTTTTGAGAGATAGACGTTCCGGAAACATTTCCCGCAAAAGATCAGTGGTTTTCGTTGCTTGTGTGGCATGTAGAGCCTCTTGTTGAAAGTAACGTTGTCCCGATCTATACTATCCAATTTTGGCCATAAAAAATCATTAATCATCTCTCGATAGCGCAATCCATTCACCGTAACTGTTGCTGTTGCATTTTCGAAAAAGTAAAGTCCAATGACACCGAGGTAAAAAAGGGGTCTAATCACTCAAGATGATTTTTCTATTGAATTCGGATCATTTTCATGCATTTAACGACCCAATCAAAGCAAAGACACGACGTTGTTGATTATCTGCCGGCTTGAGTTCTTGCGTAAACTGAACTTCATAAGCCTTAAGACCCACATTTCTATGCACAATACGGTGTCTAATTTCAAAGAACGACGAGGAATGGACAAACCTAGGTTTCCTTCAACACTTTCTGCTACAGCAGTTATATTATCGGCTGTTCTTTAGCGACGTGCACGGGTTTTTAATCTTCACATCACTAACTTGTCCCAACGTCTAGAATTTTCCACGAATTTCTTTAATGCGGTCCGACAAGGTACTCGACGACCATCGAAAAATGTTCGAGTTTTACGAACCGCCTCTACAAATTTTCACTATCTTCATAATGAATTTTAATGATTTCAATGCGCTCTTGAAGCATGTATCCTTCCATTTTTTTTGATGGCGTGGTTTCTACTTGTCAAATTTCAAAGATGACAGCTCAATACGTGACATCTACCGAAATAGCGGGCTATTCAAAATAACACCTCTTATTGGAAAACCCTTAAGTTATTCGAGAAAGTCAAAATTCCTCAGCTCTGGCTGAACAAACAGGACAACATTTCATCCTTGCAAATGACATGTCACATAACCTATTTTTCCTATTCAGAATGAAATGATATCTATTGGGGTGACACCTCAAATTTTGTCCCCTCAAAAACAGAAGTTGACCTGTCTGAGCTTCCATTCACGCGTAGGAGGTAAATATATTCCCTTATCCAGAAATGAAAACAATGTTGGAATATTCCAGATATTATACGAAGATTCTATTCGATTATTCTCAGGCATGAACGTTAAGAGTCCAATTCACCCTCTTCAGCATTCAGCACACACTCGACTCAGCAAATATTGACGTAAATTCTTCCCTCCAGAATCCATACAATGGTTAATAAAATAGAAGGAGTCATTATCTTCGAGCTCTGAGGGTGTTGTTTATCCAGGAATATACAGAATAAACCTTACTTTCGCATCTAAGAGATACCTCTGTTGTTTGTCTTACCACAATGTGCTAATTAACTGAGTTTCCTAAGTAGTAGCAAACGAAAATGCTGAGAAATGTCGACAACAAGGCATTCTATTTCAGGGAAATGCCATTTTCTCGAAGATTATGCAAAGTTTTGTGTGCTACTCAGGCATGTACAAACTGTGATAGTGCAGTGATCAGTTATATGTTGGTTATGATGTTTGTTGATCCATTGAGATGTTCTTGTAGTGCAAAGTAGCTGTTGCTTCATATTTTTGTTCTGGTAGTTTTGACTCGAGAACATATTCACGGAAATTCACAAGAAATATTACCATCGTTATTCCTGGGCGTAAATGTGCTATACAACAGAAATGAAATTAATGAGGTATATGGGGAAAGAAGAGATTCAATTGATCAATTGTATTAAAATTGATTAGTGATAGGCTTCGATGTAGATGTATCACTTCAGAATTAATTCCTCAAAACATTTTTGTTGCATCGTTGAATATACTATGAAATATTGATGTCATTCTATTCTTCCAATGTTCCAAATTCCAATTACGAACTCAACGTCAGAAGCCTTGGCCACCCTATCAACTCTCCACGATTGTTAAATTTACCTCTGAAATGAAGGGTTTCAAAACGTTATTCCAGAGAACAATATCTAGAGATTGATTTGGGCAGAAAACTCACCAGACATGAATCCAATTGAGCACGAATGCATTACTTAGAGAGAGCCAAACCCACTTTCAAATTTTCAGGAATTTAGTTCAGCAAAATGAAATAGTCGATCAATTTTATTTTTTCAGTTCTCTTACTTCGTTTCATGCTACATAAAGTAAAGAGAAACGATCAAAGATTTTATATCGAATATATCGCAGTTTGATTAGGGAAACATATCCATCTAATATTCAGAAATACATTGTTTATTCTTTGAGAATTTTAGGGGGCAAGACTTTGATCATCCTACGGAAGAAGGTTGTTTGTATGGATCAGGAGATGGCGTCTTCGGTTATATTTATACCTCGAAGAGAATGCTTATTTGTTTGAAATTCCAGAAAAACCTTGTATCATTCAGAGATATCCTGTGTGATGAGTCCCAATAAGGACGAAATGGCCATCCATAGTGCTCTTCTTGATACCAATTCCTTGCATTTTGCCCTGAACAAGGACGAGATTAGCTCCAAAGTATGAGTTTAATATTGGTTGATTTCGATCGATTAATATTATTCTTTGCTTTCTTTATTTTTGTAATCATGGCGTTGTTAGTCGTTAAATTTCTGCCTATTTTTTTGATCATCATTCCACAATTTTTTCCACAAAATTGCAACAAGTCAAATTTGATGAGGACTAGAAGCCCAGGTATCCTTCATCACTACATAGTATAAAACAAAGTCGCTTTCTCTGTCCTATGTTTTTTGTATTCTTAAATCTTTGAAACTACGCAACGGATTTTGATGCGTTTTTTTTTAAATAGATAGAGTGATTCAAGTAGAAGGTTTATATGTATAATAACATCTATGAAATAGCGGAAAGTACTGTTATTTTTGAGGTTTCTAATGTGATGTCCGTGCTAAGCGGGTCGCTATAGTATATTCATATAACATAAATATCCCTCACAATGCTGATCAGTGTATCTACTTCCAAGAGTTCAACATTAATCAATGTTTCATCAGTTCACTCTCACTCTATTCTAGCATACCCAATAACCGCAGTCCATTTGTTCTTCAGAAGCTCCCCAAGCTCCTACTAAACTGGACATAGCAGGGATTTATTAGGTCCCATAACTCGCTTTAAAGGAACGAACCTCCACCCTGAAGGCTTCCAGATTAGCGTTGTGCGTTCCCCTTGGAACCAGACTGCCTAACGTTCGATAGCCAGACAGTGTCCTTCGAGCTTATCTTGTATCCTGAAGGAAACCTCGCAGCTTTCGGGTCTGTAGCGCCAGTCAAAGGAGATGGAAGCCAGTTAACGTTGTTAATATTGCGAGTGGTTTCAATTATAAATGACCTTTCGTCTTCTATCGATGGGGATGCTGTGGAGAGGGGAGCAGGAGAATGAATAGAAAGGAGAAGGTTAGGTTTGGGATGACATTGGGTGTTTTTTTCGGTTGTCTCCGAGGATCGTATTTTCATGAAGAAAAAGGTGATAATTTAGGTATACTTGAACTGGTTTTTTGAATAAATCAATAAACAGAGTGATGAATTTCGTCGA